>JAJEJO010047203.1:43559-126477 GCA_020662805.1 Glaucomys volans
AAATGGATGATGTTGGAGACTGTTATGTTAAGTGAGATCAGCCAATCTCAGATATCCAAAGGCCAAATGGTCTCTCTGATAAGTGAATGATGATGCATAATGTGGGGGGGAAGGGTGGCAAGAATGGAGGAAGGATAGATAGCAAAGAGGGATGGGAGGGGTGGGGTCAGGTTGGGGGGGGAATAATAACAGAATGTGTGACAGACATCATTGCCCTGTGTACATATATGAATGCACAGATGGTGTGACTCTACTTTGTGTACAACCAGAGAAACAATAGCTGTACTCCATTTGTGTTCAATGAATCAAAATTAAATAAAAAAATAATTGATTAGCAGAGACTGAGGAGAGTAGGGGTCAAAGTGTATGGGGAAATTTTGATATGTGGGTACTAAGTTGTAGTTAAATAAGTGCAAGAAGTTCTGGTTTACTATATTGCAGAGTAAGGTGGTTAGCAGGTGATATTAGATAACAATTAGGTACTATATATTTTTAAAAGCTAGAAGAAAGGATTTTGAAAATTTTTGTTGGAAAGAAAATGAGGAGATAATATAAATAAGGAGACAGATATGTTTAGCCTGATTTTAATATTTCATAATAGATACATGTATCAAAACATTACATGGTCAATTTTTATTTTCAATGTATCAATTAAAATGAATATAAAGGTCTTGATCACTTTTTTGTATTTGTTGTTTTAGTACTGGAGATTTTACTCAGGGCTTCATGCATGCAAAGCAAGTGCTCTACACTTGGTGCTACAGCGCCAGTCCTGTCAGAAAGAGAATTATCAAGAACATGAATAATAGTAAATGCTGTGGACGATATGAGGGGAAAGGTATACTCTTACATTGTTAGTGGGGCTGCCAATTAGTTCAATCACTCTGGAAGGCAGTGTGGAGTGTCTTCAAAAACTAGGAATGGAACCACCATATGACTCAGTTATCCCACTACTCAGTATTCATACAAAAGATCTAAAATCTGCATACTACAGCAGTACAACCACTTCAGTTCTTATAGCAGCACAATTCACAATAGCCAAACTACAGAATCAATCCAGAAGCCAATCAATAAATGAGTGGATATATTGTGGTATATGGAGTTTCATTCAGGCATAAAAAAGAATGAAATAATTGCACTGCCAGTAAATGGATGAAAATGGAGAAAATCATGCTAAGTGAAATGAGCCAGAATCAGAAAATCAAGTGTCAAATGTTTTCTTCCATATGTGGAAGCTAGAACAAAATAAGGAAAAGAAGGCAGTTGGGGAGGGGATCAGTTATCATAAAAATACAGGAAACATCAGTGGTATAGAAAGAGAACAAGAGTGAGGGAGAGAAGGAGGAAAAGGGGAATAAAATGGAATGGATTTAGCAAAAATCTTGTTATATTTATGTAGAAAAACGTGAATAAAGGGAACTTCATCTTTATTTATATGTAGAAGAAAGGAAGCTTAGTAGAAGTAGGAAAATAAGGGAAGAGAGGAGAGGAGAAAAATGACGGGAGTCGGGACTGAATTCAAATTCCTTGCATGTATGATTTTGTCAAAATGAACCCAAATACTATGCATAGTTATAATTCTATAATAAATTTTTTTCTAAATAATTTATTATGTTAATAAAAACTGAACCAATATACAATAAAGAATTTTGTACAAAGTGGTATTGATGAAGCATAAATGGGGAAAACAAGTTAATCTCTACAGAATCCCAAGTTAAATTATAGTTAAATGAACGGTTTCATTTTTAAATAAAACATTATAATTTCCAGTAAAAAAGTATATTAGCTTAGATCTAGGAAATCTTTCAGCATAACTGGAGCTAGGAAAATATCTGAAAAACTATAAAAGATGGATAGTTTTTATACATAAATAATTTTTAAATACATCCCATATAAAAATGGGGAAATGATATAAAAGAGCAATTAACAAAACAAAAACTACAAGTAGTCAGTAAACATAAAATTGTTTCAATCCCATTATGACTGAAATAAACTAAAACATACTTTTATTTTACCTACATTCATTTATAATATATTTAATTAGGATCAACTTGATGCCAGGTACTCTTGTGAGTCACTAAGAACACAGAATAAATGAGACAATACACCTTCCCCCAAAAAAGAGAAACTGGAATTAATCAAATAAAAACATATTACATGTATAAAGTTATAGTTATTCAAGAAGAGTGAGTTCTAGCAAGACACAGTGGCACACACCTGTAATCCCAGGAGCTTCTAAGGCTCAGGCAGGTGGATCACAATTACAACACCAGCCTCAGCAACTTAGCAAGGGCCTAAGGCATGTAGTGAGATCCTGTCCCGCTCCCAGAAAAGAAGGCTGAGTATGTGGCTTAGTGGTAAAGGACCCCTGGGTTCAGTCCCCAGTACCAAAAACAAACAAACAAAATAGATGTGTGAGTTCCAGAGATGTGCTAACACAGACCTTACAGAAAACAATAAAGTATCCTGTACTTAGAAATGGCTGAAGTAGATTAGATGGATCTCATATTAAGTGTTTTTACCACCCCCACCCCAGAAAAAAACAGAACCAACAAAGGGAACTTGTGGAGGTGATGGAAATATTTGTGATAGACTGTGATGATGTCAACATTTGTTAGATTGCGATGATGGAAACATGAGTTTATACATATGTCCAAACTCACCAAATAGTATGCATTTATTATGCACATGGTTTTGTATACCAATTATATCTCTATGAAGCTGAGGAGAACTAATAAAAAGAACCATACAATAAAATGAATTTCAAAAATGATGTGTATGAATTAATATTAAGTAGCATAAATGGATAGAGAAAAATTGGGAGTACTACTGAAATTGGAGAAAACAAAGACAATGTTGTAAAAGGCTAATCCATCAATATGAATCAGGAGGCTTAGAAATGTTCATACCTTTAAAAAAATTTTAACTGTGAAATGATATGACTCCCCAGAAGTTGCAAAGTGAGACATGTTTAATAATATCAAATTAAAAAGCTTCTGTGCAACAAAGAAGACAACTGAAATGGGAAAAAATATATTCCCATCTATAGAATGGGAAAAAATATTCACAAACTATGTGTCTGATAAGGGGTCAATTTCCAATTATATAAGGCTCTCCTACAACTCAATAGCAAAAAAAAAAAAAAGAAAAAAAAGAAAAGAAAATAACAGCCTGATTTTTTAAATGGGCTAAACACTTCAATAGAAATTTCTCTAAAGAAGACATACAAAACCCGACTCTGTGGTGCACGCCTGTAATACCAGTTGTTCAGGAGGCTGAGGCAGGAGGATCAGGAGTTCAAAGCCAGCCTCAGCAATGTCACTAAATAAAAAAATAGGGCTGGAGATGTGGCTCAGTGGCTGAGTGCCCCTGAGTTCAATCCTTGGTACCAAAAAAAAAAAAAAAAAGACATACACATGGCCAATAAGGAATATGAAAAGATTTTCGATATCACTACCAGGAAAGTGGAAATAAAAACCACAATCAGATAAGATATTACTTCTTACCTGTCAGGATGACCACTAAAAAAAAGGGGGGGTTGACAAGGAAGTGGAGAAAATGGAACCATTGTACACTATTTGTTGGAATGCAAAACAGTACAACTGCTATGGAAAACAACAAGGAAGATTCTAAAAAGTTAAAAACAGACCTAACATATGAGCCAGTAATCATACTTCGAGGAATTTATCCAAAAGTGTTGAAATTGATTTCAACAGATATCTTGAGGAGTTCTTAACACTCCTAAGTACATGGCACAGCATTATTCTCATTAATCATGATAAAGAAACATGAGTTTCCATAGACAGATGAATGGACAAAGAAAATGTATATCTACAATGGAATATTGTTCAGCCTTAAAAAGAAGGAAATTCTGCAATATATGACAACAGGTTTGAACCTTGTGGACATTGTGCTTAGTAAAATAAACCAATCACAGAAGGACAAATATGGCAAGGTTACACTTATATGAATTATCTAACATAGTCAAATTCATAGAAACAAATAATAGATTAGTGGGGGACAAAGAGGGGAAATAAAAGGAGAGTTACTATTCATACAAAACTGCATGGTGTACTTGAAATTCTGTTAATAGTATTTATCTCATGTATAGTGTTCTTTCCAATAAGTGAAAGAAATTATTTATTAATTTATTTTAAAAATCAAAATGCAAAGAATAGGTAAGCATAGTGGAGCATTCCTATGATTGATTGACTAGCATTTCCCCAATAATAACATCTTACATAGTCACGGTAAAACAACAGAATCAAGAAAATGACACAGAAAATAATATTATTAATTAAATTACAGACCTAACTCCAATTTCTCAGTTTTACTTGGACCTATGTATGTTTCTGGTGTGTAGTACTATGAAGTTTTATCACTAATATAGATTCATGCAGCAGCCACCAAAATCAGTGTTCCATTACCACAAAATTGTCATCAAGTTCCTTTATATTCTGTCTGTAACACCTGGCAACCACTGATCTGTTGTCCATCACTATAATTTTCGTACTCTAGAAGTGTCACATAAATGAAATCACAGAGTATATAACCTTAGAGATTGGGATTTTTTTTCTCCACTGAGCATACTACCTTAGAAATCCATCAACATTTTGTGGGTATCAATAATTCATTTCTCTTCATGGCTGAGTAGTATTCCCATTACATGGATGAACAAGTTTCTTTATCCATTTACCAATTGAAGGGCATTTGAGATGCTTCCAATTTGGGTCTATTACAAATAAAGCTTCTATAAAAATTTGTGAACTGGTTTTTATATGGATATGTGTTTTTATTTCAGTAGGGATAATGTCATGGTTTGAATATAAGGTGTTCCCCCCAAAATCCTGTTAATGCTAGAATAGCATGGTAAAATGATTGTGAGCACTGTAACCTAATCAGTACATCCTTTGAATAAAATCTGAATGGACTTGTTGGGTAGCAACTGTAGGCAGGTGTGGGCATGGCAAGAAGAGGTGGGTTACTGGACGTGTGCTGGAAGACTTGTTCTTCCTGCAGCCCTTTCTTTCTTTCTCTCTCTCTCCTTCTGGATCCTACAATGAGCTGAGGAACTTTCCTTCAATGTGCCCTTACCCCACAATCTCATACCTCAGCTTGAGCCCAGCGAAATGGATTGGCCATCTATGGAGTGAGACTTCTGAAACCATAACCCCAAATAATCCTGTCCTCCTCTAAGTTGTCATATTTTGGTGAAAGCAATGCAAAAATTGACTAAAATGGTTAATGTCCGGGATTGTGATTCCTGGGTCCTATGGCAAGTATAAGACACACACACACACACACACACACACACACACACACACATATATATATTTGGTCCTGGGGTTTGAAGTCAAGGGTGCTTAACCACTGAGTCACATCTGCAGCCCCTTTTAAAAATAGTTTTTAGAGACAGGATCTCACTGAGTTACTTAGGGCCTTACTAAGTTGCTGAGGCTTGCTTTGAACTCGTGATCCTCCTGCCTCCCAAGTGCTGGGATTACAGGCATGAGCCACTGTACCCAGAAACTGCCAAACCGTACCATTTTACATTTCCATTAACAATGTATGACTAATCCAATTGGTCCACATCCCACCAGTATTTGGTGTTGTCACTGACTTCTATTTTAGCCATTCTGATACATGTGTATTTATTTCATGGTTTTATTTTTGCATTTATCTAATGACTGACAATGTTGAACACAGTTTTATGTGTTTATTTGTCTTTGTAG
Source organism: Glaucomys volans (assembly GCA_020662805.1). NCBI lineage: Eukaryota > Metazoa > Chordata > Mammalia > Rodentia > Sciuridae > Glaucomys > Glaucomys volans. The sequence goes on from JAJEJO010047203.1 coordinate 49,292, forward strand.
AGTGTTCTTTGTTAATCTGGTCAAGTCTTTTGCCTGCTTTCTAATGGAATTGTTAACTTTGAATTTTGAGTTATTCTTATATTCTAGATATGAACCCATTCAATGGAATATGTGATTTGTGAATATTTGTCACTGTTAGTGGCTTTTACTCCCATCATCTTAGTAAATTATTTCACAGAACAAAAGTTTAATTTTTTTGCAATGTTGTGGATTGATTCCAGGGATCCATGCATGCTAGGAAAGAGATCTACCACTGAACTATATACCCCCAGGCCTAATATCTTTGATAAAGACCAATTTATTAATTTTTCTTGTAATTTTTCTTGTGTTTTTGGTTTAATATCAAAGAACTCTGCCTAACCCAAATCATGAAGGTTTTCTCCTGTGTTTTTATGACTTTTATAATTTTATAGTTTACATTTAGATCCTGATCCATTTTGAGTTAATCTTTGTATAAGATTTGAGGCGTAGGTTGAGTTTTAGTTCTTTCTTTTTTGGTCCATTGATATCCAATTGTCTAACATGATTTACTGAAAAGAGTATCCTTCCTGCATTGAATTGCTTCTTTCTTTATGATAACATAAGTTGCTTTTACTTGGATGGGTCAATTTCTGAACTCTCCACTGATCTATATGTCTGTTCATTTTTCTATAAGATACAGTCTTGTATTCATATATTTTGATTCAATATTTTTCTTTCCAGGAATTTATCCATAAAAGATAAACATAAGATTCCTCTATAAGAGGTAGGCATACTTGATAAAATTGCATGTAGGGATATTCACTGTCGTACTTTTCAAATACTGAATAGTTGAAAACAATCTACTGTCTAAAAAGAGGAAATGGGCTATACTTCAGATCCCAGGAAAATGGTTCAGTTAGCCAGTACAGAAATCCTTTCCCTATAAGACCTAGTGATCTTGGATAAACATAAGACATTTAATATGTAGTTTCCCTTAAAACTGTGGACACTCCAGGAAATAGAATTGAAGAGATTCCTGAAAGCCAGAATTCCAGGAACATATTACAATTTTGTTGTAGCCCTGGATATAATACTAGCCCAATAACGGCAGGGTTTCAATTTTAATTCACACAAAGGAATGGGTGATAATAGCTTTACTCACTCAAAGCTGGATATAGAAAGTGAGATGTGGGAATAAAACTGAGATTCTTGAAAGACTGTGATCTCAGTGAACAGGAAATAAAAATGCTCCACATACCTACCCTGTGAGATGACAATAAATCTTCCAAGAGAAATTAAATCACTGAAACTGGGCCCCAAATAGGTAGAGTCAGAATTTAGGATCAACAAAGACTATACATGAACACAAATACTTGTACTGGGCCTTGGACACTCTAAACAACCTCAACAGCCTAATAGGAACAAACATAAATGTCGGTCACATGGAATTCCTCCTAAAAAAAAAAAAAAAAAAGCTGTTACCCGGATGTGGTGGCGCACCCTTGTAATCCCAGCAGTTCTGGAGACTGACACAGGAGGATCATGAGTACAAAGCCAGCCTTAGCCACCTGGAGGCACTAAGCAACGCAGTGAGACCCTGTCTCTAAATAAAATACAAAATAGGGCTGAGGATGTGACTCAGTGGTTGAGTGTTCCTGAGTTCAATCCCCGGTACCAAAAAAATAAATAAATAAATACAAAACAAGCTGTCCTTTAGATGAACTAACAACGAATGTTAAAAAATACAGATGGTATTACTAACCAGGGAAAAGCCAACAGACACTATGAATAAGAGAATCAGCAACCAGGTAATTTGGGGGAGGGCCTTCAGACTTTTCTGTTATGAATCTACAATCACACCATCCAATATAAATCCCGCAAGCTCCAGATGTGAATCACCTATGCAATTTTAAATACAATTAAATTTTCACATTAAAAATGTAAAATAGATAAAACTGTTTTAATAATAGTTTAACCCTGTTTTATATTTTTATTTTATCTTTATTTAAGATCTTTTTCATACTAAGTATTTGAAATCCACTGTGTATTTCATACTTAACAGCACATTCTTAATTTGATTTTTGTTTGTTTTTCTTCATAATTTGGATCAGCCACATTTCAAATGCTCAATAGCCACATGTAATTAATGAATATCATAATAGATAGTGTAGATCATGAAAAAAATATGAACAAAATGACTCATTTATTCAACCATGATTCATTGAGCATTTACTGTGAGACATAGAGAAAACTGCAGTGCACTAAATCAACAAAGTCACTGCCTTCATGGAGCTTAAATACCAATGTGTATAGAAGAAGAAGAGGAAGTTAGAACACATAAAAAATAGATAATTAACTAGAAAACACATGTCATGCTAAATGGTGATATGAGACATGGGAGAAAAATATAAAGTAAGGCAGTGCCATTAAAGAGGACTGATATGTGTGTGGGGTGTAAGGAGTTATTAGGGGTATTATTTTATATGATGTGATCAATGAAGGCATCACTAATATGGTAATATTTGAGTACAAACTTATAAAACAAGAAGCAAATACTGTACAATATCTGGGAGAAAAATATGGTCACTGAGATTTTTTAAAAAGAATTCAATACATGGATTAAACAGAGGATTAGACATAGCAGGAGAAAGGATTAAGACAATTCAAAAAATACAATATAATAAATATCTGAAAAGCTTTCCAGACACAAAATAACTATATTTTCTATAAATGACCAGAAATAGCATTCTAAAATTATGACACTATTTTAAAAAGAAAACATCTTAATCAGCACCATCAAATACAAATATAACGTAAGCCACAGAGATAATTTAGTATTTTCTAGTAGTCCCATTAAAAATGTAAAAATATATAACTGAAATTAACTCTAATAATATACTTTACAAGCAAATTAATAACATTTAATTCAATATATCCAAAATATTACTTCAACTATGGATCACTAACTATATTTCACATGCTTAGAAACCACATGTAAATAGGAGATATCATATTAGACAGTGCAGCCCTCAATGCTGCATACATTACTGCAGATGGCCTTTTAAATATTTAGCTAAATTCTAGGCAGATTAAACCAAACAATTATAAACAATGTAAGAAGCTGACGCTGTGGCTATTATAGGAAATTTCACCTTTCTTGGGAACTACTATTACTTGGATTTTTGTGGCTGTGCAAGGATCAAGCAATATAACCTTGGGCTAACCCAGACAATGAATTACTATTTTAATTCTGAAGACAGACATCCAAAGAGGAACATAAAGTGAGACACAGTGAAATACCAAGTTAGTGAGAGGGATAGAGAAAGGGAATGAGCCTACTTACATGTACACATACACACACAAACGGAATGGCAAATGGATTGTGAAAGAGAAAGGGAGGGGAGGGAAGCAGGGAGAGGCTTTTCTCTCCAGCCCAGATTGGAAATTGAATACAGGCCCTCCTTCCACCCCTTGAAGCAAGTAGGGTCCTCCATTTCTAGATGTGCCTCCAAAAATACCACTTGATAGCAGAAGACATCACTGACTGTAGTGACCATGGTTTAAAACCCATGATCACGAATCTGTCCATTTCAACCTTTAGTCAAGGCTCCACATCTTCAGAGATAGCAGTCTTGGAATCAATGATTTCACAAAGTAAATGAAGAAGATGAATTCTGCAGAGGCATGAGGTGGTAGTAGAGGTGTTCCCTACCAACACCTTACAAATATAGATGTGTGATTAACTGATGTTGCTTGAAAACTCTCTAAGAGAAAAGTCAGCTCTTATATTCTGGGTTTCTCAACTAAGAAATACATACTACATGTAAACTAAAATGATAAACATAAGCATCATAAACTCTTTTAGACTCATTTACATTTTGGCAACTATTGATTTAATTAATAAGTACATTCCTCCTTTTTTGATAACATGGATTAAACTCAGAGGGGTTTAAACATTGAGACATCCTTTTTTATTTTCCCATCCCTCTTTATTTTCCATTTTGATACAGGATCTCACTGAGTTGCTTAGGGTCTTACTAATTTGCTGAGGTTGGCTTTGAACTTGTGATCCTCCTGCCTCAGCCTCCCAAACAGCTGGAATTACAGGTATGCACCATATCATTTCAAAATGTGGTGTTGATCTATTTGGTAACATTAAAATGCCTGGACTCTAAACAAGAGCCTTGTTTGAAGAGACAAAGTAACACTATTACAAAAGCCTCACTGTCTATGAACTTAAAGTCTGTATCCTTGGTCTGTTTCTACTTTTAAATCATATTGTATGAGAGTTTATGAGTCTGTATATGTTAGAGTTGTAGAGAAGAGTAGTTCTTTAACAATGTGTAAGTACAAAACTTTACAATAGTTTACTTTTGAAATACCATTAGTCAAGTAACTTCATGATTAATCTTGAGAAAATTAAAATATATATGTTCAGAAATGTTTCTTTTCAGTTTCCCAACAGCATTTCCAGTGACCATGCACCTTCATTTCTAGTGTCATCTTTTTAGAAAGCTCTTGCCACCAGGTGATGCCTTGTAATTATCTTCAGCTTCTTCCTTACATATGATAAGTTTTTCCATCTAGATTGCTGCAAAGAGGTATTGATGGATAGTTGGTTATAATGTGGCTTTGTTTGATACTCTTCTATGTATAAAAGCTGGGGTATATAATTTAATATATATTATTTTGTCCTTGCAGCTGCTCAATACCAAATACAATGACATACACAATTTGGTGGTTTATTTCAATATGCAAACTTCACAGAAGCCTCTGCCCGGAACCAGCAATCAGCAGGACCAGAACGACACTGCCAAAGATTCTACAAAGGCAATTCAAACAACCCTATAATTTAACTTTTATTTTTATTTAATAATGGTTATGTACTATTTCAAATCAAAATGTAATTAGTTTAGGGACTTATGCAGATTTTTGGGTGTCACTGATTGCACAAAGACTGGCAAAGGTCACATAACATGGCCATTAGAATTGTTTTTCTGATCAACAGCTAAACCTTCCCACTTATTCAAGTTATTTACACTTTCTCATATCAAACTGAAATACTGCTATTTTTGAACCATGAAATTTGAAAGGGGTTATTCCATTAGCAAACAGATAACCATATTAGAGAAGAATACTTGAAGGCTACTTTACTTTAGTCCCAATACTCACAAACTGAAATTTGGTCTAAATGATTCACCTGGATAATGGGAAACAGTACTAGAAATATTACAACTCTACACTGTTGGAAAGTACTGTGATGTCTATGGGTATTTTTTAGTTAGGCACTGGTGTTTGAAGTTTGGTTTCAGCACTGCTCTGTATGATGCCTCACAAAGAATAGATGTTCAATAAAAATTACTTTAGTTCACTAATTGGTTTTCCCTAAATTCAATAAGAGAATGAGTTTGGATATCATTTCATAGGAATGAGAAGCTATTGAAATTCTCTTTTAATTTGGGTAAAGTAATATGACATTTTAGATAAATGAAAAAGGAAGAATAGAAGCAAGGAAATTGATTGATAGGATCTGAAATATAATGGATGCAGGGAGAGCATTTTAAGTTCTCAACCTACCTACTTATCTATCTATCTATTTATTTATTTATCTATGCTTATTTGTTTGGAAAGAATATTCACATCACCAATAACAAGTCTGTGAAATAGGAAACCGGGATACCATTCCATTTTTATAGATGAGAAAAGCGATATTCAAAGGACTCTGTTTTCCCCCAAGGACTATACAACAACTTAGAGTTAGAACTAGGACTTGAAGGCACAAATTACCTATACTCAGTTTTATGGTACAATACATCCCATAAGAACATCAAAAAGTATGAGGGTGACTCTTGGATATGGATTAGGATCTGAAGGAGAAATCAAGTTATATTCCACATTTTATAGTGATAACATTAAGAGAAAAATTAAAGTCAGAGAAAGAGTTCACATGAAATGGGAAATGTGACAAGGAGATTAACAGAATATTTTTCTTTGGATATATTGATTTTAAAGTAGGACTGGGCATCCAAACTGAACTTCCACTAGGTGTTTGGAAATATGGGACTGATAAAGTATTAGGCCTAGCTGTGGAGGTGAACAGTGGGCCAGGAGGCCATAATGATAAACACTGACAGGGATATTTTCAAGTAGAAGACCATCAACAGTACCTGTGGAACACCCATATGTAGGTAAAGAAAGGGAGTAAAAGAATCAACCAGAAGGACCATGATGAAGCAGGCAGAGGTATATGAAAACATGTTTTAGCATAGAAAACAAGAGAAGAATGAGACAATTATCTTTTGAGCATCCATCAACTACCAGGAACTTTACCTATTTGTTAACATTCAATCATAACAAAACTCATTAGATTCCTGTCATATGTTTTTTTTTACAATGTTTTAGACATGCAAACCGGGGTCAAAAAAGAAATTATAACATATTCAGCAATGCATGTACTGGAAGATTTTGATAGAATGTTGAGAATGAGACTAGATTCCAAATAGATAAGATTGTGTAGTGAAAGAAAAGGTGGAAAATGTGTTAGAGACTGCTTAGGGAAGTCAGAAAGTGACAGCAAAGAGAAAGAGGAGATACAAATGCAGGGAAGTTCTGATATAAAGATATCATCTCTCACTATTCTTTACATACTGGGTATTCTACAACTTTTGTAATTGCATGACTGAATGAAAGTATTAAAACTGGAAGATCCTTGCCAATCATCTGACCCCTTCAGGTGATAAATAAGAAAATATTTGTAAAGTTAAATTTCAGGCTCAGACAGCCAGGTCTCCTGCCAAACTGTGTAGACAAACTCAAGTCTCTTCACTCCTGGTTTAGTGGTTCTTTGGAAAGTATTGATGACAGCACAGCACTTCATCCAATCTTCTTTCCAAATCTAGCTCACATTTGGTTACCATAGGCTTTGTCTTAAAGTCTTCTAATTTGTATCTCTATCTACTTGCAGTCCACAAAGAATCTGAAATATTTCCTATGACCAGAAGTAGCAGAGAAACGATTTAAAATACATGCCTTTGGGAATGCATAGTACATATTTTAACTTTTAGAATTATACCATTTTCTTTTCTGCATCTCAATATGCAAAGAATTCACTGTTCTTTAGCATAGAAATACTGTAATTTTGGTATTATCTGTCAACTGCTTTACTTAGCAGCTTTTCTCCTTCTCCAGAATTTACACTTCCTTGAAGGTAGAAACTACATTATGTATTGTAGGTTTTATTTTTAAAGAGATTGCAGCATGTAGAGTATATGATGGACAATGAATACATATTTTTGAAAGACTAATATTAATATACAAATGTAAAAAGTCTTTGGAACAAATTTTCCAAAGGCATATTTTTAAGCATTCATGATTCAATTGCCCCATGGAAAATGATGTGTGAAATCCAATTACTTTCACATTTAAGCACCTGCCTCTTACTTGATGTTTCAAATGGACAATTCTGAATGCAATGAGATAGGATTAAATGGGAATTCAGGTAAATTTTTAAGTATATTATATACTTTATTATTTTAAAATTTCTACTAGTAAATAATAAAACATGTTCATTATAGATAATATGACCAATGCAAAACTGAAACAAAAAAGAAATAAAAACCACTAATAAACCCACTATTCATGGTAACTCTAGCTGGCATTTTGTTTCCTTTTATTATTTTATGCCCATTAAATACACATGTATTTTTACACAGTACAGGTGAAAATGAATGTGAATTTTATATATATATATACATATATATATTCATCTATTATTTTAATTATTAGTTTGTTAGTAAATATTTATCAAAATTATCATTTTAAAATATGAATAATAACTCATAGTTTACGTGTTTAAACTATCTTGACGTCTTAGGTTATTTAAGTTATGAAGGTTTCATTGGTACACTCTTGTGAATAAAATCTTGATGTATAAGTCTCTTACTAAAATTTTGACCAGGATTCTGAGAATCTAATTACTAGGACATTGAAGCTTAAATTTATTTGCTTTGCAGAAATAACTAAAAGGAAAGTTTAAATGTTCAATCACAGATGAGGGAATCAAATACAATTATGTCATCAATGGTTTTCTCCAATTGATACTGGCAAACCTAACAATTCACTTGGTACCTACAACATTGGGTAGTATTTTTCAACTAATTTTCTTTTTAATTATCATGCAATGATGTTAGTGATAACATACAATGACTATGGATTAGATAAAGGGGAATGACTAAGGCTGGGGGGATAGGAATAGAAAAGAGTAGAATGAATGGACATAACTTTCTTGTGTTCGTGTATGAATACACAACCAGTGTAACTCCACCTCATGTCCAATCACAAGAATGGGAAGTTATACTCCATGTATGTATGATATGTCAAAATGCATTCTCCTGTCATGTATAACTAAAAATAAAAAATAAAAATAATAAAATAAATATACAATGACTAATTCATTCTCCTTGAATTACTTTGCTATCAGAAATAGGAAGAGAGTATGTAAGGGTTGATTCACTCTTTTCATACTCATTCACTCTTTAAGGACTATGAAGTTAGAGGACTAGATTGTGGCTATGAAACTGTCTCTCCATAAATTTCCTACCAAATTTCACAAATTTACTATCCTAACCTTCTTCTCAGAGTCATCTTAATAATTTATCACCATCTATATAGTGTTTGAACTACTGAGAAAGTGATTTTACTATAAGAAATATCATACACTGCATACAAACAGGTCAATAACAAGATTGTTTCGATGTATGTCAGAAGCTTATTTTATCCAGGGTCACAGTTTATCTGCCTTCAAAAATCTATTTTCAAGGGAATCCTACAGGCTAAAGCATAACATTATTACAGTGAGGCAAAGAAAATAACTTCAGCTATAATCTGCCTTGTTGTATTCAAAGCACATACATGTTCACATTCAAGTTCTTCCAAACATGATACATATTTCTACCCTAAGGAAAAGAAATGTGAGATGCCCTTGTGCCTACTTGCTAGATTTACAATCTAACATGCAATTATACATAACTAATCAATGGGTTTTCAGGTTTGAAAATGTCAATATTAAAAAGGTTAATTTCACTTTAAAATTGTACTTAATGATTTTTTCTATTTATAAAAATAATGTTTTGCAGAAAATTTAGAAAGCAATGATAAAATTATCTCTAAACCTATAACCCAGTAACAACCACTATTAATTATTTGGTGTAATATTTTGGCCATGTTCCCTTACCTCTGTGTGTGTGTGTGTGTGTGTGTGTGTGTGTGTATGTGTGTGTATGTGTATGTGTAATTGGGGTTATACTACATAAATACTACATATTCACTTTCACAACTGCTTATTTTGATAAATACATCATGAACCATTATACATATTACACACATAAAGCCATAATAATTCATAATCATTTATCAATTGGCTACATAATATTACATCATAAGAATATACATAACTTATTTAACCAATACTATATTTTTGTGATTGTTCTCTGTGTTCTACCATTATAAATAACATGGAAGCTATCATTTGGCATATCTCTGTTTCTTCGAAATAAATTTCTAAGCAGATTGTGATGAGGTACACCTGTAATCCCAGTTACTTGGGAATCTGAGGCAGGATGATCTAAGTTTGAGGTCAGCCTCAGCAACTTAGCAAGACCCTGTCTTAAAATTTAAAATAATAATAATAATAATAATGATGGCTGGGCTGTAACTCAATGGTAAAGAGACCCTAGGTTCAATTCCTAGTACTGCAAAACAAAAGTAAAATAAAATAAATTTCCAGAAACTATTACAAGGTTAAAAGAGTACAACTTATTTAGGGGATGCTGATACATATTTCTACTTTTCCATTTAAATGTATATTTGGATCACCACTCAAACTGTGTGTAGTTGTCAACTGCAGCACGTAGGTATTATCACCTGACCCATACCTCTGGCTTACACTAGAGACAGTTTCTTGCATCTCTCTGTCTGTTGTTGCTTTTGCCTTGGAATCCTACTCAATCCACTGGCTGGGCAGTCAGGAAATGTGTAAAGGGTAATGCCCAAGAGTCATCCTCAGCAATTCAGGGGCAGAAGTTTGTGTATAAATACCCTAGCTTTATTACCTCTGTGTGGGACAATTCTGAGTTGTATTCTTCTCAGTCATACTCAATCATTTCATGGGCCCTGGTAAGATTGAGCCCCAGTTGTCCACAGCAAACTACTCATTGATGTTCCTTATGTTCTTTTTTTTCCCCTTTCCTGTCTCACCTTCTCATTCCCTTATAGTGTTTCCTGGGATCACGTCTCAAATAAAATGTCTCTATCCAAATTCCCATCTTAAGAATCTGCTTTTGAGGAAACCCAAGGAGAAAACTTCCCATATTGTTTTACTTTTAGTTTCATGATTATTTTAAGACTGAAGAACGATTAAGGCAGAATTGATAATATATATATTTATATATATATTTATATATATATTTATATATATTTTTATATATTTATATTTATATTTATATATAAATAGATTATAGGTAAAAATTTATATATAATAGATTATAGGTAAAAATTTATATGTAAAATTACAGAGAACTATATAGTGATTGGAAAGGAAGAGTAAAGTCAATAAATGAGATAGTTAAAATAATTTTAATTAGCCAGAAATTGGAAACAATTACCTTTTACTCAATGCAAAAATTAAATTCAAATATTTTAATCATAATTATTATTCTTTAAAAATAAAAAAAAAGATGAACAACTTTAATATTTGGACAATACTGTGAAAGGTCTTTAAGGCCCTTTCCTTGCTTAGAAGACTAGTTAAGAAAGTCCATTTCAGAGAAAGTGTCTTGAATATATTCAGTAAACCTACTTTAGCATATAATTCCTAGATGGCTTATATGCTATGAATTGAAAAGGAGAAGATTTAAAGGGAAGAAAAGTGGTAAGGACTTAAGATATTCCATGGCCAAATAGACTTAAATGAATAACTCGATAGAAATAAGTGGCAATGCTTCTTGTTTGGGAGGAAAGAATATGCACACAGAGCATAGATTGCAATCATCAGTACTAACCAAAAGAACTTTCTGTGATGATGGAAATGTTCTACATCTAAAATGCCCAGTGCACTAGTCACTTGCCATGTATGACCACCAAACATTGAAATGTGGTTAGTGTGACTAATGCAACCAAGGAATTAACATTTTAATTTTAATGAATTTAAATTTAAATAGTCACATTTGGCTAGCAATTACCCTCTTGGACAGTGAAAACTCAGGCCCTACACTTACATCATTATCTAACATCTACATTCCAAAGGTTAAATTTGACTTGTAAACTTGATTGTACTCAACAAGTGTAAAGGGAAAAAATAGTGTTTTTTGTAAAAGTCCTGGCTAAAAAGGGCTACTTTAAATTCTTTTTTAATTGGTACTTTATAATTATACATAATAATGGGATTCATTATGCCACATTAACATATGCATATAACATAATTTGATCACTCACATTCCCTAGTGCTACTCTTTCCTTTCCCTCCATCCCTCCTTTTGATCTGCTTGCTGTGCTCTACTGATCTTCTTCTATTATTATTTTAATTAGCACATTATCATTACATATATACATATATATGCACACACACGATTCATTGTGGTATATTTCCACATTGACATCACATAATATGGTAAATTTCATTTCCCAGTACTGCCCCATGTCCTCCCCTCTTCCCTCCCTCTGGATCCCCTTTTTTAAAAAATTGTTCCTATTTTTTAATTCTTTTTTCCCTTTTTATTTCTAGGTTGCATGTGTGAGATAAAACATTCGACCCTTCACTTTCTCTCTGATTTATTTCATTTGGTATGATGTATGTGGGGGACTAAAATGGGGTGTCAATCAAATTAAGGCATTAATAATAATATCAAGTATTTATATGATACTTTGTTTTAGTCACTATTCTAAGAATTTGAAATATTTTAATTAGCTTAAACCTTATCAAAAACATATAAAGTCATGCCATTATTGTTTCCATGTTAAAATTGAGAAAACTGGGTCTTGGAGAGGCTAAGTGATTTGCCCATAGAGCCAGGGCTGGAAATTAAACCAGAATATGTGTTTTCAATCACTAGATCCCACTCTGTCTTATTAGAGAGACCTATTACCAGTCATTCAGCTTACACTAAAAAAATACCATGTTAAATCATGTGCCTTGTCACAAGAAAAGAAAGTCTTTCTGAACCTTTTCTGGCAAATAAAAATCTGGGAAACACTGGGTACCTTGGTAATCTAAATAGACCAGTTCTACCTAAAAATATTTTCCTGCTTCAAATGTGAAAGAAATCTCTCTTTCTGATCCCAAGTGATGTGTTCCTGGATGAATGGTATCTATTTTTATTACTCTGACTTGGAAAAAGAAAAGGGGATAACTTAGACATGAAGCTCTCTCTCTGATATCTGCTCTGTTCCTCTATCACAAACTTTTTATTTAAACTTTCATTGAATGAGTACAGAATAAGCAATGTAAATTCATAGATTCACAAATAGGAAAACATTGTATTTCTTGGTGGGGGTGAAAGGATGGTAAGGTAGGAAGAAAAGCATATTCCAATTTAAAAGAAAATACAGTGTCAAATGTAGAATGATAGCTGAGCAGAATTGAAATTCATATGTAAAATCTGGACATCTCACTGTTGAGGATATTGTGGATTTAAATATTGATCCCTGGCGATATTGTACTCATCCAGGTCAAGAGGAAGAAAAATTCTTTCACCAAAGTGCAATGACTTGTTAGATAGAAATAGATAGGCAATTTTACTGATTAACTATATTTTCAAACTGGAGGAAGGGATATTTGATGATAAGGCACAGAACAGTTTCATTTCAAAAGTATTAAACAGTTTCATTTCAAAAAAATTTGTTGGAATTGCTCATATTTAAAAAAAATTGAAAACACACATAGTATGCTATTATAAAGTTTCAAAGAGTCATTGAGATTAACACTAACAAGAGAAGATTGGTACCATGCCTAGACTTTGCTTTCTGGAACAATCTTTCCAAGAATGATGATGGAATAGTACAACAGACTTGCTTCCAAATTTGATCATTTGCTAGTGAAGGAAAGAACAATCATAGGAACATTGAGATTCTAGATGTTCTGTAGGGTCTTAGGACTTGGGCTTATCAACCCATACCAAATTTATTACTGAAAAAAACTATGGCTAACTAAGTTACACTTTTTTGATTATTAAAGATGCATAACAAGCAGATGTGATAAGGGAAAAATAGAGCATAATAATATGGCTGAACATTGCACTATGAGTTGCAGTGTGGTTAGCTAGATTTGATAGTGGAGATAGAACTCGAGGCCACATCATAGACGTCTTTGAGGTCTCTATTAAAAGGTTTTAATTTTACCCAGAAGATGGAGGGAATACATCAGAGTTTAAACAAGATTCAATTTATTCACATGTGCAATTTAGAATATAATTCTAAGAGAACTGTGGATAATAAATTTCAAGAGCTAGCAGATCTGACTTAGGCATGCCCATTTAAAAAGTTTTGAAAATTGAGTAGAATGTTTGGCTATTAAACTATGAAAATTGAAAACCACTATCTAAAATTAACACTTAAATTGGGCCCAGATAATACACTGAAACTAATTTCTAAATAACACTTATCCAACTAGCTTTTGAAATCAACAATCAATTCTTCTAAATCAATTTAATATGCAGAATTTTGATATATTGCAATTGATAAATTAGGTAACAGATTGCTTTAGGAAAAAGACATATTTTAATCTAGATTACTTGTGTTTGCTGCAACTACTATGAAAGCAAACATGCTGCCTAAGGATATAAGTCACTGTGAACTCCCAAATTAAAAGGATCTGCCATTTACTCCCAGAATTTTCATTTAGGGTTATATAAGCAATTTCTATGCAAAGCTACCAGCTTCTATTAAGAATTACTATGAAGATGATTTATAAGGGTTAATAGAAGTTAAGTTCTGTATTAGATGAAGATTGTAGTAAAATGTTTCAAGGAACAGTGTATGGTTGATCAAAATGGATTCCAAAAGAATAACTTTCAAAATAAACATCACAATATTCAGAGACAAGTTAATATATCTTAATATATGTCAGTGAAAAAGTAGGACAAATGGAAAAATATCTTGACTAATCACAGGAGGTGGTCTGGAGGAGGATATTTGGTGCAAAAAGTGAGCAATAAATAGGAGGGGAAGACTTTTAAAAATATATTATTCAACTTGCAGTCTTCTTTATTTTCGTCAAATTGAGGGCAGGCCATAACCCTTCCCACCTACTACAGTTCAGATGAGAACATGTAAAGCATTCAAACAGTGAACAAGAGGCAGACAGGAAACATAGAGAGGAAAGAGCCCTTCCTGGGTAACAAACAATAGATGTCTGTCAAGGACACAATGGAAGATCCTTCAATGGAGGAAGGATATGTGGATAAGAAAATATAGAGGAGCAGTAGTTGGAGATATAGAAAATCTGTTAAATATGTGTATTAAAGTGTAAGCTTTAAGAAAAACCGGATTTGAATATTGAGAACTTTTGCAGCTAGTAAACCTGATAAAAGAAATGGCAACCTGATACAAACCAGTATGAACATCAGAATAATTTAAGAAAAAAAATCTGTGTAGCAACAGATTGGAGACTTTTCTGTTCAACTATTTAATTAAGGATTTCTTTGACAGCTTATGGGAGGAAGTTAAAGGGAATATCAGAACCAAGACATATGCTACCTGAAGGTTGTAGTATATTTCAATAAAATCCTATGCTATTATATCCACATACATGCATACTGCTTAAGTCACTATTTCATGGACTTTCTCATCCAGTTTTGACATTACCATTTTATAGTAATCCTTTTTTTCTTTATCCTGTCCTATGTTAAAGGAATATGACTAGGGATGTTAGCAGTAGATGTTCAAACCAAAATGCAACCATTGATCATTACCTTCAAGATTCTGTTGGCCAAAGAGGACTTTTAAGTTGGGCCTTTTATGAACCTTTAGTTCATTGATGTTTCTGGAGTTTCTGTTACATGATAGTCTCTCAAGATACATTTTAGATGAATCATTCAATCTGGTACTAAATGGTTCTTTAATAAAGATTATTCTTGGCTAATAATGCCATGTGAATTATTTATGAATGTTACACTACAACCAGTCCCTGGAGAGAGGCCCAGAGAATACTTTATTCTTCATTTAAATAAAATTATTCTGTATCTTCTTAAAATAAAGGATACGCAGGCATTTGAGACCTTGAAATCATACGAACATAATTGCAATGTCTGATTTGAACTAGATGCCATATGCTTTTTGGCCTCAAAAATATATTTTCTTCTGCTTATCATGAAACATTACAAGGGTCAAGACCCTTGATATATCCTTCAGCATGAACTCTTCATTTGCTATGTAGGATCTTCTTGTGGAAAATAGTGCAAGATTGTGACATGGCTGCTAAAGGCAACGATGATATTTTAAATAGTATCAATAAAAATGGCCTGTTAAAATATGGGAGGCATCATCTATTCTACATTTATCAATACTATTTATATGTTTAAATAACACATTTTAACTAGGAAAATGACTACCAGAGTTTATGGGAAAAAAACGCTAAGAGTGTGTCAAAGATAATTTAAAAATTTTCATATATGCACAACTTAGGGGAACTCATGATTTGACTCTCTGTTCTCAAAAATGTGACTTGAGTTTTCCAAATTTGAGTAACATTTCTGTTCAAAAAATGCCAAAAGCCTAAGGTTCAATTAGGATCACTTTCTTCCTTTACCTCTGAATTAAATATCAATGATAATATCAGCTATAATATTAATGCTAATCCAATTATTGCTAATAGTAGCTAAAATTCACCAAGAATTTGTTTTGTCAGACTCTGTACTTAGGAACCTTATATCATTTTTGTCTTCATAACAATTATACCTTCTATCTTTCAGTTGATAAATTTGAATCTTAGAACTATTAATACAGTTGCACATAGTCATAAATGGTAGAGCTAGGATTTCAACCAAGTTTGTCAGATTTCACAACATGAACCACGTCCTGTCATGAGAGTATCTAAAAATATCATATCACTGTCTCCTTCTGTCCTTCCACAAATCTTATTTAAACCAGTATCATATCTTACTCAGACTACTCCAGTGGTCTCCTATTTAAACTTGTGTTAAGTGTTTATGTGTATTAACAATTCCTGTCTACAGGTTCATGAAATGAGTGTTAGATCATTCAAATGTGAAGAAATTTAGACCAGAGATGTTATGCAAGATGCCCAAAGAAATTCAGCTAATAAATAGAAGAAAGTTCAAATCTGTCATATAATATTCAGTGCCTTAAATTCACTTTGGAGAGGATTTTGAATGGATAAGCAGAGTGAAAGATAATTAAATCACAGATTCTTCTCCTGTCCAGCATAAATAAAATTAATGAAAATAACAGTCAGCACCAGCAACAACAACAACAACAATCTGTGATTAGCTCCAGACAAAAAAGAAAAGGGACATGACTTAAAACACTGAACTTAAAACACTGATAACCAAGGGGAAAAGGCAGAATCTGTCAGAGAATTACTAAAAGTTTTCTGAACACTGACCTACCTCTGAGCCAGACTGATGAGTTGAGAAAGTTATAGGAACTTTCACAAATACTCATGAGCAAGGAGAGAAATAAAAAGTCAATGTTGTCATCTTGTTTCTTTTCTGACTCGAGATGAATGATGAAATTCAGAAGTATAAAACAAAATGAAAAACCCTAAGAGAAATGAAGGTTCCAGGATGCACACAATTTTGAGTATGACTGGAAGCCAGACCTAATGCCTCCATAGAAACAGGACCCAACCCTGAGTGGAAAAAAAAAATTGATTCTGATTTAAGATGTTTAAGGAACTCTCAAGAAAGAGAAACACACCACATATTCTAATAAGGACTGTAGAGAATTTCTCTGGAATTTTTCTGTCTTCCCAGATACTGCCATCCTTAGTACCTAGACCCCAAGCTGAGGATCAGATGTTGTGAAAAGAGTCAGTACTTAGACGAAGAAAAAAGAGAAGTTTGGACCACATGCCTAAATACGAGGAGTAACTTCAAAAAGACAAAAACCCTCCAAATATGTAAACACATTACAATAATAACAAGAAAAAGAATATATACAGATAGATAAAAATCTAATAAGGAATAGAACATAACACAGTAAACAGAAAGAAAATCCCCCAAAACACTTTTACATCACAAACAACTTAATAAAACCATAGATCCATGAAAGAAAAAAATAAAAATTAAAGCCATAAGGAGAGAAGTAGAATTACAAAAATGGAGAGGCAGGTCTAAGGAACTGAGTTAAAAAACCAAAGTAACACCATTTCTTTTAACATAGAAATTAGAAATCACAAAAACATTAGACAGCAATGAATCAAAGTTGAATTACTAACATGAAGACAGGTACATTGGGATAACCAGGGTGACAATTATGGATTAAAGATTAAATAACACAAATAAGGAGAAAAATGTTAAAGTTTAGAGATTATGTGGATCTCTTAAAAATGAATTGGAAAACTAGGAAGCAATCAAGATGACCTTCCATAGGTGAATGAATAAATAAACTGTGGCAATCCAAGTAACGAAATAGTATTCAACAGTAAAAAGAATTGAGTAATAAAGCCATAAAAAGACATGGAAAACCTTAAATTGTATATTGCTAAGTGAAAGAAGCCAATTGGAAAAGGTTACATACTATATGATTCTAATTATACAACATTATAGAAAAAGCAAATCTATGGAGATAGTAAAAATATCAATGGTCTCCAGAGATTAGGGAAAATGGAATGAAGACCAGGTGGAACACAGTATTTTTAGGGCAGTGAAATTATTCTGCATGATACTATAGTACATGTCCTTATACACTTGTGAAAACTTGTATAATATATAATACCAAGAAAGAATGCTAATGCAAACAATGGACTTTCAATGATAATGATGTATCAATGTGGTTCATCAATTATGGAGCACATCTCTGGTGTATAATGTTGTTAGTGGGGAAGGGATAGCAATTCTCTATACTCTGTTAAATTTTGCTGTAAACTTCAAACTGATCTAAAAATAGGCTGATAAATTGGGTTAAACTCGACAAATACAATAGATATAATTAATTAGTATCTAAGAATATTTCTTTGAATTGCAGATACAACTGAATATGTACATTGAAGGCATAAGAAGTGTTCTAAGAAAATATCAAATGATCTTACCCTGATAAAATTATTGACCATCAATTATAAATGAAGAATTCTTAAAGTATTCAGCAAAAGCAGGATATCTCTAAGGAAGAAAGCAGGCTATTGTCAGACTTCTCCACAATTATACAATAGTGCATGAATCATGTATTTTTAGTGAAATCAAATATGACCCAAGAATATTATAGTAAGTCAACAAGTTTTACAAATATAAAGGCAACAAGCATTAATTCTTAACTAAGAAAGTTTGAAAAGTCACTATTTTCAGTCTTTCTTGAAAGAACAAGTTGACAATAAAACCCAGAAAATTAATTGTGCAATGAAACTCATATATACATATAAACATGAATATATAATGTAATAATTAAAATAATAATATTATTAGAAGAGAGATTAGTATAGTAAAGCAAGTAGATCGGGGGAGGCGGGAGGAGAAGGGAAAGGGGAATGGGATTGATCAAATTATGTGAATGTACAAATCTGACATAGTGAATCCAACAATTATGTATAATTATAATACACCAATAAAAAAGAGGTTAATCAGAACAAATGATTAAAGTTCAAGGAATGAGCACTAAATTCATGTAAATATAGAATAATAGTAAGCAGATGCCAAAATGTGTGTTACGGAACAAGTTCTAACATTCTAAACAATCAGAATGTAAACTAAAACCAAATCAGAAAGTAAGGTTGGGATCTGAGGAAATGTGAGAGAAAATTCTCTCTTTTTGCATGACATGAATTCAACTAAACCTGTTTAAAATTTATTAATATGATTAAATAAAAATGATAGTTCCAACCTTTTAATAACATTCAAAATTCATTTTAATTGGGAGAGGGCTTCAATGCATATATAATACCACTAAAATGTTTTCAGTTAAAATCATAATCATCAACTTGAAAGTTAAGAACTGAAAAGTATTTTTTCATATATCTACTTAAAAATTCAAAATGTTATCAACATCATTCCAAATAACAACAGTAATATTCCCTCTTCAGTTATTTAGTCCTATGTCATTAATCCTTCTATTGATCAGCAATCTTCTTTTAGACGGAAAATATTTCTAAAATTCCTAAGTCTATAGTACACATTGACAACATTAGCACATCCAATTCTTAACCAAGAGTCTATTCCCTGAAGTATCAACAGTTCATAGTACACAGTAAAGTCATTTCCACAAGACTCTGAGTCCACTTTTTATCTTTTGAACATCTTCATTGAGTGCCTTTCAATCTTTTGTCAAATTGTTTTATTTGCTCTAATTAATTACACATGACAGTAGAAGGCATTTTGACATATCATACATAAATTGAATATAACTTCTCATTCTTCTGGTTGTACATGATGTAGAATCACCCCCTTCATGTAATTATATATGTACATAGGATAATAATGTCCAATTCATTCTACTATTCTTCCTACCCCATATCCCCTTCTGTCCCTTATCTCCGCTCTGCCAAATCCAAAGTACCTCTATTCTACCCTTGCCACCCCCCTTTATTGTGAGTTAGCAAATGCATATCAGATAAAACATTTGGATTTTGATTTTATAGGGATTGGTTTACTTTGCTTAGAATGATATTCTCCAGCTCCATCCATTTACTTGCAAATGCCAACATTTCATTCTTCTTTAAGGCTGAGTAATATTCCATTGTGTGTGTATATGTATGTATCACATTTTCTTTGTTCGTTCATCTGTTAAATGAATGAAAACTATATAACTCTAAATAAAGAAACTGAAGAACACATTAGAAGATAGAAAGATCTAACATGCTCTTGGATAGGCAGAATTAATATTGTCAAAATGGCCATACTACCAAACGCATTTTACAGGTTTAATGAAATTTCTATTAAAATCCCAATGACATTCTTGATAGAACTAGAAAAATCAATCATGAAATTCATTTGGAAAAATAAGAGACCCAGAATAGCCAAAGCAACCTTCACAAGAAAAGTGAAGCAGGAGGCAGCACAACACCAGACCTTCAACTATACTACAGAGCAATAGTAACAAAAACAGCATGGTATTGGCAACAAAATAGACAGGTAGATCAATGGTACAGAATAGAGGACACAGAGACAAACCCACATAAATACAGGTATCTCATACTTGACAAAGGAGCCAAAAACATACAATGGAGAAAAGACAGCTTCTTCAACAAATGGTGCTGGGAAAATTGGAAATCCATATACAGCAAAACGAATTTAAACATCTATCTCTTACACTGCCCAAAAATAAACTCAAAGTAGTTCAAAGACTTAGGCATTAGAACAGAGACCCTGTGCCTAACACAAGAAAAAGTACTCCCAAATTTTAACCGTGTGAGCTTAGAAACTGACTTCCTTAACAGGACTCCTAAAGTGCAAGAAGTAAAATCAATAATCAATAAATGGGATGCATTCAAACTAAAAAGCTTCTTCTCAGCAAAGGAAACAATAACGTGAAGAGAGCTGACAGAATGGGAGAAGATATATACCACACCTACTTCAGATACAGCAATAATCTCCAGGATACATAAAGAACTCAAAACACTAAACACCAAAAATACAAATAACCCAATCAATAAATGGGTTAAGGAACTGAACAGACACTTCACAGAAGATATACATTAGGTCAACAAATATATGAAAAAAATGTTCAACATCTCTAGCAATTAGAGAAATGCAAATCAAAACTACTCTAAGATTTTATCTCCAGTCAGAATGGCAGTTATCAAGAATACAAGCAATAATAAGTGTTGGTGAGGATGTGGGGGAAAAGGTACACTCATACATTGCTGGTGGGAGTGCAAATTGGCACATCCACTTTGGAAAACAGTATAGATATTCCTCAGAAAACTTGGAATGGAACCACCCTTTGACCCACCTATCCCACTCCTTGGTATATACACAAAGGACTTAAAATCAGCATACGACAGTGATGCAGCCACATCAATGTTTATGGCAGCTCAACTCACAATAGCCAAACTGTGGAATCAATCTAGATGCCCTTCTGAGGCTGCTTTCTATACAAATTTTACCTGTAGCTTGTAACAGAGCCTTCATGCAAGCATCTAGTGGAAAGATAAAAGTAGTTAATTATAACACATCATAGATGACTATGGTTAATTTTTCACAGTAATCAATAGTACATGGATGTAAGGAACAACTCTCTATTGCTGTGCAGTAAATAACTATTTCCTATGAGTTTGATAATGATTCTCTTTAAGGTAATATACTCTGAACTATGCAGGCACTGACAATTCTTTAGGGCCTCGCTATAAATATTATAACTTCTAAAATATGTATATTAATAAAAATTGCCTATGTAAACTTTATGTTGGGAGAGCTGAGTATCTTCTGATTTGACAATTCTTTCTATAAAACATTTATAATCATGGTAAGTTAATAAGAAATACAGAGCTATCGAAAGAAACCTAATTATTTTTGGCATTCATTTTGATAAAGTGAAATAGCAAATCTTTGTGCTTTTCCAAAGGTTTGCTAGGAAATCTCAAAGATAGTTTAAGACATTAAATATAATCTGAATTATTTATTTATTTTTAATGTTTGATTTGATCTTGAAATGGCAAAATTGAGTGAGATTTTGCAGGTGATTTGGTTAATTTATTATAAAGATTGAATCATGAATAACTGAGAAATAATGTCTATTAGTGAAAAAAGCAAAATGAATCAGAAAATATGATTAAAAAGAAACTTAGTTCTTTCACAGTGAGAAGCTTTGTTTAAACTATCTTAACCATTTCCATTGTCAAAAACCATTCCTCTGAGTTCAGCAATCTGCCTTAAATTTTCTTAAGAATTTACCTGGAGGAAGCTAGGTATCTTTGCTATAAAACAAATCTATCCATTATTTATTCTTTATTTCTTTCTTTTCTTCCTTTCTCCCTCCTTCCCTTCCACCTCTCTTAGTCTTCTCCTCCTCTCTGTCTCTCCCCCTCACCTCCTCCCTCCCTCCCTCCTTCCTTCCTTCCTTCCTTCCTTCCTTCCTTCCTTCCTTCCTTCCTTCTTTGTAGTGGCAAAATTATGCAAAAAATAATAATCAAGAATATAACCAAGTCTAAATCACAGAATTTTATTCTGAAAATATATTGGAAACTGCTTTCTGAGAAGATTTCAAGGAAAGAAAAGAATAATATCTCATTACCCTTTGTTAAAAGCTTTAAGACATATCTATCATTTTTAAAGAGAGAAAACCAAATCCTGGGTTTCCATTACATTGGTATGAGCTATTAAACAATTCAAAGCAAGCCCACTTTGTCAACATTTAAATACATATTTTTTGTGCTTTTTCAAATTCAATATTTATAGTTTCATAAACAAAGAAAAATAAAAATCGCTTTAACTACCTTTCCCAAAGTTCTGTATATATTCTATCACTGAGGATACAGTAAAACTATTCTCTTTTTCTCTTACAAAACGGAAACTCATTTTGTTTCCAACTGCAAATAAGCAGTTGAGTTTCTTGGTCAGTATTGTTCCTTGTATACTTTGAACTGCATATAAACAAAGTAATTAACATTCTTATAGAAAAAATATAAAAAGGGACAGATATTTGAGAACTTTCATATGTAAGCATTTTAGCAAAGTTGAAAAACACATAAATACAATAACAAAATGTCCCTTAGCTGTTCACATACCTTCTACAACCAGTTAAAATGGCAAAAATGAACATGCTAATTAACCTGACTCAAAGATAAAACTAGTCAATAGCATATTAGAGAGAAACATCTAAATAAAGTATATAACCATTGTAATCAATATTTCAATTTTTGATCATTCTTATAAATTATCCTGGTATTTAATGAATATCCACAAATTAGCCCAACTTAACATTAATCCAAGATTTTAAATTTACTGAGGATATTTAAAATTATGACTAAGCTCTTAAATTATAAAACATAATTACTCGTTAATATAAAAAAGTTTGCTAGAACAGTGAATCTAATTAGTTGAACACAAATTTATATTTTTCATAATTTTAAATAGTATGTAGGAGTAATAGGAGCTTGGTTGATTATTAAATCAATATTAGAAGTTTAAAAAGTTTCAGCATAACTATTCTCTTTTTAAAAGAAAACAAATCAAATCTCTATTAAATATAAAATGTACACTTGTATTATATTTCATTTGGAAAAACTCAAGGAAATGAGTCACAACTATTATTTATTTTTAAACCAAAATTATTAATTTAGTCCAATGTGTTAAAATATTAATCTTCATTATATCAACTTGGATTTTAACACCATTTCCAAGCTAGTAGTTTCTAAAATGTTAAAAGTTCAACTTCTTCATTTCCTGTGAATTTGGGGAATATTCAATTTTTATAAGTACCTATTTTATCTAAAAACAACAAGAACAGAGCTTCTGTAAAATGGAATTGACTTCTTTAACAAGATTCTTAAAGCACAAGAAGTAAAATCAAAATTGATTGCTGAGATACCATCAAATTAAAAAGCTTCTTCACAGCAAAGGAAATTAAATGGATGAAGAGAGAACGTACAGAATGGGAGAAATGGGAGAATGGGAGAAAATCTTTGCCCTGTACTTCAGATAGGGTGTTAATGTCAGGTCATACAAAGAATTGAGAAAACTTAACACCCAAAAAATCAAATTACACCAATAAGTGGGCAAAGAAACTATACAGACACTTCTCACAAGAAATACAAATGGTCATCAAATATATGAAAAAAATGTTCAACATGTCTAGCAATCAGAGAAATGCAAATTAAAACTACACTGAGATTTCACTTCACTTCAGCAGAATGGCAATTATCAAGAATACAAGTCACAATAAATGTTGGCAAGGATGTGGGGGAAAGGGTACATTCATGCATTGCTGGTGGGACTGAAAATTGGTGCAACCACTCTGGAAAGCAGTATGGATGTTTCTCATAAAACTGGGAAGGGAACAACCATTTGACCTAATTATTCCACTCCTCAGTATAGTCAATATATATCCAAGGGATTTAAAAGCATCATACCACAGTGATACATCCACATCAATGTTTATAGCAGCACAATTTACAATAGCTAAACTTATGGCACCAAACTAGGTGCCCTTCAACAGATGAATGGATGAAGAAAATGTGATATATATATATTACTCAGCCATAAAGAAGAATAACTTTATGGCATGGACAGATCTGGAGACTATCATGCTAAGTGAAATAAACTAATCCCTAAGAAACCAAAGGTCAAATGTTTTCTCTGATGTGTTGAAGTTATATCAGAGAAATAAGGAGGTGGATTTAAAAAAAAGAAGTTCAGTGGAGTACACAAAAAGGGGAGTGAAGGGAAGGGAGTGGGGATGGAATAAAGAAAAGACAATGGAATGAATCTGACATAACTTTTATATGTATATGTATGAATATACCACAATGAATCTCACCAAGATGTACATCTACAAGAAATTAATTAAAAGAATAACTATGGGTAAATGGCAGAAAGATCAGTAGAGGGAAGGGAGCCAGGAGATGGGGGAGGGAAGGGGAAGGAGAGGTACTGGGGTATGAATTAGAAAAAGATATATTCCATGCTTTTATAATTATGTCAAAACACATTCTATTGTCATGGATAACTAAAAAGAACCAATAAAAATGTAATGCATTAATAACCTCGAGGTAGAAAAAAATGTTTCATAGAGAAAAAAAGGCAAAGACCTTTCAGTATAAGTTTGTCCAAAATATTGCATGTGTTCTTATTTGCTATATTTGGTATCTGTACAATGGGATTATCTGATCCACTGGACATAAATTAATTGAATTTCTTCTGGATAAAAATTAATAAATTAACCTCTGCTGCTTCCAAAAGAGAAACTTAAGTAGGTCAGACGATACAAAAGTCAAGCCCAGAACTTCACTGAAAGAACAGCTATAATCTCTTTTACCTATTACACAGTCTGGGATAACTTGTTTTTCAGTGAAGCACAAATGAATAATTTAGAACAAAAAATATTTATTACAAAACACTGGGAATTAAGGTATTGACCACAACTATATAGATCATTGCCTTGTCTCTTTATATTCAGTTTAAAAACATACTAGTCATTTTTTTTCCAGAGGACTATTTGTATTTAGGAGGTATTCTGATATTTAAGATTGTAAATCATAAAAATAAACACAGGTTAGAAAAGTTATTTTTAGTCTTGCAGGTTTTTCAATCAAAGAACAATGTTTACTTCCAGAAAAGAAAACATAAAAGCCTCTCAATCAGATAACAAGGCAAAAATTGTTCACAAATGTTACTTGAACAGGGCAAGTAACCACATCTCCCTGCTGTGTTTCTCTCTCTCTAATGCAAACAAAGATATACCATGCTACACCACTAAACTATGAGTATATTCCTCAGGGAATCATCAGTGAGAAGGAAACTAAGATCCACATAAATTTGATTTTAAATGAAAAGTTAATGAGTAAATTATCTCATTTGGAAAACTTCAGCAAGGAAGAATTCTACCCAATAACTACACAGACAATAATATTAACATGCTAACTCTATGAATTGATCAATACAATGATCAAGAAATGTATTCTTTCATTTATCAAACACTGATTGAACTTTATGTGTATTGGACTTAAGCAATACCAACACAAACAATAAATAAGTTGAATCCTTTCCTTTATGAGTTTATGTCTAGTCAGTATTTGTATGAAGAGAAAGCAAATATGAAAAAATGCTAAACCAAAGCTCAGTAACTGAACTTTAATAAACTCTTTCCACAGAAAAATTTAGAACTTAACAGCTAAATTTATCTTCTAAAATACTGACAGTTTAATAAAAGGTTGATCTTGGCTTGACAACAGAATTGTTTTTTGTTTGTTGGTTTAAAATTTTGTGATTCTGGAGGCAATGTCAAAAATATCACCCTCAGAAAGAACACCATTTAGGAGAGGCCAAGAATTAAAATCTGAAGATGAGCAGAATTGTAAAAGAACTGAAAGGTACCAACACTTGTTTTTATACTTATAATTCAAAATAGGCTTATAATACAGGTAGTTCAGCAGGCAATAGGCTCTGTTAAGACACCATTATCCCAGCAATACTCAAGTTGGTAAGATAGGGCCTTACCAAAATCAACAGGGGAAATTTTTCAAAATCCACAGAAGTACCCCATCCTCCAGAATCAAATATTCTTTTGATGGTTCTAACAGCTAGTTGCTTATCCCAAATGAATTACTCTTGATGAGAACACGGATTTTATTGAGAGTGTGTTGAAGCCCATTAATGCTTACCTCTCCAAACTTTTATAGCTAAAATTGACTCTGGGACCCCCCAACTATCTAAAAAGATCAAAGTAGTAATCTACTGGGTAGGCCTAT
This sequence comes from Glaucomys volans, assembly GCA_020662805.1. Lineage (NCBI taxonomy): Eukaryota > Metazoa > Chordata > Mammalia > Rodentia > Sciuridae > Glaucomys > Glaucomys volans. The sequence continues at coordinate 75,822 of JAJEJO010047203.1, forward strand.
AGGAAAGTTAACATTATTTCCATCCAAAAGACAATCAAATCTAGCTGACGTGCTTTAATTTTTTTTTTTCTCTTTACCACTCTGCTTCTTCTTGCCTGGAATGGAGAATGGCAGCTAAAAACAATGGCAATATCTTTCCGCCCTGAGGAACAAAATCTCTAAGATTAGAACATTGAAAGCAAAAAGGAGTCTGAGTGGCAATGATTTTCTTAAACACCTGTACTTCCCTTGGTCTACCTATCTCTGAACTTCTTAGTGAGAAACAAAATGGGTAAACTTCTGTTTAGACAAGTCACATAATTTGGTTTCTCTTGAATACAGTTGTATTCAATTTTAACAGTGGCTAGAAGCAGAGGGAAAAATAGAATGGGGAATATGAATATTTAAATTTTAAAATAGCTTCTTGGGGAATTCTAATATGAACCTCTTTTGCTCTATAAAGACAGTTGTTCACCTCCTCCATGTCATCTACTCCAGGACTTCACAAATGTCAACATGCATACCAATCAACTGAGGTTCCTGTTGAAATGTAGACTGATTCAATTGGTCTGGAGTGGGCCAGTGTCCAGTTCATGCTAATGGTACTACTCCTTCAACTGAACTGAGTAGTAAGGAGCTAGACACCAAAATGAAGAAGAATCTTAATTGCCATTATACAGAGTGTCCATTAATTCAGATGACTCTCCCTAACTGTATCTGAAAAATTCTTTCTAATCTAGGGTCTCATAATGAAAAAAATGTAATTGAACTTAATCACTTGGAAATAATTATACACAGTGTACTAAATGATGAGACTGCACACTGTCCTCTTTTGTCTCCCTCCCTCCTACATTTCTTAGGTATAGTTTTTTAAAATTTAAAATTATAATTCTTATGTCAAGGATTTCATTCAAAAACATAACCAATGGAGGAACCAGAAAAATGTTAAGGCTAATTCAAAGAACATTTGAGAAACTATTTATGCACAGTTCAATAAATCATGTTTGTATAACATTTCTGGGGTAAATACAAAATTGGTAATCATCGTCAACAGAGAAATAAACTAAGTTCTAGAGTTATTTTTGTGAGACAGAATTTGTATATCTACTAGATAAAAATTTTTAATTTATTATTTAACCTCATTATTTTCAGGATCTTTAATAATAATCAATAATCTTGATAGAATAATTGCATTTAAGATATATACATACATGATATAATTATTACCAAATGCTGTTGTAGTGCAAATGACATTAACTCTAATCTAGACTTGGTGGGGTAAGAGAATGCCATAGGCAGAAATTACTGGAGGGAAAGATAAATCCTGTTTTTCTTCTCTTCTTGTTCTGGTTCTTTGTTATCCACTGATCCTTTATGGCATCACAACCCAGTTTACCATCCATGACAGTCTACATGGGGATTTATTTAGTTACCTTGGGGAAAACTCTATTGACATTTCAGTTGTACTATCAGTAACTGCTCAAATAGAGCCTAAAGAATAAAAAACTATGCCCCTTGTACTTTGAACCATTCTGTAGCTCAACTGCTAATTTCTACTTAGGGAATATATAAATATTCTGGTAAAAGAGTTACATCTCTTCCAATGTCTGTTCTGCATAACAGGTTACTGAAATCATATTTTATGCATAGAGAGATGCCTTTTTCTCTCAGTGTTTGGGACAAAACATGGAGAGTCAACCCTGACTTTTGGAGGAAGCAAATACTTTTTAGAAGAGCAGTACCCCAGAACTTTTTCATATCCCAAAACAGACTTCTGGATATGGCTAAATAAGAAGGTTGGCAGATCATCTTCCCAAAAAAAGTAACTATAACGCTGAACAAAACTAGTAAAAACAACTAATTGAGCATTATGGCAGAAGATCAAAGGCATACAACTATTTATGCTTGGAAAACTGTTGAATTTTGAGTAAGAACACGCTTCTTCCTTCACTGCCATGGAGGTTGTGCCAGGGCAGGGCAGGGCCTGAGGACTGAGAAATAGTAAGAGCTTCTTTTCTGAAACACAGCAGAATATATATTCATTCCAAGTGCACAGGGAACATTTATAAGAGTAGACCATATTCTGGGCCATAAAATAAGTCTAAATAATATTAAAAGGACTCAAATCACATTAAATGTATTCTCTGACAACAATGAAATAAAATTAGAAACCAATAACAAAAAAGATCTGTGAAAATCTCCAAATATTTGGAAGCCACATATCATATTTCTAAATAATCTATGGATGTAAGAGGTAAATTGAAAGTGAAATTAGAAGTCTTTTGAACTGAATCAAAAGTATGGATATCTGGATGGATGGATGGATAGATAGATAGATAGATAGATAGATAGATAGATAGATAGATAATAGAAAGAAAAGACTGAATCAATGTGTGGGGTGCCTCTAAAGAAGCATTAAATGGCAAAATGCCTGTGTTATAAAGAAGAATGTTCTCAAGTCAATGATTTCAATTTCTATCTTAAGAAACTAGAATAAAAAGAGCAAATTAAACCTAAGTAAACAGAAGAAAGCAAATAATAAAATCAGATTAGAAATCAATGAAATGAAAACAAAGAAAAATCATGAAACTGAAAAGTTGTTCTTTGAAATGATTAATAAAAGTGATAAACCTTTGCACCTTTGGCCAGTGTAGCTAAGGAAAAACTTTACAAATAATGAAAATTGGGAATTAAATGGATATATCACCACAAATTCTGGAAATTTAAAAGGATAATGAACTATCATGAGCAATTTATATCAGTAAATTAAATACATTTTTATACATTAAATTTTTTAATTATTTTTTATGTGGTGCTGAGGATCAAACCCAGTGTCTCACACATGATATACAAGTGCTCTACCATTGAGCTAAAACCATAGCCCCAAATTAAATAAATTTGACAAAATGGAAAAATTGCTTAAAAGCAGTAACTACCAGACCTCACTGAAGAAGAGTTACATATGCACAAGTTATAATCCTACATATATAAAATATGTGTGTATATAATTTAAATCCTTTCCACAGTGGTAACTCCAGAATAAGATGCCCTTACTAGTGAATTCTATAATCTAAATTACTATTTAACCTTTGAGAAGTTTCACAGATATAATTAGTTATTTATAGTTGTGGCTAAGACAAAAAAATCAGACTAGAGAGGTTGTCAAAGTAATGAATGAAAAGACATAAAACGCCCTGTTCTGCCTATGATCAGGGTCATTCTGCTGTGTTTACTCATCCATGTGGTTCTACTAAAATGTACCTAACAGCTAAGACCTAATTTATCTCATGTTTTAAAACTCTCATGGATCTCATCACTTGTTCTTATAATACACTTAGTCTCTTACATATATTGTAGGCCTTAGTCATACTGTTTTGTTGCTTGACATGCAAGATTAGCTTTTCAGTCAGTGCTTCTTATTCTTAAGGGCAGAGAACTGGGACACTTCTTCAGTGTTCCTGTTGGACCTCAGTACCATGCAGAATGGAAAGTAGGTTTAAAAATATCACTTCCTTTTTGTGCTTATAACAAATATATTATAGCTTAAGAATGCCTGAATAGTATGAATTTATTATTGATTTGAACCAAACATTGAGTTAAAAATGGCTCTTCACAAAAAATTTCCCTGAAAAACATAGTGAATTATTGTTTCATAAATTCCCCAAGTTATGTAAAATCCCAAAGCTTATGTCATCTCCATCCAAGGCCATAGAACTCATTGGTCTCTCAACCAACAGAAACAATACTCAGAAACAGCACTTCTACACAGACATCTCTCCTACATTTCATCCTCAAAGAGGACTGATGAGGTGTGGGAAAGAAAAGGATAAACTATAGCAGTCCCTGAAATAATCAAGGGGCGGCCAGGCGCGGTGGCGCACGCCTGGGAGGTTGAGGCAGGAGGATTGCGAGTTCAAAGCCAGCCTCAGCAACTTAGCGAGGCACTAAGCAACTCAGTGAGACTCTGTCTCTAAATAAAATACAAAATAGGGCTGGGGATGTGGCTCAGTGGCCAAGTGCCCCTGAGTTCAATCCCCAGTTCCAAAAGAAAAAAAAAAAAAAGAAAAGGGACGAACCACACATTAGGTGATAAGAAGCCTACTGATGAATAGAAAAGACTCAGAATATTTTTGAAGAGGGCACAGGGGATAACCCTGTGTGTTGGCATAAGCAAAAGGTACAAAAGTGTGCTCAGGATGTGGATGAACTGTATTCACAGACAGGGAAGAGATTTTTTAAAAATCTAATCTGAATTTTAATTATACAAAATATCTCTATAGTTTTTAAGACAAATATATAAATAAGAAATATTCTTTGATCCCTTAACCTTTTTCCCTACCTCCAACAATAGTAGGGTTTACTACTTTATTAAAATAAGGTTTGACTAGTAGTCCCTACTGAAACTTCTCTTATTAACCTGCAGTGAAAATAACTTTGATGATATGAAAATAGACAATTCAAAGCAGTGTAAACCAGGCCTGTTGTCAATCTATTTTTTAGAACATAAAAAGAATTTCAACTAAGATAAGGCTGATAGAAAAAGATTGAAAACACAGTTGCTAGTCTACCATGCTAAACGTTCCTAGAAGCCAGTTGCAAGACTCATTCCTCTAATTTTTTTATTCAGAAAATCCCATTCTATGACAGAGCTAGGCATTGATTCTTGTGCTTGATGGTAAATCACTTTGCTCCCAAGTAGTATGTATCTTGTTAAAACCAATTTGATACTTGCATTTTCAGAAAACCATGGGAATAAAAGTATATAAGAAGCATTGTGCAGCATATTGAATTCTAAGGGGAAAGACAAATAATCAAAAATGAATGTTCTGGAAAAAAATCAGGAAAAGTATTCTATTCACAATAGCCTCAAAAATAAAATAATTGGGACTAAATCTAACCAAGAAGGTAAAAGACCTCTATGATGAAAATTTTTGAACACTGAAGAAAAATTTAATAAGACCTTAGAAGGTGGGAAGACCTTCCAAGTTCTTGCATAGCCAGAATTAATATTATCAAAATGGCCATTTTATCAAAAGCAATCTACATACTCAGTGCTATCCCCATCAAAATACTGATGACATTCTTGATGGAACTGGATAAATCAATCCTAAAATTCACATAGAACAATAAAAACCAGAATATCTGAAGAAATTCTGAGTAATAAGAATGATGCTGGAGGCATCACAATGCCTGATCTCAATTATACTCAGTTACAAAAACAGGATGATATTGGCATAAAAACAGATATGAAGAATCAATAGAATACACTATAAGACATAGAGACAAATTCACATAAAAAAAGTTATCTGGTCCTTGTCAAGATGCCAAAAACATACACTGGAGGAAATATAATCAAAGCTAACTGTAAATGATCTGAAAATTTTAGAAAGGAACCACTAAAACATGTTTTATTTCCTCATATTCTTGTTCTCCAAAGCAAATGTTCCCTTTCTTTTGAATGTTGAGCATGTTTTTCCAGTATACATTATGGGATATATTGGAAGGCAATTTCAAAGGAGCCATTTGGAATGCTTAGAATAGAAGATACTGAGTTGCTATTAAGTTCCCATGTTGTTTGCAAGAACTGAATACTCACAAGCACCACATAAACATAGCAACATTAGAATGCATCAATCGCTGTGTTGCTTCAGCAAGCATAGAAAGACTAAGTTTGGGGGTAAAGAGGTCCACAGGACTGGCACTATCATGGAAGTTACAATAAAAGTACATATTGTAAAAGATGTTTACCTCTGCCTCTCAAAACTAAATAAACCTGTACTGTATTAAAGACATTGGTCAATCATAATAACATTTTAAAATTAAACACACTTATAGGCAAAATCTTTCATATCAGCTGTATTGCAACACTGATATATAACAAGTCATCTAAAAACTCATATAAATATATATGTACATATATATTATGTACAATTTAAATAAGTTCAGTGAAAATAAATACATACACAAATGCATAATAACTCACTGACTTTAAACAAAAGTCATTTCTTATTTCCTGAGAGTGTCTGGGCTGTCGAGGTAGTTCTGTTGAGAGAGACTCGGGTGGTGGGGGAGAGCAAGGGAAGCATGAATGCTCAAGCATGTACAGAAGAGTTCACATATGCAGATAAATTTTTTTTGCAAGATTAGTATAAAGTGTTTTGACAACATATTTTAAAATGAGTACATTCCAAACCTAATCTATCATACTAATGACCCATAATAAAAAATAATGACAATGGCATTAGTGAAGTGAACACAGATATACCCTTATAGTTACCTTTCCAAGCACAACATAGCAAGAAACAAGATTAAGAAAACTTTCTAGAACAGACACATGAAAATACATCTGCTACATAATTTATAAATTCTAAATTTTACTGAAGACATCAAAACTTAACATGGAGAGTAGAGAATCTTATTTCAAAGACAGGCCCTGTATTTGTGATATGATTGGCCAGTGAGTTGATTGCAGGGAAATAAGTTTCAATGGGATACCAATTGGATGCATGGTAAATGATGGTCATCCTTTATTTCCTAAATATTCAGAATTCTATAAACACCTGGATAGGTTTCAAATAACTAAAGAATAATTACTTTGCCTTAAAGTTCTACAATATTTATCTTTTAAAAAATTGAAGTCTGGAGGAGAATATTTAGAAGAAATCAGGGAAACATCATGCTATTATAGGACTCGGGGCAATTGATCTGCCATCATGAAAGAGTGTATAAATAATGAGACCATTTGACTGACTTTCTTAGGATTATTCCAATTTATATTTATTGTAGATCAATCAAAGCCTGTCACTTATATTTTTTAAAATTAATTTTTAAAATTTATTTAACTTTGATTCATTGTACACAAATGGAGTACAACTGTTGTTTCTCTGGTTGTACACAAAGTAGAGTCACACTATCTGTGCATTCATACATGTACACAGAGCAATGATGTCTGTCACACATTCTGTTATTATCCTTACCCCGCCACCCCTGCCCCACCCCTCCCTTCCCTCTATGCTATCTATCCTTCCTCCATCCTTGCCACCCTTCCACCTCGCATTATGCATCATCATTCACTTATCAGAGAGACCATTTGGTCTTTGGATTTTTGGGATTGGCTCATCTCATTTAGCATAACAGTCTCCAACATCATCCATTTACCTGCAAATGCCATAATTTTATTCTTCTTTATGGCTGAGTAATATTCCATTGTGTATATATATCACAGTTTCTTTATCCATTCAGCTATTGAAGGGCATCTAGGTTGGTTCCACAATCTAGGTATTGTGAATTGAGCAGCTATGAACATTGATGTGGCTGCATCACTGTAGTAATCTGATTTTAAGTCCTTTGGTTATAGGCCAAGGAGTGGGATAGCTGGGTCAAATGGTGGATCCATTCCAAGTTTTCTAAGGAATCTCCACACTGCTTTCCAGAGTGGCTGCACCAACTTGCACTCCCACCAGCAATGTATGAGTGTACCCTTTTCCCCACATCCTCGCCAACACCTGTTGTTGCCTGTATTCTTAATAAAAGACATTCTAATTGGGGTAAGATGAAATTTTAAGGTGGTTTCATTTGCATTTGTCTTATAACTAGGGATGTTGAACATTTTTTCATAAATCTGTTGATTGCTTGTATATCTTCCTCTGTAAAGTGTCTGTTCATTTCCTTGGCCCATTTATTGATTGGGTTACTAGTATTCTTGGTGTAAAGTTTTTTTAGTACTTTTTAGATTCTGGAGATTAGTGCTCTACATGAAGTGTGTGTGGCAAAGATTTTTTCCCAATCTGAAGGCTCTCTCTTCACATTGCTGATTGTTTCCTTTGCTGAGAAAAAGCTTTTTAGTTTAACTCTATCCCAATCATTGATTCCTGCTTTTCTTTCTTGCGCTTTGGGAGTCATGTTAAGGAAATCTGGTCCTAGGCCAACATGATGAAGATTTGGACCTATTTTTCTTCTATTAGTTGCAGGATCTCTGGTCTAATTCCTAGGTCCTTGATCCATTTTGAGTTGAGATTTGTACAGGGTGAGGTTATGGGTTTAGTTTCATTTTGTTGGATATTGATTTCCAGTTTTCCCAGCACCATTTGTTGAAGAGGCTATCTTTTCTCCATTGTATGTTTTTGGCTCCTTTGTCAAGTAGGAGATACCTGTATTTATGTGGATTTCTCTTTGTGTCCTCTATTCTGTACCATTGATCTACCTATTTTGGTGCCAATACCATGCTGTTTTTGTTACTATTGCTCTGTAATATAGATGAAGTTCTGGTATTGTGATACCCCCTGCTTCACTCTTCTTGCTAAGAATTGCTTTAGCTATTCTGGGTCTCTTATTCCTCCAAATGAATTTCATGATTGCTTGCTCTATTTCTATGAGGTCTGTCGTTGGGATTTTAATTGGAATTGCATTGAATGTGTGTAGCGCTTTTGGTAGTATGGCCATTTTGACAATATTAATTCTGCCTATCCAAGAACATGGGAGATCTTTCCATGTTCTGATTTTCTATAATTTCTTTCTTTAGTGTTCTGTAGCTCTCATTGTAGAAGTCTTTCACCTCTTTTGTTAGATTGATTCCCAAGTATTTTATTTTTTTCAAGGTTATTGTGAATGGTATAGTTTTCCTAATTTCTCTCTCAGAGGATGCATCACTTACAAATAAAAATGCATTTGATTTATGAGCATTAATTTTATATCCTGCTACTTTACTGAATTCATTTATGAGTTCCAGAAGTTTTCAGGTGGAATGTTTAGGGTCTTCTAAATAGACAATCATGTCATCAGCAAATAGGGATAGTTTGAGCTCTTCTTTCCCATTTGTATTCCTCTAATTTCTTTTGTCTGTCTAATTGCTCTGGCTAGAGTTTCAAGGAGGATTTTGAATAGTAGTGGAGAAAGAGGGCATCCCTGCCTTATTCCAGTTCTCAGGGGGAATGCTTTCAATTTTTCTCCATTTAGAATGATGTTAGCTGTGGGCTTAGCATAGGTAGCCTTTACAATGTTAAGGAACATTCCTACTATCCCTATTTTTTCTAGTGTTTTGAGCATGAAGGGGTGCTGTATTTCATCAAATGCTTTCTCTGCATCTATTGAAATAATCATGTGGTTCTTGACTTTAAGTCTGTTGATGTGGTGAATTACATTTATTGATTTCTGGATGTTGAACCACCCTTGTCCCCAGGATGAAACCCACTTGATCATGGTGCACTATCTTTTTTAATATGCTTTTGTATGCAATTCACTAAAATTTTGTTAAGAATTTTTGCATCTATGTTCATTAGAGATATTGGTCTGAAATTTTCTTTTCTTGATGTGTCTTTTTGTGGTTTTGGTATCAGGGTGATATTGGCTTTATAGAATGAATTTGGAAGGGTTCCCTCCTCCTCTATTTCATGGAATACTTTGAGGAGTATTGGAATGAGCTCTTCTTTGAATGTCTTGTAGAACTTGGCTGTGAATCCATCTGGTTCTGGACTTTTCTTTGTTGGTAAGCTTTTGATGACTTCTTCTATTTCACTGCTTGAAATTTATCTATTTAAATTATGTAAATCCTCTAGATTCAGTTTGGGTGGCTCATATGCCTCTAGGAACCTGTTGATGTCTTCCAGGTTTTCCATTTTGTTGGAGTGTAAGTTTTCAAAAGGGCTTCTAATTATGTTTTGTATTTCATTAGAGTCTGTTGTGATATTTCCTTTTTCATCACGAATTTCAGTAATTTGAATTTCCTCTCTCTTTCTCTTCCTTAGTGTGGCTAATGGTTTATCAATTTTGTTTATTTTTTCAAAGAACCAACTTTTTGTTTTTTCAATTTTTTGAATTGTTTCTTTTGTTTAAATTTCATTGATTTCAGCTCTGATTTTAATTATTTCCTGTCTTCTACTACTTTTGGTGATGATCTGTTCCTCTTTTTCTAGGGCTTTGAGCTGTAATGTGAGGTTACTTATTTGTTTCCTTTTCATTTTTTTATTGAGTGTGCTCCATGCAATGAATTTTCCTCCTAGTACTGCTTTCATAGTATCCCAGAGATTTTGGTATGTTGTATCTTTGTTCTCATTATCTCTGAGAATTTTTTTATTTCCTCCCTGATGTCTTCTGTTATCCATGCATCATTCAACAGCCTATTATTTAATCTCCAGGTGTTGGAGTAGTTTGTTTTTTATTTTATCATTGATTTCTAAGTTCATTCCATTTTGGTCTGATGGAATACAAGGTAGTATCTCTATCTTTTTGTATTTGCTACAAGTAGCTTTGTAGCATAACATGGTTTATTTTAGGGAAGGATCCATGGGCTGCTGAGAAAAAAGTGTATTCGCTTATTGATGGATGGAATATTCTACATATGTCTGTTCAGTCTAAATTATCGATTGTGTTATTGAGTTCTATGGTTTCTTTTTTCAGTTTTTGCTTTGAAGTTCTGTCCAATGGTGAGAGGGGGGTGTTAAAGTCACCCAGTGTTATTGTGTTGTGGTCTATTTGGTTCCTGGAATTGAGAAGGATTTGATTGATGTACATGGATGCCATTGTTGGGGGCATAAATATTTATGATTGTTATGTCTTCCTGATTTATGCTTCCCTTAAACAGTATGAAATGTTCTTTATCCTGTCTAACTAATTTTGACTTGATGTCTACTTTATCTAATTTGAGGATGGAAACCCCTGCTTTTTTACTGAGTCCGTGTGCGTGGTATATTTTTTCCCATCCTTTCACCTTTAGTCTGTGGGCATGTTTTTCCATGAGATGCGTTTCTTGGAGGCAGCATATTGCTGGGTCTTTCTTTTTAATCCAATCTGCTAGTCTATGTCTTTTGATTGATGAGTTCAGGCCATTAACATTCAGGGTTGTTATTGAGATACGATTTGTATTCCCAGTCATTTTGGCTTATTTTTGTTTTTTAACTTGACTTGGTTTCTCTTTTATTTGGCTATTCCTTTAGGGTAGTTCCTCGCTATGCTGGTTTACATTGTTGTTTTTCATTTCTTCCTCATGGAATATTTTGCTGAGAAAGTTCTGTAGTGCTGGCTTTCTATTTGTAATTCTTTTAGCTTTTGTTTGTCATGGAAGGATTTTATTTCATCTTCAAATCTAAAGGTGAGTTTTGCTGGGTATAATAATAATCTTGGTTGGCATCCATGTTCTTCAGGGCTTGGAATATGTTGTTCCAGGCCCTTCTTGCTTTTAGGGTCTGTGTTGTGAAATCTGCTGATATCTGAATTGGTTTCCCCCTGAGTGTAATCTGATTTTTTTCTCTCTCAGCCTTTAAAATTCTATCTTTATTTTGTACATTAGGTACTTTCATTATAATGTGCCTTGGTGTTGATATGTTGCAGTTTTGTACATTTGGTGTCCTGTAAGCCTCTTGTATTTGATTTTCCATTTCATTCTTCAGATATGGGAAATTTTCTGACACTATTTCGTTGAATAGATTATTCATTCCTTTGGTTTGCATCTCTGTACCTTCCTCAATCCCAATAATTCTTAAATTTGGTCTTTTCATGATATCCCATAATTCTTGTAGGCTTTGTTCATGGATTCTTACCATCTTCTCTGTTTGGTCAACTTTATTTTCAAGATTAAATATTTTGTCTTCAATGTCTGAGGTTCTGTCTTCCAAGTGATTTAGCCTATTGGTTAAGCTTTCTATTGAGTTTTTAATTTGGTTTATTGTAACCTTCATTTCAAGGATTTCTGTTTGTTTGTTTTTTCAGAATCTCTATCTCTTTCTTGAAATGATCTTTTGCTTCCTGCAGTTACTCTTGTAGCATTGACTGCATTTGCTCTCTTGACTCCTCGTTCACTTCTCGGGTCATTTTAATTATGTACAACTCCCTTTCTGACAATGCTTCTGTCATGTTGTCATTGGGTTCTTTTGGTATAGTATCTGAGTTTGTTTGGGACATTTTCTTCCCATGTTTTCTCATGTTGCTAGTGTATCTTCCCCTGTAGTAGTGCGAATCCTAGGTATTTCAGTTTCCCCTTAAAGACACAGGAATCTAGCCTGTTCCTTATGCTGTCTACTGAGTTTTTAATTTGGTTGATTGTTTCCTTCATTTCAAGGATTTCTGTTTGTTTTTTTTTTCAACATCTCTATCCTATCCTATCTCTTTATTAAAATGGTCTTCTGCTTTCTGCATCTGTTCTTTTAACTGTTGATTTGTGTGATCATTCATTTCTTGTATTTGCTCTCTCATCTCATTGTTTGCTTCTCTGATCATTTTAATTATGTACATTCTGAACTCTGAACTCCCTTTCTGACATTTCTTCTGCCATGTTATCACTGGATTCTGTTGATGCAGAATCTAGGTTTGTTTGAGACACTTTCTTCCTCTGTATTCTCATGTTGCTCATGTATCTTCCCTTCTATCCGTGAGAATCTGAGGTACTACAGCTTCCCCCCTATAGACCTGTGGTGTCTCTGCAGGTTTCCAAGATCTCACCTGCTACTTTTCAGTAGCACTAGACCACAGGCTGGGGTCAGGCTGGAGTAAGACTTGGCCTCTGAGCTGGGCCCCCCAGAGAGGATGACCCAACTCCTCTGTGCCTACTTCCCATGCTGAAGACTCCTGCCTCTGGGCTGTGCTGGCAGCACCCGCGGAGGTCCTGCAGGGGAACTCTGGGCTGAAGTCCCAAGTGCAGAACTCTCACTCGTCTGCGCTGAGCTGAGCCTGATGTCTGTCTTTGGGTCAGCCTCCCAGACCTGGAACTCTGGTGGGACTTGACTGGGTGAACCCAAGCCTCTGAGCTGGGCCAACCAGAAAGGATGACCAAGTGTCCTCTGTGCCCACTTCCCTCGCTGAAGACTCTTGCCTCTGGGCTGTGCCCATTGCCCCCGTGGAGGTCCCACAGGGGAACGCTGAGCTGATGTCCCAGGTGTGGAACTCTCACTCCTAGATTAAAATTTCTACTAAGATAATTTAGTTTTACACAATTTGCAGCAGGATTTTGGGATCAGATAATACAGCTGCCCACCAGTCAGATGTGAACTCTTATTTTAGGCCAATATGTTACATTTATACATTAGCTTCTATTGGAAATGTTTCTTTAGCTTTTCAAAGAGCTTTCAACCAGCATCTAATTTTACCTTTGTTAGCTTCATAAGAATCATATCAGGTTGTGATAGAGCAATATGTATAGGCTTTTGTAGGACTTGCTTTCACTTAATGGGGGAAAATCTGTAAGGTAAGGTCTGTCGAATTTTGTTATAGTGTTCCAAAAACTAGAAGACAGTGTTATTTGCCTATGAGAAATGTTAACCTATTCAATCCTAGGGTAGACTAGTCTGATCTAGTTGGTGCCTCCTTCCTCCTCCTTGAGCCATTCAGAAAGCTACTGCAAGGTGAACAATTACTGTGAACAGCAATCGAGATATTTAATGTATGGCTCTTTAAAAGGAAGATGCTTTAAAAAACATATATCTTTCAATTATTTTCTATAACATGTTTTAAGTTCTATTACAGAGAAAAAGGAAGACTAGAAGCTCTGTTTCTGAGCCTCCTGCTAAGGCTCCATCTGAGATCTGTAACTGCAATTTTGTTTGTTTATAGATTTGGTTTTCTTGTAGGCTTTAATTGAGAGAAATGTTTGAAAACTAGAAATATCATCCAAACTGCTCATTTTACAGGTAAGGAAACTTAGTTTCAGAAAGCTCACATGCCTTTCAGAGAGCATTGAAATATTGTTTTACATGTTTTAGTCCACAACAAAATCCAATAGAAATTCAAATCTTTGACATGCTAAATATTAAATGAAGTCCTTAATTAAACAACTTAATTTTTATTACAAATTTCATCTGAAAAATTTTCTGGACAGTGACTTTGGTTATAAAATAATATTCTGTCTACTTTGATTGGAATGATTCTCAAAGAGAGATGGCACTTGCATCTACCTGGTTCAGCTAATTATGCAAAACAGTATTGCTTTTAAAATCTATTCATCTTTGGGGGCAGAGCAGAGTTCAACCAAATGCCACATTTTCTTTTTCCTTTCCTTTTTCTTATTTCCTTCACTTGGGATATATCTCTAAGGAAATAATGGCCTTGGGTAGCCTCTCTGGCTATCTTGAATTCCAGTAGGGAAAAAGTGTTCTTGGTTACCATAACAACCTTATTTTCCCAGAGCTCCCTGCTGTAACTCATTTGCACTAAACAGGAACAATTATTATTATTCAATGAAGACTCTGATAAAGTTCTTTTAAAAATTAGTTCTCAATACTCCTCGAAGTCCTCCTTTCTATAAAGTGAAATGGTTCTCTAAGGGAGGTTACATTGAGTTTTCCTAAGAAAATGACCCCTTTGCCAGCTGTGTCAAACAAGTTTAATTCAGCCCATGCTATCTCTACCTTCGAGGTACTTGTCATAGACTTCTCCTAGGAATAGAATCTGATCTAAACAAAAATTCTGGTGATATTTCTGATATTTGAGAACTTACATTTCTCTGAATTCCCTCACTTCCTTTTTGTATATTGAAAGATGACTAGCATATCAGGAATATTACATACAAAAATACCATAAAACTTTTAAAAAATAGGTCACATAATGAGAGATTTTGAGTCTTATTATGTCAATAAGATCAGAGATGGAGTAAGTTTCAGATGGAGCAAGTATTTAATTTCTTTACCATTCTCTGCCCTCCCTTCCCTTTATCTATTTCCTCCTAAGGATAATTTTCCTTTCCCACACACAATGTCAGCATATGGCTTCCAGGAATGCTATGCTTTTGTTGTTTGTCTGGCATAAAATTAACACATCTCATATAACTTCAAAAAAATCTCTCCACATATTTTTTTATCCTGAATTGGGTCCTGTGCCCAAATCCTAAACCAAGTATTGTAGTCAGAGGGATGAAATATACTGACTGATTGGAACCCATCATTTTCCATCCCTTGAAGCACTGGTAGGGGTAGGGCAGTGAAGGTGAGAGGATAGGGAGTGGTTCCCATGAAGCACATGAAGGGCATAAGAGAGGCATAGATTGAATACAGTTCTATGACTTTATCAATATGAAAGATTTGGAGGTCAGTGTCTTTGAATAGCAAATATCCACACAAGTGCAGAAAAATGTTCTTGAGAGTCTCTCTGGACTTGACTTGAGAGTCCAGGAGGCTTTGTGGGTCAAAAAATCTCCCCTGCAAAAAGAGGAGCAAGAAAACTTAGATACAGAAAATAAGTAATCAAATGAGCATTGCTGTGTTCCAATTAAACTTTACAAGAAGAGAAAAACTGGATTGGTCCATGGGCTGTAGTTTGTTGATCCCTGTTTTATTTAATAAATCCTTCCTCAAATGAAGTGAAAGGAAAATTCCAGTGTCATTTTTAAAAATTTGTACATTTCTCTTTATCTAGCAGTGAAAATTGTGTAAGTCAATCTGTTTTGCTTTTTTCTCTGCCACCAGGAAGCTTGAAGTTAAATTGAGTGCTCCTGTTAATGAACACTATTTCTGCTTCTCTTTGGTATATGAATTTATTTCCTTATCTGTGGCCTCATATCTCTGCTTTCAAAATTCATAATTTTCTTATTCCGTGTATATTTTAATATTGTAAATTCTTCAAATCATTTTTGAAAATATCTTAGGAAACAAACTATACTTAAAATTTCAGGTTTCTCTTTCACATTCACACACATATGCCTCAGTCTCATTCTCTTTCAAACCCATTATAGAAATGAGCAAACTGAGACCCAGAGAGCATCATAAGCAGAAATCAAAGAAATGGTATTCCCTGCCAGGTATGGTGGCACATACCTGTAATCCCAGTGGCTTGGGAGGCTGAGTCTGGAGTATTGTGAGTTCAAAGCCAGCCTCAGAAATTTATCAAGGTCCTAAGAAACTCAGTGAGACCCTGTTTCTAAATAAACAATACAAAAAAGGGCTGGGGATGTGGTTCAGTGGTTAAGGGCCCCTGGGTTCAATTCCTGCTACCAAAACAACAACGACAAGAAGAAAAAACTAGTAGTACCTCAAGTATGGCTTTGATCTCCTATGTCTGTACCCAGTTTATTTTAGAATTTGTATAACATGAATAGAAATACAATACAAATGAATGCATTTGTTCCAGAGTTGTTACATTGCAAGAGAGTTCTTAGTTTCACCTTAAGTAATACATAACCAAGCCTCACTCCCTTTCTCTCACCCCTGTTGCCTACTTCATCTTCCTTCTGTTACTGAGTCACTATTTTCTCTGTTTCATTGTCTGTATTGTTACAAGCTCATCACAAATATTTGTACCTCTGTCGTTAAACCCTTGATTTCCTGATTCTTCTACTTCAGGTCTGTATGGATTCTGTAGCTTTTCCTACTTTCTTTCTTCCCTTATAGAGTCATTGTTTCCATGTCCTATTCCAATAATCCTCCCTAAATTGTGCTCCCACTTTCAGCTCTGACTTACTGAAATCCCTCAAATGTTCTTAAATATTGGTTTTTACCCCTGCAGTTTGACTTTGATCTATGACTATCAGCATTATCTGTTTTCCTGTTCCAGGATAGGGCCCATATTTTTTTAAATAATCTTGGACTAAAGAACTATTGCAAGGAGTCCTCAAAATTGACCCCTGCTTGCCTTGGAAGAAAAAATACAAGGGAAAAGAAAAACCAACTACCCAGAGAAGTAAATCAAACAAATGCAGTCATGTTGTTATGCATGGAGTGTACTTCATTGGCTTCCACTCACTACCCTGTGAGCTGGAAGCTGTGTATAAACTTCCCAAAAAAGGCAACTGAAAGTCTATAAAACACTAGGCATTAGTGTACAGCTAGAACAGATTTAATGGAAAAACCCATCATATTCTACCCATACTAGACTCTATGAGATTATCAAAAAAATAATTACAGAGAAAACAAAACACTTTAATTTATCTTTAGGGGTTATTATTGGAATGTTCTTCAACTCTATATCTTGGAATTTTTCACTAGAGGTATTTTGTTTTCGTTTTAAAAATAACTGGAGTCAAATATTTCTTTTTAATGCTAAAATTTTCCAAAAGACTAAGCCTTTTCAAGTACAAATTTCATTAGGGACTGAACAAGAAACTGAGCACATATTTCACTGAAATTTTCTCTTTTCCACTGAGACTAAGAGGATGAATTAGGTTGAAAACAAACACCAGGGAAAGCAAGTATCTTGGAAGATGCACTCTAAAATAAATGTTGAGGCAGTTATCCAGTTAATTTTATTAAAATTGAGCAATTTTGATGTTGGTGCCTACACCCACACAATATTATGTGCTTAGGGCATCAGGAAAGGAAGTTCCTATGAAAATATTTGTTCAAAATTTATGAACTATATTTCAGTAAATGCATTAGAGTAGATATCATCATTAGACATTTAAGTTTTTATATCATTTAATATTATTTTATTTTAAATTATATGTGGAGACAGGAGCCATAAACTTTTCAGAGATAAAATCTCTAACAATTCTGTTTTAATCCAGCCCATCTACACACATGCAGACACAGACATGCATGTGCATGTGCATACATGCACACATTTGAGTTAAATAAAAGTGATATCTTTACTCTCTGATTCATAAGAATTTAAAATATTTAAAATTAAAATTCATCTGATTAAAAGAATAGCATTTCAAAAATTTTAGTCCAGTTATAACTCAAAAAATAAACACAGCATTCTGGGAACATTTATGTTACATGAAAAAACAAACTGATATTGTAGTTTGCCTCATTAATAATTTTAATCCTATTGCATAATTGAGATCACATTCACAAACTGTTAAAGAGATTTTCATCAAAAATAAAGCCACAATTAGACTTATTATTGACTCTTCTGAGAAGAGAGATGAATAAAAATGCATTAGATTTATGAGTGCTGATTTTATATCCTGCTACTTTGCTGAATCCATTTATTTATTCTAGAAGTTTACTGGTGGAATTTTTTTGATTCTCTAAATATAGAATCATGTCATTGGCAAATAGTGATAGCTTGAGTTCTTTTCCTATTCATATGCTTTAATTTCTTTGGTCTAATTGCTCTGGCTAGAGTTTTAAGGACTATGTTGAATAGAAGTGGTGAAAGAGGGCATCCCTGCCTTGTTCCAGTGTTTAGAAGGAATGCTTTCAGTTTTTCTCCATTTAGAATAATGTTGGCCCTGGGCTTAGCATAGATAACTTTTGCAATTTGATGTAAGTTCCTATTAGCCCTATTTTTTCTAGCGTTTTGAGCATGAAGGGTGCTGTATTTTATCAAATGCTTTTTCTGCATCTATCGAAATAATCATGTGGTTCTTGACTTTAAGTCTGTTGATGTGGTGAATTACATTTTTTTGATTTCCAGATGTTGAAACAACCTTGCATCCCTTGGATGAAACCCACTTGATCATGGTGCACTATCTTTTTAATATTTTTTGTATGCAATTTGCAAGAATTTTGTTAAGAATTTTTATATCTATGTACATCAGGGATATTTGTCTGAAGTTTTCTTTCCTTAATGTATCTTCATCTGGTTTTGGTATCAGGGTGATACTAGTTTTATAGAATGAATTTGGAAGGGTTCCCTCCTTTTCTATTTCATGAAATACTTTGAGGAGTATTGGTATTAGCTCTTCTTTGAAGGTCTTGTAGAACGCAGCTGAGAATCTGTCTGGTCCTGGGCTTTTCTTGGTTGGTAGGTTTTTGATGGCTTCTTCTATTTCACTGCTTGAAATTGATCTGTTTAAATTATGTATGTTCTCCTGATTCAGTTTCAGTGGATCACATGTCTCTAGAAATTTTTCAATGTCTTCAAGATTTTCTATTTTGTTGCAGTATGGATTTTCAAAATAGCTTCTAATTATGTTTTGTATTTCAGTAGTGTTTGTCATGATATTTCCTATTTCTTCACAAATTTTAGTAATTTGAGTTCTCTCTTTCCTCTTCTTTAGTGTGGGTAAGGGTTTATCAATTTTGTTTACTTTATCAAAGAACCAACTTTTTGTTTTGACAAGTTTTTCAATTATTTCTTTTGTTTCAATTTCATTTATTTCAGCTCTAATTTTAATCATTTTCTGTCTTCTACTAGTTTTGGTGTTGATCTGTTCTTTTTCTAGGGCGTTGAGATGTAATGTTAGGTCATGTATTTGTTGACTTTCTATTCTTTTATTGAATGAGCTCAATGCAATGAATTTTCCTCTTAGTACTACTTTCATAGTGTCCCAGAGATTTTGATGTTTTATTATCATTTTCATTTACCTCTAAGAATTTTTTTATCTCCTCCCTGATGTCTTCTGCTATCCATGCATCATTCAATGAAAACTACAGAATGCTAAAGAAAGAAATTAAAGAAAACTTTAGATGATGGAAAGATTTCCCATGTTCTTGGATAGACAGAATTATTGTCAAAATGGCCATACTACCAAAAGCACTATACAGATTCATTGCAATTCCTACTAAAATCCGAATGACATAACTCATAGAAGTAGTGAAAGAAATCATGAAATTCATTTGGATAATTAAGAGAACCAAAATAGCTAAAGCAATCTTTAGCAGGAAGGGTGAAGCAGGAGGTATCACAATACTGGTCCTTAAGTATACTACAGATCAATACTAACAAAAACAGCATGGTATTGGCACCAAATAGGCAGGTAGACCAATACTATGAGTAGAAGACTCAGAGACAAAGCCACATAAATAAAATCACCTCATACTAGACAAAAGTGTCAAAAACATACAATGGAGAAAAGATATCCTCTTCAACAAATGCTGCTGGGAGAACTGGAAATCCATATGCAGAAAAATGAAAATAAACCCCTATCTCTCACCCTGCACAAAACTCAAATCAAAATGGATAAAGGACCTAGGAATTAGAGCAGAGATCCTGCACCAAATAGGAGAAAACGTAGGCCCAGATCTTCATCATGCCTGCTTAGAGCCAGACTTCCTTAACAAGACACCCAAAGTGCAAGAAATAAAAGCAAGAATCAATAAATGGGATGGATTCAAACTAAAAAGCTTTTTCTCAGCAAAGGAAACAATCAGTAAGGTGAAGAGAGAGCCTACAGAGTGGGAGCAAATCTTTACCACACACACTTCAGATTTAGCACTAATCTCCAGAATTTGTAAAGAACTCCCCAAATCCAAATAACCTAATCACTAAATGGGCTAAGGAACTGAGCAGACACTTCACAGAACATGTACATTCAATCAAAAAATATATGAAAAAAATGTTCAACATCTCTAGTAATTAGAGAAATGCAAATCAAAACCACCCTAAGATTTCATCTAACTCTAATTAGAATTGCTATTAATAAGAACAGAAGCAATAAGTGTTGACATGGACGTGGGGGAAAAAGCACACTTAAACATTGCTGGTGGAGTATCAAATTGGTGCAACCACTCTTGAAAGCAGTACGGACATTCCTCAGAAAACCTGGAATGGACCCACCATTTGACCCAGCTATCCCACTCCTTGGTTTATACCCAAAGGACTTAAAATCAGCATACTAAAGTAAAGCAACCACATCAATGTTTATAGCTGCTCAATTCACAATGGCTGGATTGTGGAACCAACCTAGATACCCTTCAACAGATAAATGAATAAAGAAACCATGGTACATATACACAATGGAATATTACATAACCTTAAAGAAGGATGAAATGATGGCATTTGCAGGTAAATGGATGGAGTTAGAGAATATTATGGTAAGTGAAATAAATCAATCCCAAAAAAACAAAGGCCAAATGTTTTCTCTGATAAGTGGATGAGGATACATAAGGGGGGTGATGGCAGGATAAGAGAAAAATGGAGGAACTTTGGATTGTGTAGAGGGAAATGACGGGAGGGTTGTGGGACAGGGAGAAGGAAAGATTGTGGAATGAGACAAACATCATTTCCCTAGGTACATGTATGATTACATGAACGGTGTGACTCTACATCATGTACAACCAGAGAAATGAAAAGTTGTACTGCATCTGTGTACAGTGAATCAAAGTACATTCTGCTGTTGTGTATAACTAAATAGAACAAACAATAAAAAATAAAGGTGTTTATAGAAAATAAATAAAATAAATAAATAAAACTCACACAGGTTGGAATGTGACCAAATCAAGATTACAAAATATTTCTCAGACCATTATCCATAGAACCTAAAATCAATTAAAAGATACATTTAAAAATAGTATCAGTGCATAAAAATAATGAATTTCTCATACTAGAGATGGAATCAAAAAGGAAGTTCTCCCAAGAGACTATGTTGGAAGTAAACAAAATTAAAGTACAAGTAACTTTATGTTGTGTTATCAGACATTAGAATTGTTTTCTACAGTTTTAAAAGTTTTCTATCTTCAAAATTTCCTTAGAAAAGAAAAGAGGATCCACTGGCTCAGGGTAAATTATCTGAGTTAATTTTTACTCCTTTTCCATCCACAGTAAGAAATCTGGCATATTACTAAAAGCAACCTTCCTTCCAAATTAAGATTATTATTAGCATCTGACAGTGATTTGTGTTTTATTTCAGGAATAAAAACTTCTAAAATAGCCATCTGAACTATTTTTACTCACCATATTGTTATATCAAATATGTGCAGTTTTTCCATAGCAACAACCTGTTCTTCAACCCTGATGGCACCAACTGGGTGGTAGTTCAGACTCCCCAAGTTGAGGGCTCATTCTCCAAGACTGCCTCTACTTCAGATACCAATCAGATTGTCACCCATGATTCTGACCAACCAGTTACAAATTATGGGTTCTGGTGATCCCTTTCTCAGGCCATTGGAAGCTATGAAGGGGTCCACCACGAGTAGCATCACCTAGAAAATACCAAGGGTCAAGAACTTGGGTCAAAGAGCAATATAAAAAAAAAATGATCCTAATATTCCTATAAGTCAGGAAATTCAAAGGTTCTAGAAACTCCATTTCAGGAACCAGGGAAAAATACTAAATATACATTTTTATTATATTATAACATCTGCTTACTTTGAAAACAAATTTAAGAGTTTTATTTACTTTTTAAGTTTGATACATGACAATAGAAAGCAACATTCGTTTTTTATGATTACCCAAATAATGAAATCACACACCTATAAGGGTCTTCTGTCATATTACCAGATCATAGTTTTCAATCTCTCATGACTATATAAATGTTATAATAATTTGAGATGCACTTACATTTCTTTAACATAGAGTAAAACCATAAATAGTGGATGAGTTTCTGGGAAAATCATTTGAAAATCCCATGGTACCTTCAATCCGATTATTTCTCTCTGAAAACAGCACAAAGACATGTTTATTCTTTTAAACAAACACCTCAGATATTTACTGATTCACTGTCAAATATCTCAATTTATTTATATGTCCTACAAAAGAATATAAATTCTCTAGATAATGACTATGTATTCCAAAGCCTGCCCTCCATGATGTTTTAAAGTGCTTGAAACAATGTTTCCTTTCACAATGTTTAAAATAAAAATAATAAGGCCAGGTAAATGTTACTTTGAATTTTACTCCCTATTTCCTGAGTGATGTGTGTTTTTCTCCATGTGAAAAATATTCCCCTTCTCTTTTTCTTCTTTCTCTCTGCAATTGCTCACCCCACTCCATCTCCCTGTTAATAGGATGCTCCTGTAATTGAAAAGAGGAATGACTAAGCCTAGTGGCCCAGGAGCTGCCAGCTGGTTTTCAAAGGGTAGGACTGTCAAGGGAAAGAAAAGAGCAACATCCTTCCCTTTCACATTCTCCTCTACAATTTAAGTGCTTCCTCTTTTTAATTTCCCTGCCCAGATGAAATAGTAGATAGTACTTCTTTTTACTCCATTTTCTGCTTCTACTGCCTGGTGCTTTTACTTCTGCTAAGGTCAAAGAGACGAATGCCTAGGCAATTAATCTAGTACAGGGAACAGCAAGTCTCCTCTCTAATGAAGATGTATAATAACTATGAGTTAAAAGGAAATCTTTTGTTTTGTGCTATATTAACTTTGCTTCATTTTTTATACTTACCAAACTTAGTCCAACTTAGAAATTTATCTATATTTTCCCCTATTATCTCTTTTTCATTTAACTAATGGGGAATTCACTTAAAATAATTAACTGCTAGAAATTGGCCAAGATTATATTAGTTGTTCTAAGACTAAGTTTCAGTTCAATTCTATCTTCAAATGCATCATTCTTCTTAAGACACAGGCCTGTGGAGCTGAGTGAGATTCACAATATTGAGCATTATTCTAGTAGTCTACCAGTCTACAATTCCATGAGGAAATACCATTTCTGTTACATTTCCAGGATCTAGTTGTGCTAAGGCCGTGTGTGTGTGTGTGTGTGTGTACACTCACACACACACATACAGAGAGAATGAATGTTTTTCTCCATCAAGCCATTAAAAAGTTATTCCAGATAGTATTTATCTTTATAGTCTTATTTTTCAGAACTTAACAAAGAACTCACTTAAATTTGAGTGGCACTCTATATTAAACTATGGGGAGTAGGACATTCACAAGGGATTCTGTGTGATTAAGTTATTATTATTATAAATGATGTTGTGACAAGAAGATATTACTCCCCCACTGAAATCACAACCTACATCAGGAAATTAGAGCAGAACAATCTCTCAGTTGAGCTGTAGTTTGCTTATTTATTACTAGTTTTCCATTATTTAGACTACATCCAACCTCCACCTCATTATGGAGGTAGAGTACCATTAGTACTCTGACAATGAATGTTCAGTACCTGAGAACATATTAGTAAGAGGCCTTAGTTAGTCATTGTAAAGAGTGAATTATGTATAATTATTTCCATAAACATCTATTGACCACTGTTTATGTGTGGGATAATGTACTAAGTCTGACTGAATTCACCTGAATAAACAGATTAGTCATCAAAGTAAGCACAGAAGGAGAAACCTAATTTCACCTAAACATAAACCACTCAACCTATTTCAATATGTTTTGAAATATTTTTATTAAATGCATCCTGCAATATTTCAAAACTTACATGAAAGGGAAAAATGGAAAGTAGAAAATTTTGCTATAATCAGTTGGAGTGTGCAAGCAATTTTGTGTAATGTAGTAGCTACCCTTAATTATAGGTAAATTGTAAGTGCTCATCATTTTCTTATTTTAGCTATTTTGTTCTCTTCTAAGGACTCTGATGGGATCATATTGTAATAGTGGTCCACTTTATGCTTTGACCATAACCCTTGCTTCTCTGTCACTACAACTTGTTATAATCACCTGTTTATTTTCCTTTCTCCCTACGCCTGTCTAATCTCAGGGGAAACTGGTTACCTTTCTTCCCCATCCTAGCCAGAGTTATCTATCCTTGAGCACACACCCCCACAGGAAAGAAGTAATTCAGACTTGGGGATGGTACTAGAAGATCTCAGAAATGATTCTCCCAAATTACCAAGTGAATTACAGAGAACACATGGAATGTAGCCTTTGAATCACCTCTTTAAAAGCCCCTGGTCCCTTGATAAGCAGAATCATAGCCTCTGGGACAGGAGGCTATGATTTTTTGTTTCTACTTTACTAGCAAAGCAATAAAACATTTTTTGTTTTTCTCAAAATCATGTACTCATTATTGGATCAGGGACAAAGACCAAGCTTCTGGTAACAATCTCTTGGAATTACCTCCTGCCTTACCATGAATCATACTGGCAGCTTCCTTATTGACACACAAATTCCTCCTCTTATTGCTGGTTCTTTTGCATTGTTCTGGTTGCCCTCCTGAGGTTTTTCCCAACCTCAGCTCAAGTTGTCCATTGTCTCAAATTTGACTGGGTCTCCTTCATACTTTTATTGCATTATAAGGTCTGGCATGAGATTAAACTTAAGACTAAAAATGACTTCCTTTATATTTCTGCTGTCTGGGGTCAGGGCAACTTCATAGAAGAGCAATTGATCTATGCATTTACAGAGGATAACGAACTTGGATGAGCCTCATGCTGTTGTCATCTTGAGATTATTATTAATTTTATCTTTGAACTTGTGTAAGTAAATCCAATGGACAATGAAGCATACATATGAGCAGAGTACATATGGAAGAAAAAAGCTTTATGTTTTAGTACTTGACACCTTTGTTATGCATTTTGAATGAGAGGCCCCACATTTTCATTTTTTAAAATTTTATTTGTCCTACATTTTCATTATAAAGTGGTCTCCACAAATGATGTAGCCAGTCCTGCTCTGAGGAGAAATATCTGAGAATTCAATGCAATCTACAATTACTCCTAAAGAAAACTCTAGAGAACTTGATTTTCAAGACTACTCTTTTGATACCCTCAAAAGTTTTGCTATAGTGCATATTTATGATAAATACAGTACCTATGTAGTGAAGCATTTTAATTATCAAAGACTGTATTAATTACCATAATAAACTGCACTCCAATAGGACTCTAGGTAGACAAGTCTTCCAGTCTCAGGCCTCTCCTCATTAAACAGCAATTAGCATGATAAATGGGGAGTGTGATTTTGCTGCAGCCAGTATTAGCCCTACTTATTCATGAGGTGACAGGAGAAGCCATCAGAGACAGGAATTAAAGATATTTAAATAACAAGGAGAATGGTAGAGTTTGCTGTCCTTGGCCATTAGGTCAACACATCTGTGTGCAGGTATACCCTACACATTTCAGTTATAAATGATGAAGAACTCAAATAAGCAACAATGTTGACGTCAATTAACACAACCTAGTGACTAAACAGTCTATCCTTGAAAGGTCATAAGTGAAAGAATTCAAGATGACTATAATTTCAACAAAGCATTAGTGGAAATCCGTACTAAACAAGATGGCTGCTATGGACGACACATATAATATTGTGCACTCTTAATCAGGCGATGAGACATTTCACATTTGCCAATGGTATGGCTCCAACAGCACAGTTGAACTACATGTAAAACATTCATTCAATTCTAAATGCATCCCTGAAGAAGATGGCTTTATTGAAATTTAAAGCTAAATCAGGTTACAAAATGTGATTTTAATCTGTGAAGACATGCTATACTCCAATCAGATTCCACAAGAATCTTTGTATCCTTGCAGTATACCCACTTTTAACCTGAATTTCTTTAAATGGGGTTTTCTTCCGATATCAAATAGTCCATAAAACAAGATATGTTGAAAATTGTCATTTTAATAAATGGGGATTACCATTTTAATAAATGGGATAAATCAGGGAAAGGATACCTCATACAAAATATCCTATTACATTCTATTAGCTCTTTAAAACAGCATCATCATATTTGATTTTACTTACTCAACT
Organism: Glaucomys volans; assembly: GCA_020662805.1. Lineage (NCBI taxonomy): Eukaryota > Metazoa > Chordata > Mammalia > Rodentia > Sciuridae > Glaucomys > Glaucomys volans. The sequence goes on from JAJEJO010047203.1 coordinate 101,969, forward strand.
CTATAAAGGTTGGTTAGTTTTCCTTCTCCCTCTCATCCAAATATTGTATTATCACATTGAGAGGGTCATTATGGGTTTGGTGGCATTAATTCACCTTTAAAACTTATTGTTGATATGATAAAAATGACATATTAATACATTATTCAGATTTTTGTATACTTTTAAATAATAAAGCATACGGTTTTTTTTTTTTTTCCTTTTTTGGTACTTTGCATACCATGTATTGAACCCAGGGGTACTTAACTATTGAGTGACATTCCCAGCCGTTTTTACATTTTTTTAATTTTGAGACAGGGTCTCCATAAGTTACTTAGGACCTTGGGAAATTGCTGAGGCTGATTTTGAACCTGTGATTCTCCTGTCTCAGCCCCACAAGCCACTAGAATTATGGGCGTGCACCACTATGCCAGGTAGCATAGAATGTTGTGGAATGCTAGTTCTTGAAAATGACCACCAAGTCTGCACATATAGTCCTAACATGTGTTTCTGAGATCAGCATTGAATTACAGGGCCTCTACCAATGTGTCCATTTGCAAGAGACTCCCAATTGATTTTCACCCTTTTTGTTATCTCCTTTGTTAAGGAGCAGCAAGATAGGATTCACCTTGATTACCTCTTTAGCCAAAACTTTGTTTTTATCATCAAATCATCGGAATTTTGGCCTTAAAATACCTAATCACCTCTCCTTTTTCCACTTCTGCAGTTATAGTAACCACTTATCTCTACAGGTTTTAGATTTATTAATGTGCTTCCCTCCCTCAAAAACTGTCAGCCCTGGTATTGTTATTAATTTGATTAATATGATATCACTCCCTGCCACTGTATCATTACTTTTCTCTTAGAGGATGTTTAAATAATTAAACTAACTTCAAAATTAATATGTAGATTTAAGTGCATTACTTTAAATTTTATGTTAATAGCATTACAATATTTTTTAAATTATGAAATCCTTATCAAGATTATCTGTACACATTAATAATATCTCTTGCTGGGCATGGTGGTGCACAACTGTAATCCCAGCATTTTAGGAGGCTAAGGCAGGAGGATCCCAAATTCAATGCCAGCCTCAGCAAGTTAGAGAGGCCCAAACTAACTCAGTGAGACCCTTTCTCTAAATAAAACATAAAGAAGGGCTGGGGATGTGACTCAGTGGTAAAATACCTGTGGATTCAATCCCCAGTAAAATAATAATAATAATAATAATAATAATAATAACAATAACTCTTACTTTGACCCCGACTCCTTAAAACAGCAAGAACTAACGATAATATGAAAAATAAGATAGCTACTATCCTACGTGGAACATTTGCTTTTTGCTAGGCATTATACTATAGATTCAATATATATTATCTTATATAATATCATTATAAAAGCCCAGTGAAGGTTATCAATCAAGTGTATGCTTTAACAGTACTTTTCCTTCTACACATGGAGAGACACACTTGTGTGTATTAGCTTATGTGAAGGTCTGAACTTGTCTTGAAAATTTATAACTTCTGGTGCCAAAAGTCTTTAATGATATACTTTCTCAAATCATCCTAGATAGGGCCTTATCACTCCTATTCTGTCTGTCTTACTGAAGCAAATTTCCTGCCAGAAGCAAAGTGACTTTCTTGATGTGCTTTCAGTCCACAAGCTTTAACATCATGCCCTCCTTCTTGTACTCAGCAGCATTATTTTAAAAAATAACAATAATAAGAGGGGCATGGTGCACATAGTGCAACTCATCCTCCAAGAGTTCTATTCCGCTAAGTGGAGAATTTGGAACTGTGGGAATTTTCCATTAGCCACTTGTTCCTATCCTTTTATCTACATAAGAGTGATGAATCTGCAGAGATAGATCTCTTGCTAGAGCAGGCTCAGAGCTGTATTTTCTCTTTTTTATCCCGTAATGTGCTTCTCAAATGATTTTGCTTATTTTCTTTTTAAATGTCTAAAAACAATTTGATCAGAAAGGCATTTTACTGATGTTTCCTTTTGGTCTCAAGCATATCATACCTATCCATCTTCTATTAACATCTTCAAATTGTGATTACATTTCATTAGGGATCAACATTCAGTATTGACTCAAGCACAACTGCATTGGAAAAGTAAAGGGGGTGGTAAAGAATGGCAGGACTGTGGTTGGCTGCTAGCCCTTCTTAGTGTTCTTCAAACTAACCTTTAACAGACTCTTCTGGGCCTCAGAAAGAGGGTATATATTGTATTTAATTAACCTTCACATTTCACCCTCTAAGAACACTGAATCTCTTGTATTTTTTTCTAACATATCAAACTTCTTTACCTATCATGGTGTTTCTACACATACTGGTTCCTTTGTCTAGAATATTTTTCACTCCCTCATCCACCTGGCACAGTAAAAGTCATTTCAAAACCTAGGACAGATGAATTCCCTGTTAATCTACTCCCTCCTGGAAAGTTAATCACGTTTTCTGTGATTAGCTTGTATATATATAGTACTGTTGCTATACTTATCACACTGGTTATAATGTCCTCCTTTGTACTTACATTTTTATTTCTCCTTGAGAGTGGAGCCCATTCCTAGCATAATTTCCTGGCATCTAATAGTTTCAAAATTTACAAAAATTTGTTTGTTGAATATTAACAAAGAGTCTTAAATTGCATCACTTTTAGATTGTTCATTTTTCTTTTCCTGGGCTGGACAAAATAACCATTTTCAATGCAGAGACAGTTTTCTCACCACTCACCCCACCCACCAGAACTAAACTGTGTGCAATGTCCGAGAGGACTAGTGATGGGTAATTACTCTTGCCAGGTGCTTTCGACTAGCATCAAAATCAGGCCCTTTATAGCACATATTCATATAAATGACAGCTCAAGTCAAACCTATCTATCTCCTCAAATAAATGAAACCATTTCCCACCCTTCAAATATTCTTTTCTCTTCTCTAAGGTTATGTCAAAAGTCATCATGATTAATAGTCAACATGTCCACTCCACCCAAAGCAACTTCAGAGGAATTTGTCATTCTTTTAGAATTCTATAGAAAATAAAACTTCCACAGGAACTGCATTGCTTCAAGGAAAATTTAGAGATAAAGTCATCTGTCATTAGTGCATACCTGCTAAAAATGCCAATAGCAATTTTTTGTTATTAGCACATATAATTAATATAATTTGTTAGTCAGTTACATTTTTGAATGAATGTGGAAATCGCATATTGCATTTTTCATCATTTCTTTCATTCATCCCTTTTCTTATACCTCCCTCATAATTTCTGATAGCTTGTAATAATTGAGAGACACTAACTTCATAACTGATATGCTTCCTCCTCTTCTCTGGAAGACAGTAACATTACTCAGACTGTTTCAGTAAATCAAGTTTGTAGGATAAAGAGTTTCAACACTATTGATAATAATAAAGGATCCCCTCTTTCGTACTTGACATAAAATGTTCTTCTTCCAAGGGGAAAATTAGCCTTGGAAAGTCATATATCCAAAAAGAGAAAATTTTAATAGGCCATATTTAAAATAAAGGATATCATATTTCTACACATTTCAGTTTTCATTGTTTCTTCCTTCCTTCCTTCTTTCCTTCCTCTCTCTCCCTTCCTCCGTTCCTCTGATTCATTATAGAAGAAGAGGTTGTTTGCTGCATGTCCCAGGTATAACAATATTCACATAAGAAGTGAGAATAAGCAGTGAAAGTATGAACAAAGAAAGAAATCAGAGAAAAGCAAGTTGATGTGAAAGATAGATGAGTGATGGATACCATGTTGAATTTAAGTTCTGGTGAACAGAAAACCTTTTGAACATGAAGTACATTTTAAAAATTCTATAATGTCCCTATAGATGTGGCATAACAAAGCAACCTTCTCAATAACCATAAAGGATATCTAGTTAAGTAGATGAATAAGAAAAGATTTACCCCTATAAAATGGGAAAGCTGACATTGTATATATTTATTAAACAGTGCTTCCCAATGTAAAAACGGGTGTCATTTGAAGAGAAATAAATCAGATCTATCCTAATATCATGAAAAAACTAGTTATTATATAAGGAAGAAAGATAGTTCTTCATGTTTTCTTAATCACTTTCACATAGAATGTTTCTTCTATACAAAAAATTTGCACTGCAGGGCTGGGGTTACACCTCAGTGGTAGAGCGCTTGCCTAGCATGTATGAGGCACTGATTTGATTCTCAGTACCACATATAAATAAGTAAAGGTTCATCAACAACTAAAAATTTTTTTAAAAAGAATCGTACTTCAGGAGACAATTTAAATAACAATAAAAATCTGTCATGTCATGGCTGCTGTGATTTCTCAAATCAGTAACTATACACAGAAGAGAGGGCTAAATGAATCCCCTATCTTCTCTTTCCCATCCTCTACAATTTCCACTTTCCAGAAGCTACAGATAGTAAATATCCAAGCAATAGAACAACTATAAATGACAGATTGACTGAGGATGAGTTTCTCTCATTTTTTAGGGAAGATTTAGAAAATGTACCATAATTCTGTATAAGGCTAGAACAGCAGGTAAGCCTAGAAATTAATTTTAGTTTTTTACTTCAGAAGTAATTTTATTTTATACTGACAGATTACCACTCTTCTGACGATGACACAAAAACATCCTAAAATAAAGTCATCCTTTTACCTCTTCTGTCTCTTTTTCTGTCATGCTGAGTATTATAATTTAGCTCCTTAATGTTCCATTAAAAGTACTGGCAAATTTCTTCAGTTCATAAATCATCAAGAAAAAGACATACTACCCAATAGAAAAAGTTTAAAAGTGCACAAAGGGGATATCTAAACATTCAACAAATGTATGTAAAGGTGTCCTGACTTGCTAATTGTCACAGATATGCAAATTAGAGCCACAGCAAAGTATCACTATATGCCCAATAGAATAACAAGTTTTTTAAAAGGCTGACAATATAAAATATTACAAGAATATATATCAAGTAGGACTTCCATAAATTCTTGGCAGGATTGTAAATGAACTCTACTTTGTAAAACTGATACTTTGTCAGTGTCCAAGCAAGCATATCTATTTTCAACTGAAATACATACAAAAAATTAATGTACATTTAAAAGCAGATTTCTTCATAACCTCAAACCAAAAACACACTAAATGTTCTGTAAAATGTATACAAAGTTGTTATAGGAGAAAACAAAGGAATATTACACAGAAATGAAAATTAATGATATAATGCTATATATAGCAAAACATAAGAAATTCACCACATAATGTTGTGAGGAATGGCATACCCAAAGGGATACATACTTTATTATTATTACATTTATATTAAGTCCAAAAATGTAAAACTATTCCATGATGTTAGAAGTCAGGATGATGGTTGTCTTGGGGCAGGAAGGGGTAAAGGTGATTAGAAGGGGCAACAAAAGAGGTTTCTGTAATGCTGTTCATAGTCTACTGCTTGATCTGGGTAATGTGCTTACACATGTGTGTTCACTTTGTAAAACTCACTGAGTTCAACACTTTTGTATGTATTTCAGTTGAAAATAGATATATGGCATGCTTCAATTTAAAAGTGTATTTTAAAAGAAAATAGAGAATAAGATACCACAAGTACCACTATAAATTAAGTATGCTCAAAACACCTTTTAATTCTCCAGATGATTTATTTAAAACTGTTTCCTCTCTCTCCTAACCTCCTCAATTTCCCTTTGCATTTCTTCCCTTGTAGTAGCCTTGCAGTCCAGCCCTATAATCTGGTCTCATTCCTACCCATTCTCATTTTTTTCTTTGCTTTGTTAATAGCATATTTGTATTTCAAAACAAATAACCTACAAAAGCATGTGATAAAAATTGACAGTTTAGAAGATAAGAATTAATAAAAAATAAATCAATAAGACAAATGCTCATACCCATCCACCCTACTTAATAAATAGACATTATTTTGAAGGCTTTTGCTGTCTCTCAACAATCCCCACCCCATATCCCTGCTGGAGATATTCAATATTCTGAACTTTGTGTTAAACATGCCCTTGCTTATATTTTTATAACATAACATATTTATAAACTAAACATAAACACTAGACTGAAAACAACTCAATCTTTGGTTTTACCTGCATTGAGAAATAAATTAATGGAATCATAGTATTGTTATCTGTTGTGAATTTTTTCCACTCTATCAGTATGTTACTGAGAATAATCCACAAGATGCCTTTATCTTTACTCCATTTTTTCACTGCTGAATAATGATATCCATTGTAAAGTATACCATAAAATTATTTATTTTTAATATTTGTATTCTTTGCGGTCTTTATGTCATTATCAATAGCATTCTTCTAATGTCTTTTTTATATGTACAAGAGTTTTTAGGTATTACTGGATCACTGGATATGCAGTTTCAAATTTACTGGGCAATGCCAAATTATTTGCTCAAGCAACTGAACCCAATTTATTTCCAGTCTCAACTCTTTGCTTAGTACTTTTATTTTCAGTCATTCTATTTAGTGTGTAATTTTACTTCAACCTTATCATAAGTTTAATGGCCATTTCCCTTATATTTCTGAAACACTAACTCCAATGAAAATACTAATTCTAATGTGAAACTGAGATCCACTGGTCTACAATAATACATTTCATTAGCCAAATGTCACTAAAAATGCTGCATGAACAAATGATACGATTTTAAAGATTATATAAATTAATTTCCAAATAAATTCTCATGGTCTTATAATCTTTAGAGTTGTTGCAAGTCTTTCATTTTTCAGCAAAAATCTAAAATGGGGAACACTGAACCATTAAATCTCAAACAGTATGAAATTAGTTATCCTACATATCCAAAGCATAACACATTGCACTATACTATCTTTTATAAAACACCATAGATTCTTGAAAGCAGGGATCATGTCTAGTTCAATTTTATAATTCTGGAACATAATATAGTGACTTGGTTATAGTTGACACCTAAAAAAGATGTGTGAATTATTAAATTAATAAATATCCATTTGCAGTATTGGGAGAACTGGGTATTCAGACCACCCACTCCTCCCAAGCTCAAGGCAAAAGCCTTTTCCATGTGTCTTCAGTGAACATGAACATTCTGGTCCAATTTATCAATCTCTTCAGCTTTTCAGTACTTAAAATACTCAGTACTTCATTCAAGTCTTTTTTGGTGAATGAAGCTCATTTTTATGGATGTTGAAAAATGTTTTGTTTTTGTGTTTTATTCTCTGACTCCCCAAGCTTTATTAAAGTATACTTGACAAATATAAAAATGTATATATTTCATATACAATTAGATGTTTTGTTATATATATGTATACATTTATATATATAGTTTATTATGAAATAACAAAATAAAGTAATTTAACATATTCATCTCACACAGATTGCACTTACTTGTGTGTGTGTGTGTGTGTGTATGTGTATATGAGAGAAAGAGAGAGAGAGAGAGAGAGAGAGAGAGAGAGAAAGGTGATTATACTTCAGATCGACTCTTAGTAAATTCCCAGTGCATAAAACTAGAGTCATGTTGCTATACATTGGATCTCCAGAACTTGCTGGTATATTATTTCAGGTTTTTACAGCTGTTTATATTAGAGATATTGACCAACAGTTTCCTTTTCTTGACATGTGTTTGGCTGTGATGTCAGGGTGATACAGGTTTCATAAAATTAGTTTGTAATTAGTGTATTAGTTTATAAAACACTTACAAACTAATCCCTCTTCTTCAATATTTTGGATGAGTTTAAGAAGGATTGATATTAATTCCTTTCAATTGTTTGATAGAATTCACCCATGAAGCCATCTTGCCATGGGCTATTTGTGAAAATCACCTTACAAACCTTCCTTCTGTCTCTCTTCTAATCAAAATTTTCCCAAAACGCCAAACCATTACTTCCTCATAGCAGTTTTTCCTAATCTAACAAAGAAGAAGTGATCTTTTTATCCCCAGTAACTGCATTAGGAATATTCAATTTTATAAAATTGGATATTAATCTTAACCTGACTGCACAATGTCATCTTTGCATTGTCTTGAATTTTAAAAACATCTATGAACTATGTTTTGTATCTTAACTAAGTGTTATGACCCCAAATGGCTTGGATTTTATTATATGTCTATTTTATCCCTGTGGAATTTTGAACCTAGATAACTGGACAAAGTTTGTTTGGGTGAGTAAATTCATTTATAAGTTATCCCTAAATCAATGGCTATCAAACTTGAGCATACATCAGAATTATATGGAAGGGAATTGACATAGATTAAATAAGAATTTCTGGACCCCACCCTTAACTTCCTCATTCATTACAGTCAACATCTATCTCATCAAACATGGGTGAAGCTACCAAGAGTAATGGAGGTTATTTATATGGCATATTTTGGCTAAAGTTATGGGGTGTCTTGTGTGGCAAGTTGTTCATCCTGGGGGATGGTGAAGGTATCAAGATGGAGAAGGCCAGATGGTATTTTGTCTAAAATTTCCAATCCAAGGCACATAGTGACATGCCAGATATTATGACAGGGATATAGGGATGCAGGGATAAGTTTAACTTGTTTTATAAAGGATTCTGAGTGATATTGATGTCATAGGAAACATTGCATTAGTACCCAGGTAACAAAATGTGAAACAGAATTAGTAATAATCATTTTCCCCATCGTATTTCCAAAAGAATTCTTAGGAACATGAAATTTTGGTACCTTCAAAGTTCTTCATTGCGAATCCCTGCTATCAAACTCCTTGACCCAGATATCAAGGTTCTGGTAAAAGGTGCTGAAAATAGTAGCAATGTTGAAGGACCACCTTCAAGTGAATTCACAGACAACCTCTAAAATTAGGAGAGAAGATAGCCATGAAAAGATGAAGGGAGCCCAAGACACACACCCAAGTCTATAGTTTCTGACTTGACCTAGAAGTACCAAGGACTTCCAGAAAATACCTTGGCAAGAAACTGAGGAAGTAAGGTGAAGCAGATGAATTGGTGCTAAAGGTCCTTCATTATCACTGATAGAAGAAGTTATCAATGATTTATCATTGTTCACTTACAGTCAAAGACTGATAAACTTAAAATCTGGGGTGTGAATACACTAGTTTATGTTAGGAGAAGAATTTGCAAACAAACTGAAGAAAAAGGAATACTTGTTATTTCCTTGCAATGAAGTCTCATGACCTAAATAACAGAAATGAATACCAATTTTCCAAATGAATTTGGTCATGTTGGCCAGTGAATAAAAAATCATAAGTGTTACCAAATGGGAACAATAGATCATTATGTAATGTTTGAAAGGAGACAAATTTAACTATATGAAATATATTGTAAAACTGAGTTGTCAAACATTCCTCAGAAAAGGATTTGAGACAGTATACAGAAAAAATGGCAATTAATGACTGATTAAATAGTTCTTTATGAACTTGTTTGTGATTATTGGGTATTTTACTGATTGAAATTTATACAACATTTGAATAGAAAGAATGATAACATTTGGGTAAAAAAAGCAAAATTAAATGTCTAGTGGACTTAAATATTGATTAATAATTTATATTTTTACTTAGAAAGCTCAGAATAAACCATCTAGGGAATGTAACTCTGGGTTTGTAATTTGGATATTTGGGCCCAACTTCAACAAGTATTAATCCTGTAACCTTATTTCTGAGAAATTTATAATTGTCTTATATTAAGTGTACTAGGCAGTTTGAAAAACACAATGATGAAAGTTAGTTATACATTACATTTAAATAGAAAATAAACTGGAAAATAAATATGAGATCATAATTCAAAACTAACTTTAACATTGATTCATTGAAAAATTAACCAATTATTTGGCAAAACTATCAATTCTTGCTTAATCATATCCTCTTTGCCTATTAAGTACAAATGATACAAATATAATTACCTTGTACCTATTGCAGCATAACTTTCACAAGACAATCAAGAATTTTTTAAAAGTATTTTCAGAAGAGAAGGAAATTTTTTCAAAGTCTCAGATGTGCATTAATAGATATACTATGTTAAGAGATAATAATTAATACACCTCTTTGACATACAACAAAGGAATAAAGAACATTAAGTATAACTAAGTACAGCTAAGTTATTTGACAGTTTTATTTGAAATTTCATTGTGAAAATCAGATGCTAAGTTTGTAATATCCAATGCTCACTATAAACATACTTTGGTACCTTTTAAAATACTATTTCATAAAAATTGAGTATTTGCATTTTGTTTTATAGCATTGATCAGGCTTATCATGAAATAATTATTTGGTCAACAATTTCTAAGCATCCTAGTCCCTTGCCAAATCTATAATTCCATGAAGGAAGAGAGTATATCTCTCATTTTGTTCATGGCACTGTACACACTGATATTATAAGTACACAATAGGAAATTTGTTGAATGAATGAATAATTTACTGTAAATTCTATCCAACACAATTTGTAAAATGTTCCTAATTTATTGCATTTTATTTATTCAACTGTATATGCAAAACATTAATTTGTATATAAGTATTTATAAAATTCTGGACTTCTAGTCTATATTTTAAAAACTACCAAGTATACAAAAGGTTGATCTGTGACAAAGCAAAATCAGGGTTTATCTAGGAAAAAGAAAAATCTTGGACCTCAAGTATCGTCCTTCCTGATGCCTCATATTTTATCATTTAAGATTTCTTTCTGTTTTTATTTTTCAGCATTGCTTTTCCCAATGGTCTTATTTTTAAATGCAGATTCTAAGGGGAGGGGATGTTCAGAGTCTAGAAAGTGTAAATTAGTTTTGCCATTTAAACTTCTCTAATTATTTTTTTTCTGCCAAAATCTCTTCACTGAAATTATTCTGGTATAATTTTTCAGTCTTTTGATTAGTACAAAAAATATATAAAGGATACATAGTATGGAAAGCTTAAATACACTGCAGGGGAGGGTCATGAAAAGCTTCATGCACTTCCTATTTGATTGACAGCTCTCTACCTTAAAAATTATTTCAGGAACATTTTCAAATACTTAATCTTGTGTATCCTGGAGGCAATTGATTGTGGTTGTTAGTAGCTTAACCTTTTTCATACATTTTTAGTAAAAATTTTATTGACATACAACATAAATACAGAAAAGTGCTCAACTCAAAAAATATAGCTCATTAGATGGGCACAGTGGCACATGCCTATAATCCCAGTGGCTCAGGAGGCTGAGCTAGAAGAAGGGCAAGTTCAAAGCCAGCCTCAGCAAGTTAGTGAGATGCTAAGCAACTCAGTGAGACCCTATCTCTAAATAAAATACAAAATAGGGCTGGAGATGTGGCTCAATGGTCAAGTGCCCCTGAGTTCCATCCCTGGTACCCCCCCAAATATATATAGTTCATTGAAATTATGCAGATTTAAAATATTAATTTAACCAGCACCCTCAACACTAGCAATACCACAGAACTCCTCACTAACCTTCTTCACAGTCACTGACTCTTTATACTGTATGTATAGAATGTATAAGCACTTATCACTTTTTTCAGCTTTTCAGCTCTATCCAAAATTCTGAATAACTAAACACAATCCCATTTGACATTCTTGGAACATCTATACATTTAAAAAATCAAATCTCTTGAAATAATTTTGTGATCTATCATAAGGAGAAATAACTCTAATTTTTGCATTTAATGTTTGATATTATCCTTCAAAATCATGTCAGGTAATTGATTAAATATGTTGTTATTACTTCTTGCCTTGAAAACTGGGAGAATCGGCACTAAAAGTTTCCCCTAGAAGTAGTAACTTTCAAAGAGACAGTTTCTCAGGAGGCACTACAATACCAGACCTTAAATTATACTACGGAGCTATAGTTTAAAAAAGGCATAATATTAGCAGCAAAACAGAAATAAAGACCAATGGTACAGAATAGAGGACACAGAGACAAACCCACATAAATACAGGTATCTCATACTAGACAAAGGAGCCAAAAACATACAATGGAGAAAAGATAGCCTCTTCAACAAATGGTGCTGGGAAAACTGGAAATCCATATGCAGCAAAATGAAATTAAATCTCTATCTCTCACCCTGCACAAAAATCAACTCAAAGTGAATCAAAGACAGGCACTAGAACAGAGACCCTGTGCCTAATAAAAGCAAAAGTAGGCCCAAATCTTCATCATGTCGGCTTAGGATCTGACTTCCTTAACAAGACTCCTAAAGCACAAGAAGTAAAATTAAGAATCAATAAATGGGATGGATTCAAACTAAAAGGCTTCTTCTCAACAAATCAATAATGTGAAGAAAGAGCCTACAGAATGGGAGAAAAATCTTTACCACACACCTCAGATAGAGCACTAATCTCCAGGACATATAAAGAACTCAAAAAAAAAAATTACCCAAACAACAAATGAGCAAAGGAACTGAACAGATACTTCACAGAAAAAGAAATACAATCGATCAACAGATATATAAAAATATGTTCAACATATCTAGCATTTAGAGAAATGCAAATTAAAACTACACTGAGATTATATCTCCAATCAGAATGACAATTTTCAAGAATATGAGTAATAATAAATGTTGGCAAGCTGTGGGGAAATATGAGAAGCAAACTCATACATTGCTGGTGGGAATGCAAATTGGTGCAGGCACTCTGGAAAGCCACATGTAGACTCCTCAGAAAAATTAGAATGGAATCACCATTCATCCCAGTTATCCCATTCCCTAGTATATACCCAAAGAACTTAAAATCCACATGCTATAGTGATGTGTTCACATCAATGTTCATAGCAGCTTAATACACAATAGCTAAGTTATGGAATCAACCCTAGGTGAGCTTCAACTGGTGCATGGAAAGAAAGGTGCAAATAAAATGTGGTGCATATACACAATGGAATATTACTCAGCCATAAAGAAGAATGAAATTATGTCATTTGCCAGTAAATGGGTGGAACTGGAAACTATCATACTAAGTGCAATAAGTCAATCCCAAAAAACCAAAGGTCGAATGTTCTCTCTGATGTGCAGATGCTGACTCACAATAGATGGGGGGAGGAGTAGAGGTTCACAAGATTGGGAGAGAGGAGAATGGGGGGAAGGGAGGGAGGATTGGAATGGGAACGACAATAGAATATATCAGACATAACATTCCTAAGGTCAATGTTTAATTCTTTTTAATTCTATTTCACATACAACCACAAGAATGGGAAATTGTATTCCATGTATGTATGTCAAGATACACTCAACTGTCATCTATAACTAAAAAGAATTAAAAATTCATAAAAAGAGACAGCTTCTAATTTATTACTTCACAGAGTTAAAGAAGAAAGACATTCAAGTTCTCAACAAACTTTAGATTTAGAGGATTAGACCCACAAGACAACATTATTGATCATTCCATTCTTATAAGCCAATTTGAAAATGAGAAATTAAAGGCCCAGAAAAGTGTAACATTTCTTCACATTGTTATGTCAGATCTGCCCTACAAAGCAAGTTCACCCAAATCTAATTCATGAGTGTTTCCAAACTGTAGGTGGAGCTGCTTCTGTGGAGCAAAATGGCCTGCATTTAAGCTCTAACTCTACCGTGGACTAGTTAGGTAGCTCTGGCAAATTTCTTATATTTCTAAGCCTTAGTCCACTCATCCTTATAATGAGTTATTGTGCTAATTGAATGAAATAAAGCAAATAAAGTACTTGGTGTAGTACTTGGCATATAGCTAACACATAGAAAATGAGAATTATTGCTGCTGCTATTGTTACTGATAGAGCAAGAGAAAAGCAGATGTAGCTTCACTGCATATATTCTTTTAAAACTGTTTTTATTGGCACATTATTGTCTTAGTCAGGTTTGTATCACCGTGACCAAAAGACCTAACAAGAACAACATAGTGGGGGAAAAGTTTATTTTGGCTCATGATTTCAGAGGTTCAGTCCATAGTGTGCTGACTCCATCCATATCTTTGGGCAGGAGATGAGGCAGAACATAAAAGAAAAAGGGCATGGTGGAGGAAAGTAGCTCAGAAAATGGCACCAGGAAGTATGGGGAGGGGAGGAGAGATAAAAACAGTTAGTTATGCTCACCAGGGACAAAATATAAGCCCTGAAGGGGCACACCCAGTTATCTACTTCTAGTCATACCCTATCTGCCTACAGTGACCACTCAGTTAATCCATTAGTAGACTAATGCACTGGTTAGGTAAAGGTTCTCATGACTCAATCATTTTAACTCTGAACAGACTTGCATTGTCTCATGCATGAGCTTTTGGAGAAAACTTCATATTCATACCATAACAGTTAGAGTTATAAATAATAGTGGCATTCTTTTAACATAATCTTATATGCATGGACTATAATTTGTTCCATTTCAGTTCCCAGGACTTCCTCTTTCCCTCCTCTCCTCCTTCCCCCTGTTCTTCTCCTCTACTCTATTGGCCTTCCTTATATTTGCCGTTTTTTAATTGGTTCTTCAGAGATATACATAAAGGTGAATTTCACTGGGGTATATTCATGTGTACATAGCAAAATTTGGTCAACTTCATTTTGCTAGTTTGCCCTAAAATTCATGAGCAAGATCTTTGGTAGAAGGAAAGTAAAACAAGATCAGAAATATATTTCTTAGTTACTAGTCCTTACTCTTCCTTGAACCATTGCTCCAACCCTCTTAAGTGCCTTCTTCTCTGGGAGATGTGGGGAGTAAGGAACATTCAGGTGGCCAATGATTAAACAACTAGCTATGGTTGTCAATACACCTCAAAATAGCACCTATGGAAGGTACAGCAAAATCTAGTTATGAATGGATTGTACAGACTATGACTGATTATCAGAGAGCCCACCTCTCACCTCATGCTTCACACATAAAGAGTTGTAGAACTCTTTTCTCTATTGCTTTGAATACCAACACAATGTAGCCAAAGAGGAACTGATTTTTACTGGTTGACACATTACATCATTGGAACATTTGTTTTCATAATCATTTTTAAAATATCATATTGTTAAATCATCTCACATCTCTTTTTTTCCTTTGTATTTATCTCACCAAAATTCATCTTGCTTGAATCTTATTATTACAAGCTACCATGATTACTTTACACAGCAGTTTGACATCCATTGTTAGCTATTCCTCTGAGATCTTTAACATCTAAGAATTGAACATCATATATATTAAGCATGCCTCTGAGTATTTTTTTTATTTTACAGACTAGAAGGGAAGGTAGGAATACTGTACAATGTATAAATCTGCTCCCATCACATAAATGCTGATATGGCCTATTATAAAATGCATTTATAATATAGCCCTTGGCAATGTATTTAAGTGCACAATTATCCAATTCTTTTATTATCCCCTTGTCCATCAAAACTAAGTGGTAAATATATTGGCTTTTCCCTACAGAAATAATAGGAATAACCACATGAATTTCTTTATATATGCACCATCACTAAAGTATCAAATAATTGCTATTGGCCAATCATATTAGAGCTATATGAGGTCTGGTTCCTTTTTGTAGAGTTCTGTTATATAGTCCCAACCTTTGTTTTGTCAACTTAGAAAATCAATAAAAATTTCAGGTTTAATTTTCATTGAAATTCAAATATACATGTCCTGGAATAAGTACAATATTGAAAGCATTACTTCTCAGGTTCACATACTAGAAATAATTTAATACTCCATCCACTCTTGCTGCCTAAACAACATTAGATTAATCCATGGAGTAGGCATCAAGTAAACAGTATAAGATCCTATTACATAGTTCTCAAAGGAAGTATTTAAATGTCTCAACATCATTCTGATTCAGTAAATAAATGAGAGTCCTAGAAATCCAAGAATTTTCTGCTCACACAGAGATTTGCTTGTTCAACAATCTCTCTGGGAGTTTCAAGACACCCATCTGCAGCTGTTCTACGTTTTACTGGGCTTTATGAAGCACATGCTTCACAAAGAAAAAACAATCTGCTCATTCGGGTGCAGAGTAATACTGGAGCATACTTCAGGAAGAGGAAGAAAAGTACCCACTAGAAATGGATACGGTTTCCTGGAGGCCAGTATAAGAAATATGTAAAAATCCACTTCTTGTCATTATTAAAAGCCACTATTCATACTAGGGCTACAATTTAATTGATATACTGATGGATTTGAATGGACTTAAAAATGTTATCTACATCTTAAATGAATTTGTGTGGCTAATTTTTTATACCAAGTATACAGTTATTTCTTTCTTTTGTCTCTTAGCTTTAACTATACCCTTGTGTATTATATGATGCTATAGCTGGAACTCTGAAAATTATATTTCCCATACTCCTTTCCCAGTTGGCTTCTCCTTAGCTTCAACCAGTAGAGAACACTAGAGATAGGTTGGAAAGTAAGGGAAAAGAAAGGGGACTGCTTCAACAGTAGTTGTTCCTTAAAGTCTATTTTTTAAATTCCCAGAATCAGCCATATTGTATTCACTCAAAGGCACCATAAGTACTCAAGAGTTTCTGCCTCCGTGGAGATCTGAACTCCAGCTATGTAGGTTTCCTTTCCTGAAATCCTAAAGTACCAGAAGCACCTGGGTGGTGACCACAGTCTGAGTACCAATTCAGTCAGACCCTCTTCCAAGCTCCTAGGGTCTGACTGACCTAACCTCTTTCCTTTTATATTATCAGACTTAGAGATGTATGATGCTTCCTGCAGTTATCTTTGGGTTGGCTGATTTTTTGTTTTTGTTCTTTTGGCCCTTCAACACCTGTATCCAGTTTTGTATATAAAATTTCTTCTGGCGAAATCCTAGTGCGGTTTCTGTTTAAATAACTGATACATCATTAAATGACTTATTTATATTTCTTAGAACTATCCCTCCTTAATAACATCAAACATAAGTCAAGTAGCTTTTGTGTGTGCTTGCCTCTTGAAAAAGTAGGAATATTTAGCAGCTACAAGTTACCAAGTTACTAAAATGGTTACTTGACCCCTAAAAATTAAATAATAAAAATCCTTGCTCAATAAGGATAAGCACTTGGTACAGGGAAACAAATTTTATTAAAGAAGACTTTGTAATAAAGTTTGTTCTTGGGATTGGCTAATCTCACTTAGCAAAAATTTGATCCGTGCCTCCCCATCAGGGAATCGAACCCCAGTCTCCTGGGTTACAGGCAGGGATACTCACCACTATACTAAATCCCCAAAATCCAAAAGCCGAATGATCTCTCTGATAAGTGAATGATGATGCATAATGCGGGGTGGAAGGGAGGCAAGAATGGAGGAAGGATAGATAGCATAGAGGGAAGGGAGGGGTGGGGTTGGGGTGGGGGGGTAGGAATAATAACAGAATGAGACAGACATCATTGCCCTGTGTACATGTATGAATGCACAGACGGTGTGACTCTACTTTGTGTACAACCAGAGAAACAATAGCTGTACTCCATTTGTGTTCAATGGATCAAAATTAAATAAATTTAAAAAAATAAAGTTTGTTCTTGCTTATTATGAAATTTTTGCCAATAATATTTGTTAGTTAGCCATCATAAGTAATGAGCCCATTACTAATAGTCAAGGCCCATAATTAGAAGATCAGACTGATGGAGACTCATGTTTGCTAATTGTCTATATGACAGTTAAGTACTTTCAACATGTTTCCTTAGTTTATCTTCTTTGAATTCTATAAAGTAAGTATAATTGCTACTTTATAGAAGAGAACTATCAGGAAGAAGAGGATAAATTATTGCCCAAGGTCATATACCTTTGGTGGGACAGAGGCAGCTGTTGAATCCAAAGGTATTTTACCACTTGTATCATACTCCCTCCATCATTAGAACACAATACCTGTCTTCAGTGAATGTACAGACAAATTACAGTATCAACTATTACTCAGTATTTACAAAAAGAAATGTATATAATTATAGAGACTAAAGACTTGATCGCTTAACTTGAGTAACAGTCATTTAAATTAATCATCAAACATTATATCTCATCTTCTTTTACTAAATGAAATCAGCTAAAGATTTAGAAAGGTACAAAGCAATAATTTAACTCATCCTTCTGCTATTAGAAAAGTCATCACCTAATACCCATAATAAAATTATGTAAACCAAAAATAATTAATAGGGGAGAAGGGAGATAAAACACTGAAAATTTTAATTGGATTTTGTTGAAGTAAGAAATGACAGACTAAACAATAAATAGGGAAATGGTACCAGTTATCCGAGTAGAAGAGAAATAATAGGTGTTCAGAGACACATACACTGGGATTTCAAATCCCATTTTGCCACTGACTCACTTGGTAACATTTGACAAATTATAAACTGCCTGATTTTTACTTCTCCCAACAGAAAACAGAGGAAAGATGATATGACATTAATTCTCTGCATCATAGGACCACTGTGAGGAATAACTATTCAAAGAAATTATTATAAAGTACTTCAAAATTATAAAATGCTACCTAATAATACAGTTTAATAGACAGAAATGATTCAGATTTCTAGGGTAGTATAATGACTACATTCTGAAGTGAGCCTTTGAAAATAGGACGAAATGCTAAACATAAAATTATATGAATTATTTTCCATTTTCATTCCAGTCATTCCAATGGAAAATTCTGGCTTTTGTAGTGTGAATAAATAGGAACTGTGCAAACATTCAGATCCAATTCCCTAGAAGCCCTTGAGACAAGCTTTAGAGAACCCAATTACGTTAACGTTAATTTTTGTCCAATTTAGCCATATTTCTTGAAACAAATCAAAGGGATATGTGGGAGATACAAAGAAAACACTATGAAAGTTTTGATGGAGGACTCTAGGATACTTAAGTAGGCAAAGAACATGTCGGCAGAGATAAAGTACTGAAGTGGAGGAAGTAAATTAGTTGGCATGCAGGGAAATCCCTGACAAAAATAGTAGCCCAGAAAGTAATGGATAATTATAATCTGCACCCAAGTATAAATAAATCTTAACTGCAATGCAAGCCTAAAACAAAATGCACTATCCAATCCTCAGTACTACCCACAGTATGAAAATCCAGTGCAATTTTGGACAGACACTGAAATCAAATCAATGGTAATATATGGGAGAATGGTCTAATGGCATGCATTTGGATATGATAGTAGCATATACTGAGAACCAGGGTTACATCCAGGGAAATTTATCTAAGATAACGCATGAAGATGCAGAGTCAAGGACCTTGGTTTGAAAAATAAAGTTAGGTCTATTAAAATGAAAAATAAGGACCTGATCAATATGTTCCTCCCATATTCTTGAAACTCGAGACCCAAGCAAATAGGTAGATAAGACCCTAGCCTCTCCAAGGGAGAGTCAAGGAAATGAATTCCAAAACTGTCACTATGGTGTTAAAAATGCGTAGGGATATTTGCTTTTGAATCACTTCAAACCCTATTCTGAGGATGCTGAAGACCACTGTTTGCCTTTTCTGTTGCCCTCCCACAAGGTATTTGGAGTCTAATGCTTTCTCAGTCTGAACCTCACTTATTATATGTCAAGGAGAGTAAAGCTGTGGGTTACTGAAAGATTAATTTGTTCACGAGCTGCAACTGCAATGAAAAGATTGACACAGGATTTTTTTCCCAAGGGAAGTACACATTTCTAAAATTATTTGAGTATTCCATTGAGCATCAAATTAAATAATAGTAGAAATAAGTGTTACCTTGAATTTAGCCGATATTTTATAAAAAAAAATTGTCACAATTGACCTAGCAACAGGCTAAGAGGAAAATAAAAATATTTTCACATGCAGAATTAATGTGTAGAGTTAACTAAAGGAAGATTTCTAACTGAAAAAATAAACTTTAGCAAGCTCAAGAAAGATTGAATAAACTGTAGAGACCTTATTTTCAGCCACTAGAGCCTATGGCACAAAAAGATGGAGGACCAAGTGCCTCTTAACAAAGCAGTGTTTTAATTTAGCACTCTTTCACACTTATTGTGTGTCAAACACTTCCTAAATTTCTCATAAACATTCATTCTCCAAATTCCCAAAACTACTCTATGAGATGGGTACCATTTTTATTCCCATTTTCGAGGTGATAAAACAAAATCACAAAGAAGATAAGTAACTGACCCAAGGTCACAGTTAATAAATTGTGATACTGAAGTTCCAACCCAGGGAACCTGATTTCAGAGTTTGTGTTCTTAACCAATACATTGTCCAACATATTCATGAGCTGACTCTAGACTCACTATTCTAGTTCTAAGGTAATTTTTTAAAATATCTTACTGTATATTGTTGATTCTTGCTTTAGAACAAATTAAAATGTATCTATTCAGACAATCCTGGTGAAAGACATGATTTTGTCAATAATTTAGTTTAACTACCTGAGGTGCTTCCTCTTTGTAAACACACTGAAGCTTCTGAATAATGTTGGTATTTGAGACTACAGCTGGCATTTGAATAACATGCAAACCCTACTGAAATGTGGCCTTTATGGGTTTCATTAGTAGAAGCAGTGAAGCACATTTTTATCTGTCTTATTATATCCAGATCATCAAGGAGTGGGACTCAAATCTACTGCCTCATAAGGTGAGATGGAAACAATGTTTCCCCCAAGTATCTGTGACCACATAAAAAGGTCTGATTATCAATCATGCAGATGCTCAGAGGACTCAGGTGGCTGCGATTCACTTGCCAGTTCAACCAATGACCACATTGTATGTAAAATTCAGTACCTCATGTTCAGAGTTTATCAGTGTTCTAATTTCTTAGATGCAAAGCCAGCCTCAGAATGAGGAATTAATTGGCTTGAAGTCACACAACTATTTAGGAGCTGAGCTGCAGATTTCAAGCCAGTCTTCTGACCTCTGTTCTTTGACCCTTGTGCTTGCTTCTCCACTCATCTCAGTCTAATACTGACAAAAAAAATGATGTCAAAAGAGGAACTGAAGATAAAAAAAAATCAGAGGAAATTCTTAGCACTAAAAGCTAGATGGCAAAAGCACTTTTTAGCTCATGATTTAGAGAAAGGTTCTATTTAATACCATCTCTGGCAATACTGACAATTTATAACTAGGCAGTTGCAGTTATTCAGTGTAAACAACTCACTGGTGTAAGATTTACCCTCTAAACTTCAAAGACAACAGGGGGAAAAACTGCTGCCATGAAATATTTATAATTTGCTTTTGTGTAAGTCAGAATTCCTAGCAAGAAACACAAATCATTCTAGTTATTTTAAGAAAAAAGAGATTTAAATCAGGGACTTGGGTATTATAAAAATCATTGGAAGCCCTGGAGGAGCTGAAATCATAGGCTATTATTGAAACCCTTGAGTTTAAAAACACACTACCAGAGATGTGATCGAAGGATTAGGAAACTGTACATCTACAAAGTTGTTTCCTTCATTCTGAAACCCTGATATTTACGCTGAAGATTTTGTAGACACCCTCTTGGCTTAATGACTTCTGTAGGCCAGCAGAAACAGCTTTTGGTCTCTGCCTGGAAGTCTACCTTCTAAATTTCTTACAAGTGCATGAAATTGAGGGAGCCAATTCATAGTTAGAATGCTTGCTGCAAAGCAGTCTGAGAAATTTGGTTTTTCATTTCCAATATTAGCAGAATAGCATAGTACAAAGAAAAAGGTGGGAACGAATGGGAAATTCCAGTCAATCATATTCACAGAATGCTGTTTTCTAATTTAATATAGGAAAAAACACATCATAAACAAGGTTTCAAAATTCAAAATATTACAGTAAGATTTCTTCATTTCATGTGTGAAGAGAAGGAAGTGGGTAGAGAAGGAGTGAAGAAAAAAGACATAGCCTGAGTATTACACAGAGTACTTTGTTGCTGTGTTCCGGCATAGAAAGCAGCTTGCAAGAGCCAGAACTCAAGGATGGTCTTTTTCAATGAACCAGTTTTTCAATTGTTAACATCCCTGGCTGAATTCATGTTTTAAGTACTTGTTAGTTAATATCTTTAAAGGCATTAGCTGGATTGAGAGAACACGAATCAGCTTAATAGACAAATTTACCCATCTAACATTTTTTGTCCTAACAGAAATTAAGTTTGATTTTGACCCAGGATTCATTGCTAGCTCTTCCACTTTCTTGACCATAGCGAGTTGCTTGGAGAATCAATGCCTCAATGATTTTAAATGATAAAGATGATAGCTATAAATTTTGATAATGCACATAGTCTCATGTATACTGAGTGTATATAAACATAAAGGTCCTTTACAAGAGAAGAATAAACCTGTGTGAAGCCCTTCAGAATACTCTAATTTGTAAGGAGTGAGACTTTCTAAGTAATTCAAGTCATCTGTATCTTTTTTCATATAAATGAATTTCCTTTTTTAAAAATATAATAGGACTAACTTCAGAAAGAAATCACTTAATCACCTTCAGCTTTCTTCTGGAGGGAAAATTGACTTCTTTGTTCAAATACGTTTGAAATTTGAGTCCTATGTACAGTACTTCTTTTCATCTTGGATGAATAAATTTAATGTCATTGAATTAATTATACTTAAGGGGAAAGGAGAATCAGTGTGACATATTGTAGATACTGTCATAAACTAATATTATACATAAGAAAATTTTATAATTTAATGATTGCATATAAGTTTATCAATGTAGCAGAAAAATGGATAAGATTTATTTTTACCCACATAGAAAGAATGAAGGAATATCCATCTACTCATCCATCTGAGAATTATTTATTGAACTGCTCTGCCAGGGCCAATGCCAAATGTTTAGAAAATAAAAATAAGCACCATTATATCATTTTAAAAACATTCACAGTTAAATGGGGAAGGTAATGAAGGAAAATTAAATTTGATAATAATGGTTTTATTACAGGATAGTTTCCATGGAATGTAGACTCTGAGAGCTTAATTATCTAGGAATTATATTAGGGGGTACTCTATGAATCAATATCTATAAAGAAAGGGAAGAAAGAAGGGTATGGGAAAGACTGGTTTGTCCTATGGTCTCAAGAGTGTCCTCAGCCAATCCCATAGGAAGCTCTGAATCTGAGATGGCTCTTCAAAGCGGCCCCAACCTGGAACAAGAGACCAGGTCTCTATAATCCCCATATCAATAAGAAATTGGGTATAGTTTTCTCCTGAGAAAGGAACACACATTTGGGTGAAGCAGTTCTTTACAGACAAGGGAAATTCTCAAAGAGGGCTGGCAGCTCAGCTGTCAGTTGCAGCATTCTTACTATCCACAGGTGGTATGGACAGAGAATGTAATGAGAGTTAACTGAAGAGAGTAAGCAAATTCTATGATGTGGGTAGAAAATATAAGTTACATTAAATATCACTGAGGAAGTATTTGAATTGAAAGTTGAACTATGGTCAGGATCATTCCCCATAACATAGTTAAGGAATCACTCTTCAGGCAGAGGGA
Organism: Glaucomys volans; assembly: GCA_020662805.1. Lineage (NCBI taxonomy): Eukaryota > Metazoa > Chordata > Mammalia > Rodentia > Sciuridae > Glaucomys > Glaucomys volans. Next base: position 125,183 of record JAJEJO010047203.1, read on the forward strand.
ACAGGATGCATAAATAATGGAGGTGAAAGAGCAAAACATAATTGGAGAAAGGTAAAAACTTAATCCAGGTGGAAATTAGAATAAATGCTATGGAAGATGAAAATGATTCTAAAGAAAGGGGTTGAAAAGGGATTTTTAAAGAGCCTGTAAATGGGACAAAAATATAGACTTTCTCCTATAGGGAAATCTAGGTCTAAACAAAGGTTTTAAAGGGAGGAAGTAATAAGATTTTATCTAAAGAGGATAATTCTACAAGCATGAAGATGGATGATTGAAATAAAGATAAAACAAGGACAGGGTAACAAGTTTCCAATAACTTGAACACTAAATTATAATGAGCCAAAATTATTTTCAGAAGAGAAAAGAATCTAATATGAAGTGAATGATGAAGCTTAGACTCCAACATAATATCAAGAAATAAATTAATCCCTTCCTACCCACATATACCACACACAATACTACCCAGGCAGCAAAAGGTCCTTTCTGTTTTTAATACCAACATTAAATAAAAACTGTTGGTATTGAACAATTCAGATAGGAGCTCTGAACATACAAATCACTGCCAGTTTAGATCAGAGAGGTAGATGTAAATGACAACCAGGTGAACACAGAGAGCAACCAACAATAACATGTTAACCTTATCAAGTAGCAACTAATTTCCTGGGTTGATTGTTTCTCATTCAATAAAAAGTAAACCAGCCAACAAAAGTCTACAGCATAGGATACAAAAATATTCTATGTGAGAGAATAATACTGGATAAGCAGAAAAAACATTTGATATATAAAGTATATTATACAATAAATTATTTTGTGACTTAAATAAAACTCCAAGAAAAAAATAGTCTTTGAAACAAGACATAAAATATGAGCCAGCACAACAGACTGACAAGAAAGTTTGATGGCATAGAGATATTTATTTATTCATTCAATAAATATTTATTGAGCAGTCTTAGGTTGGCAGACCTAAGAGGCAGACTCTGAAATAAGGATTCCTATTCAAGTGAGGATGTAAGGGAAGCAAGCTCCCATCTTCAGCCTGAAATGTAAGTTGCACCTACAATATTCTTCCATCCAGTCAGTCTATGCAGCAAAATGAAACTAAACCCATATCTCTCACCCTGTACAAAACTCAACTCAAAGTGGATCAAGGACCTAGAAATCAGACCAGAGACTCTGCACCTAATAGAAGAGAAAATAGGTCCAAATCTTCATCATGTTGGCCTAGGACCAGATTTCCTTAACATGACTCCCAAAGCGCAAGAAATAAAAGCACGAATCAATGATTGGGATAGAGT
>JAJEJO010047203.1:126877-222438 GCA_020662805.1 Glaucomys volans
ATCAAGAACACAGGCAACAACAGGTGTTGGCGAGGATGTGGGGAAAAGGGTACACTCATACATTGCTGGTGGGAGTGCAAGTTGGTGCAGCCACTCTGGAAAGCAGTGTGGAGATTCCTTAGAAAACTTGGAATGGATCCACCATTTGACCCTGCTATCCCACTCCTTGGCTTATACCCAAAGGACTTAAAATCAGATTGCCTCAGTGATGCAGCCACATCAATGTTCATAGCTGCTCAATTCACAATAGCTAGATTATGGAATCAACCTAGATGCCCTTCAGTAGATGAATGGATAAAGAAACTGTGGTATATATACACAATGGAATATTACTCAGCCATAAAGAAGAATAAAATTATGGTATTTGTAGGTAAATGGATGATGTTGGAAACTCTTATGCTAAGTGAGATCAGCCAATCCCAAAAATCCAAAAGCCGAATGGTCTCTCTGATATATGAATGATGATGCATAATGTGGGGGGGGAAAGATGGCAAGAATGGAGGAAAGATAGCTAGCATAGAGGGAAGGGAGGGGTGGGGGTGGGTGGGGGATAAAATTAATAACAGAATGTGTGACAGATACCATTGCCCTGTGTACATGCATGAATGCACAGATGGTGTGACTCTACCTTGTGTACAAACAGTGAAACAATAGCTGTACTCCATTTGTGTTCAATGAATCAATAAGTAAATAAAAGAATTAAAAAAAAAAAAAAAAAAAAAAAAAAAATAGAAAAAAAAAAAAGAGGTTGAAAAAAATCCAAAATGTTTCTAGTTCTCTGTGTGCATGACCAAAGCCATTCTGGTAGCCAAAGGGTAATTTTCTGAAGAGAGGCACAGATGCTACATAGACGTTAGAAGCAAAAAAAAAAAAAAAAAAAAAAAAAAAAAAAAGAGAGTAGTTGGGACAGACACATAGAAATGGCAGATGGCATACTAGAGGATCTGAGCACCTATTATGAAATTGCCAGCAGGTTAGATATTTGACTACAAATGTGAACAAGAAAGATAGAATCTCTTAACGTATAGACCCTGCATTCTAGACTGGCAAATGCAGATAAAGAACAAATCAAGACACAAAGAATGTAACCAGGATAAGAATAACTTACATAAATTTCACAAAGGGAACTAAAATGTGAAAAGTACTAATGAGCGGGCATCTTCATATTATGGAGTTAAGAAAGGCATCTCAGACAAAGGGATATTAGTTCAAATACAGGACACTTGAAATTTAATGAAATTAAAATAGAGCTAGATTACCTAAGAAAATTCAGTGGCCGAATAAAATATATATTTAAAGCATATAAGAAAAATGTCAACTTCACCAAACACAGAAAGTAAGTTCTGAAAGGAACAATGCTGCAGCCATTTCTCCCCTGATTCCTCCTCATCTCTACACACCATTTTCTAATTTAGATTTTTAACTTTCTTGTCAGTCATTGGCCCAACTGGCCTGCGGGCTTTCACGATTTAAGGGTAATTCCTCTGCCATTTGCTCTCTTTTCTTTCGCTCTCGCTTTTCCTCTTTCTTTAGCCCTTAAGAGCAGACACTCTGTTCATCTGCTAATAAAATCTCTTGTGTGAGTTCCCAAGTCCAGAGTGGTTTTCTGGGGATTCTTTCAAGTTCAACATAGCAAGTTCTCTGAGTTTAAGAGTCACTTGTCTGGGGACAGTAAATGAACCCTGAGATCCATGGGTTTTGAGATCAAAGATCCCATATATACATACAGTTGCTGTAGGGGTTCACCTGCAGTGGGTAAACTAGTATAAAGTGGTATGGATAAATGTCTCTTGGTTATGAATTTGTATGAAACAAAGGGCAACAGACAAAAAAAAACCCCAAATACCTGATACTTATTTGCTCAAAAGTGGGTTGGGGATCCAAATCCAGGTTATGTGTATGCCCCCCAAACCCAAAGTAAAATGTAAAATTATATGATCCTACAGTGATAGAGTCCCTGGGTTCCTGATGGAAGCAAATACACGTTCTCACTAGGATAGTGTGCTTTAAATATAGACATCGAAGTTTAAAGAAATGTGAACTCACAATAAAAAGAAAATCACTAATTAAATGAACCTAACAGGAAAACTGTAAACTAAGAGAAAAAAAACAAAGCACAAAGTGAGGCCCACAGAGATGGGAGACTTTGATATTATCAGATATAGAATATAAATTTACTTAATATATTTATAGGACTGAAAAAGTAACAACAGAAAAAAAGATTACAAAAATCACCAGATAGGTATAAATCAGAACCTGTTAAAACTCAGTAGGGAAAACTGTGGCAAATTTATGAATGTAGCTGAGATTATGATCATCCTTGAAGCTAAAGCCTCTAGTTTGCTGCTCCCTCATTCTCAAAAGAAAGTACTTTTTAGATTCTGAGCTTCCTGGGAAAAGAAGTATATTTTATTTATTGATGTATCCCTACAGTACTTAGTATAGTTTATGAAGTACAGTTTGAAATAATTGGAAACTCTATAGCTGTGTATGGGAGACATCCTTTTGTTGTCATATAATGATCCCCAAAATAAGTAGAAAACAACAAACTGCACAAAAGTGTGCATAGAATACCACCATTCTCTGAAAGAATATATAAGAAACTGGTTGCCTCTGGAAAGAGAATTGTGTAGCTGAGTAAGAGGGTTAGAGGGGGACTTTTCATACTTTTTAAAAACTTTTTGAATTTCAAACCTTGCAAATATTTTAATGACAAAAATGAATAAAATTTAAAAATATGTATGTTGAGAGGATAGGGGTGTAACTCATGGACTTAGCATGTATGAGGTCCAGGGTATAATCCCTAGCACCATACTTGTACACTCAAAAACATATACATATATATGTATACATATACATATATATATGCACAATAATATGTATATACTAATACTCAACATATTCATTTCAAGTCTCCAGAATAGGCAAATCCATAGGGACCAGAAAACAGATTATTGGTAGTCAAGGATGTGGACGAGGGAATGGGATGGGGAGTGACTACTTAATTAGGTAAGGGAGTTCATTCTCTGTTGATAAAAATATTCTAAAATTGTATAGTGGTGATGGTTACAACACACTGTAAATGTATGAAACGCCACTAAATTGTAAACTTTAAATTGGGTAAAAGATGAATTATGTGAATTTTATCATAATTATAAACATACGGTTGTTGAAGGAGTGAAATGATAAAATGCCTATTTTATTTATAAATTTGATTAAAAAGGAGTCAAGCATCAGGTCATTTGTTTTGCTAAACTCCTAGTGTCACTTCGAACCTTAAGTTCCTATGACTCTTGCTTTTTAAGGTCCATTATTCAGAAGGCATCATGATGCAACAACCAAATTCTGATCATCTCTATATAAATAGAGAACATTAAACAATTCCCAGAAAATGCAGTCTCTACTAATTTTTTCTTACAGAAGAACACTTAATAGATATAGATATCTACTAAGTGGTGATAGATGTAGATATCTATTAAGTGGATTAATATAGATAATCCACTTCAATATTGAGACAAATGTGATCCTTTAGCCAATATCATTCCATTCCAAAAACACATCACAGAATATATTTAGGGGCAATCATTCTGAGGAAATCAGATAACATATACTCAAGCACTTTTCTGAAATGTAAGAATTTTCTATTAAAGGATCATGATTTAGTTCATTACCCATATTAATGGTTAATGATTCAGAGGGTGAATGGTTCCAACTCTAAATTCAATGTTACAATAAAGCTATTTTATGAATCGCATCAATGCCGATTTCCTTCTCTTAGATCTTGACATAATTTTATACACAGCATAGAAATGATGGCATCCCTTCCACCCTCTACTATGGAACTGAGAATATTAAAAGAGAAAAAAAATGAGGCACTAAAAATGAGGAAAGATAAAATTGACACATGATTAGAAGCAATGTGCTTTTCTTATCATTTTCTCTGGAATACCAAATTTTGTCCTCACCCTTCCATTCAAAATATGTGAAACCTCTGTACATGTGCAAAAGATATTTACATAAATATGAACTATTAAAAGTCTTAAATTCAATGTCTTCCAGGTTTAACAAAAACCCAACTTGGTTTTCCAATAGGTCTCAATAAAACTTTGTTGAATGATTTAACATGACCACAATATTCTTCAGTATGTGGAGAAGTGTGCTGCAATTTGAAAAGTTATGGCAGAAATATTCTTGGGTTTTAAAAATACATAAAACACTGGGTTTAAAAAAAAATAAAATGTTCCTAAAGCAATGCCCAAAGAGTAACCACTCATAATCATGATATATATAATCCATGATTGGTGATGTGGGAAAGTAAATAATTTTTTCAAAGTTAAGAAAAGATTAAAGTGGTATCTTATTGTTTGATGTTCAAAGAATTTGACAAACTACTTTTCATTGAAAATAAACTAAATGGAGAAAAAGAATGAAGCATTTTTTTCCAAACAAATTTTTGACATAAAGCCCCCTTTTATTTGGAAGAAATCTGTTTATCATGTTCCAGGCTATATATAAGGTGTTGACCATTTTAATAAGCACATGCTTATTTAGTTACCTCACAAATAAATTGTGAATGACTGAACAAAAACATTATGAATATGCTAATGAACCAGATATATGTTTGTTAATTGAAGGAACCATACCTACACCTCTGTAAGTGTTCCCTATACCACTGAGCTATGAAGTCTGAAAACTACATCTCCCACACTCCATTGCCAGAAAGGTTTCATCTAGATCCTGCCAATGAGAGCCACCTGCAAGAGATTTGGATGACAGTAGATAGAAGAGCATTATTTTCTCTGGCAACTACATCTAGGAACATGGGCATGAGCAGATGGCAAATTTTCAGAAATCTACCCCTGATTTTTATTCCCCATCTTTCAACAGTTGTGTGAGTCTGTATTTCCCAATATTAAAACTCCTCCTGCTGGAAATACCTAAAGAAGCTGCATAGTCAAAATCAAGAAGTAAGGGTGAATAACAATATCCACGGGCAATTTTAAAGGGAGTTTTGACAGCAGTGATTTACAGTCAGAGCTGAATTTTGACAATTGGATTAAGTATTGAAATTCGTAAACATGGGTTCAATAAAGAAACAGCTGGGCAAACTTTGCTGAAGATCTTCCTTGTAGCCAAGGAGGTGGGGAGATACAAATAGACAGATTTTACTATAATAATTAGTGAAATTGTTCAACATATAAAAACAGATTGTCATAAATATTCTAAAAACCTGGACAAGATGCCAGACGTCCTATCAAATCAGTGAAATCACAAACAAGATGATAAATTAGGCAAATGTGAAGCTTAAAAAGTCTAAATCACTGCCAAAAGTTAGACTTATTTCTATAATGAAAGACTCTAGTGGATATGTTAACTGACAACTCCCTTACTATTATTCCTCTTCAAGGATTTAATTATTTGCATCCTCTCAAATTTCAGGAAAGGCAAACTATTTTTAGATGCTACAGATGTTGCTGAACATGGGCCCTGAGAGCCCATGGGGGGCTATACTGAAATTTTCCTTAATTTACTCACAGAAACAAGTCAACTCCATCATATTTAGGCTTCTTGCTTATAAAGTTTTCCTTCACAAAAATGTGAAACATTTTAAGCTTTCAGATTTTTTAATTACATAGGATATATAAATCAGTAGGCAATAGAGTAATTTTTAAACCAAGGAAGGTGTTAAGTCATCTTTCTAATTTACAGTTTTTATCACACATCATACCAAATGTATTGGAATGCACAAATATACCACAGTTAATATAAAGTTTTTCTATATAATATTTCAGGCATTTTCATAATTTTTGTTTTGAAATTGTCTTTGAATGATTTAATTTATTATTGGATACAACATCTCAGCAATCATGATGCATGCCTGAGAACTCGCAAAATGAAAGAATTCAAACGTAGTTTTCAAATGCAATGAAGTTTCCAAAGACTGTCAATGTTAACAGTTAATAAACATAACCCTATAGTATGTTTTGTAGACATTTAATGAAATGTAACTTTCCTTTGGATATCTAAGATACTTTAGAAGCTTTGAGAAACTACTTGACATGAGACCATCAATAAACAATTGACAGCTTGGACTGAGAATGATCATATGGTGCATCCAACTTAATAACTGACACATTTTCATCTTTCCAATCTGAGCTACTAGAATGCAGATGACAGAAAAAATTGATTTATCTGTCCATCTCTCTTTGCAATCCATTTAGAAGTCCTGTGATATTATCCTGCAATCTCTCCACTCACATATACCACAAGGCAGAAGTGATCTTCTTCTTACCTGCTACCACCTGACACCCTGACACCTGTTCACTTCCTACCAGGCTTTAGAGCATCATCAAATCCATTTTGGCTAAGGGCAACAACAAAGATCTGAAATTCAGAATATTATCCCTACTCAAATGGAATCATCAAGTTAATCTGACAGTTCTTTTGGCTGAGGACACAGGCATTTTTTTCTATTTCATTAACCTTCTGAGAGAGCAAGTATTTTTGATCATTTTTACCATTGTAGAACAAATTAGTTTAATCAACTAATAAGCATCACTTTTATAAGAGGATTGACTGTATGGATATCAGTATCAATGAAAACTGCTATTCTTTTCCATCTACTTGCTTCATCCTTCTAGCAGAGTAGAAGCCAAAAGATGTCTCCCCCTTAAAAGAGGGAACTTTTATCAAAAAGCTATTTGGTGGCTGGGCAAGGTGGTGCATACCTGTAATCCAAGCAACTTGGGAGGCTGAGTCAGGAGGATCGCGAGTTCAAAGCCAGCCTCAGCAACTTAGTGAGGCCCTTAACAACTGAGTGAGACCCTGTCTCTAAATAAAATACAAAATAGGGCTGGGGATGGGGCTGAGTGTCTCTGAGTTCAATCCCAGGTTCCAAAAAAAAAGCTATTTTGTGCCAGGCACTGTGCTAAGTATATCACATACATTTAAATCCAATTATCATAAAAATTATACTAAGTCCAACATTGTTTCTACTGATAAAAGAAAATAAAACATTATCAGCTTGCAAGGATCCATTTCCCATTCCACTATTAAAAATCTACACTCTCCCTTCCTAGCCACTGTGCGGCGGCTTCTGGAGAGGTCTGGCCAGGAGCGGCTAGGGTCACTGGCTCCAGTGGGGAACTTAGGGCCTTTGGTGCCATTTTACAGTGTCCTCGGGAGAGAGCAACCACTTGCCACCGCCTGAGCCCCCAGCGAGGAGTTCAGGCCTGCCTGGGCTCTCAAGCCCAGTGTCTCCCTCACTGAGCACAGTTCTATGCACCCACCCCAACTTGGTCTAGTGCCCAGTTCCACAACCTGGCCCGGGATCTAGCACCTTGCTGTATCTGATTGTCTATCAACACCAGGTTGCCTCTGCCCAGAAGCAGTGATCATTCTCAACCTGGAGGTAGTGGGACAGAACCTTTCTTGGGTCACCGCTTGATCAAGCATCGCTCAAACATCAGGTGAGTTACTGGAAATCTGCAGGGACACTTTAAGTCTTCACAGGGAAATTGCAATCCCTCTGATTCATATTACTAGAGGGGAAGATACAGGAGCAACATGAGAAACCATGGAAAGAAAGTGTCCCAAACAAACCTAGATGATATATCAAGAGAACCCAAAGACAGCATGGTAGAAGGAATGACAGAAAGGGAGTTCAGAATGTTCATAATTAAAATGATCCAAGAAGAGAATGATGTGACGAGAGAGCAAATTCAGGCTATGAATAATAGAGCAATTACAGGAAGCAAAAAGTCATTTCAATAAAGAGATAGAAGGTCTGAAAAAAAAAAACAAACAGAAATCCTTGAAGGAAACAAGGAAATGAAGGAAACAATAAACCAAGTTAAAAACTCAATAGAAAGCATAATTAACAGAATAGATCACTTGGAAGACAGAACCTCAGACAATGAAGACAAAATATTTAATCTTGAAAACAAAGTTGAACAAACAGAGAAGATGGTTAGGAATCGTGAACGAAACCTCCAAGAAATATGGGACATCATGAAAAGACCAAATTTAAGAGTTATTGGGATTGAGGAAGGCACACAGATACAAACCAAGGGTATGAATAATCTGTTCAAGGAAATATTATCAGAAAATTTCCCAAATATGATGAAAGAGATGGAAAATCAATTACAAGAAGCTTACAGGACACCAAACACACAAAATTACAACACATCCACACCAAGGCACATTATAATGAAAATACCTAACATACAAAACAAAGAATTTTAAAGGTGGCGAGAGAAAAGCATCACATTACCTACAGGAGGAAACCAATACGGATATCAGCAGATTTCTCAGCCCAGACCCTAAAAGCAAGAAGGGCCTGGAACAACATATTTCAAGCTCTGAAAGAAAACGGATGCCAACCAAGAATCTTATACCCAGCAAAACTTACCTTCAGATTTGATGAGGAAATAAAATCCTTCCATGAAAAACAAAAGCTTAAAGAATTCACAAAGAGAAAGCCTGCCCTACAGAACATTCTCAGCAAAATATTCGAAGAGGAAGAAATGAAAAATAACAATCTCAGTCATCATGGGGAGGAATTGCCCTAAAGAAAAAGTCAATCAAAGGAGAAACAAAGTTAAGCTATAAACCCAAAAAAAGCTAAAATGACAGGAAATACAAGTCATATCTCAACAATAACCCTGAATGTAAATGGCATAAACTCATGGATCAAAATACATAGACTGGCAGACTGGATTAAAAAGAAAGACCCAACAATATGCTGCCTTCAAGAGACTCATCTCATAGAAAAACATGCCCAAAGACTAAAGGTGAAAGTTTGGGAAAAAGCATACCATGCACACGGACTGAGTAAAAAAGCAGGGGTTTCCATCCTCATTTCAGATAAAGCAGACTTCAAGCCAAAGTTAGTCAGAAGGGATAAAGAAGGACATTTCATACTGCTTAAAGGAAGCATAAATCAGCAAGACATAACAATCATAAATATTTATGCACCCAACAATGGTGCATCCATGTATGTCAATCAGATCCTTCTCAATGTCAGGAATCAAATAGACCAAAACACAATAATACAGGGAGACTTTAACACTCCTCTCTCACCGTTGGACAGATCTTCCAAGCAAAAATTGAACAAAGAAACCATAGGACTCAATGACACAATCGCTAATTTGGACTTGACAGACATATATAGAATATTCCATCCATCAAAAAGCAAATACACTTTCTTCTCAGCAGCTCATGGGTCCTTCTCTAAAATAGACCATATGTTATGCCACAAATCTCCTCTTAGCAAATACAAAAACATACAGATACTACCTTGTATACTATCGGATCATAACGGAATGAAATTAGATATCAATGATAAAGTTAAAAACAGAAACTACTCCAAAACCTGGAGATTAAATAATATGCTATTGAATGATGCATGTATAACAGAAGACATTAGGGGGAAACTAAAAGATTCTTAGAGGTCAACAAGAACAAAGATACAACATATCAAAATCTCTGGGACACTATGAAAGCAGTGCTAAGAGGAAACTTCATTGCATGGAGTGCATTTAATAAAAGAATGAAAAGTCAACAAATCAATGATCTTACATTACAGCTCAAAGTCCTAGAAAAAGAGGAACAGATCATCACCAAAAGTAGTACAAGACAGGAAATAATCAAAATTAGAGCTGAAATCAATGAAAGTGAAACAAAAGAAACAATTCAAAAAATTGACAAAACAAAAAGTTGGTTCTTTGAAAAAATAAACAAAATTGATAAACTCTTAGCCATGCTAACAAAGAGAAGGAGAGAGAAACTCCAAATTACTAAAATTCGTGATGGAAATGGAAATATTACAACAGACACAATTGAAATACAAAACATAATAAGAAGCTACTTTGAAAATTTATACTCCAATAAAATAGAAAACCTGGAAGACATCAACAGGTTCCTAGAGGCAATAAGAGCCACCCAAACTGAATCTGGAGGACATACACAACTTAAATAGATCAATTTCAAGCAATGAAATAGAAGAAATCATCAAAAGCCTACCAACCAAGAAAAGTCCAGGACCAGATGAATTCACAGTCGAATTCTACAATATCATCAAAGAAGAGCTCAATCCAATACTCCTCAAAGTATTTCATGAAATAGAGGAGGAGGGAACCCTTCCAAACTCATTCTATGAAGCTAATATCACCCTGATACCAAAACCAGAGAAGGACACATCAAGGAAAGAAAATTTCAGACCCATATCTCTAATGAACATAGATGCAAAACTTCTTAACAAAATTTTAGCGAATCGCATACAAACGCGTATTACAAAGATAGTGCACCATGATCAAGTGGGTTTCATCCTGGGGATGCAAGGTTGGTTCAACATCCGGAAATCAATCAATGTAATTCACCACATCAACAGACATAAAGTCAAGAACCACATGATTATTTCAATAGATGCAGAGAAAGTATTTGATAAAATACAGCACTCCTTCATGCTCAAAACACTAGGAAAAATAGGGATAGTGGGGACATTCCTTAACATTGTAAAGGCTATCTATGCTAAGCCCACAGCTAACATCATTCTAAATGGAGAAAAATTGAAAGCCTTCCCCCTGAGAACCGGAACAAGGCAGGGATGCCCTCTTTTGCCACTACTATTCAACATTGTTCTTGAAACTCTAGCCAGAGCAATTAGACAGACCAAAGAAATTAGAGGAATACGAATAGGAGAAGAAGATCTCAAACTATCCCTATTTGCTGATGACATGATTCTCTATTTAGAAGACCCTAAGAATTCCACCAGAAAACTTCTGGAACTCATAAATGAATTCAGTAAAGTAGCAGGATATAAAATTAATGCTCATAAATCTAATGCATTTTTATTCATAAGTGATGAACCCTCTGAGAGAGAAATTAGGAAGACAACCCCATTCACATTAACCTCAAAAAAATAAAATAAAATACTTGGGAATCAATCTAACAAAAGATGTGAAAGACCTCTACAATGAGAACTACAGAACACTAAAGAAAGAAGTTAAAGAGCATCTGAGAAGATGGAAAGTTCTCCCATGTTCTTGGATAGGCAGAATTAATATTGTCAAAATGGCCATACTTCCAAAAATGCTATACAAATTCAATGCAATTCCAATTAAAATCCCAATGACGGACCTCATAGAAATAGAGCAAGCAATCATGAAATTCATTTGGAGGAATAAGAGACCCAGAATTGCTAAAGCAATCCTTAGCAAGAAGAGCGAAGCAGGGGGTTTCACAATACCAGACCTTCAACTATACTACAGAGCAATAGTAACAAAAACAGCATGGTATTGGCACCAAAATAGGCAGGTTGATCAATGGTACAGAATAGAAGACACAGACACAAACCCACATAAATACAGGTATCTCATACTTGACAAAGGAGCCAATGGAGAAAAGACAGCCTCTTCAACAAATGTTGCTGGGAAAACTGGAAATCCATATGCAGCAAAATGAAACTAAACCCATATCTCTCACCCTGTACAAAACTCAACTCAAAGTGGATCAAGGACCTAGAAATTAGACCAGAGACTCTGCACCTAATAGAAGAGAAAATAGGTCCAAATCTTCATCACGTTGACCTAGGACCAGATTTCCTTAACATGACTCCCAAAGCGCAAGAAATAAAAGCTGGAATCAATGATTGGGATAGAGTCAAACTAAAAAGCTTTTTCTCAGCAAAGGAAACAATCAGCAATGTGAAGAGAGAGCCTTCAAAGTGGGAGAAAATCTTTGCTACACACACTTCAGATAGAGCACTAATATCCAGAATCTACAAAGTACTAAAAAATCTTTACACCAAGAACACTAATAACCCAATCAATAAATGGGCCAAGGAAATGAACAGACACTTTACAGAGTAAGATCTACAAGCAATCAACAGATTTATGAAAAAATGTTCAACATCACTTGTTATAAGAGAAATGCAAATGAAAACCACCTTAAGATTTCATCTTATCCCAATTAGAATGTCTTTTATTAAGAATACAGGCAACAACAGGTGTTGGTGAGGATGTGGGGAAAAGGGTACACTCATACATTGCTGGTGGGAGTGAAAGTTGGTGCAGCCACTCTGGAAAGCACTATGGAGATTCCTTAGAAAACTTGGAATGGATCCACCATTTGACCCAGCTATCCCACTCCTTGGCCTATACCCAAAGGACTTAAAATCAGATTACTACAGTGATGCAGCCACATCAGTGTTCATAGCTGCTCAATTCACAATAGCTAGATTGTGGAATCAACCTAGATGCCCTTCAATAGATTAATGGATAAAGAAACTGTCGTATATATTCACAATGGAATATTATTCAGCCATAAAGAAGAATAAAATTATGGCATTTGTAGGTAAATGGATGATGTTGGAGACTGTTTTGCTAAGTGAGATCAGCCAATCCCAAAAATCCAAAGGCCAAATGGTCTCTCTGATAAATGAATGATGATGCATAATATGGGGGGAGGAAGGGTGGCAAGAATGGAGGAAGGATAGATAGCAGAGAGGGAAGGGAATGGTGGGGTCAGAGTGGGGAGTTAGGAATAATAACAGAATGTCTGACAGATACCATTGCCTTGTGTACATGTATGAACGCACAGATGGTGTGACTCTACTTTGTGTACAACCAGAGAAACAATAGCTGTACTCCATTTGTGTTCAATGAATCAATAAGTAAAAAAAAAAGAAAGGAATAAAAAAAATCTATACTCTCTGATAACAAAGCCTATCGTTGCACCACTATATCCCCCACACTACTTCTGTTCACAAAGCACTTTCTTAAGTATTATCTCTTTTTACAACAAATTGAACCCCATCATTTTAAAGGGATTGGGAATTGTAATTAAAGTATTAATTTTTAATTAGCCTTTTTCAATGTTCTGACATAAAACATACTGCATAGACTTCACACAAAACCTTTAACTCCATTAAACCTCTGTAGGCTGAGAAAGTACACTCTAGACACTCTAGAGTGATTTCCTTCCTGAATCTGGGTTAGTCAGACATAGGGGAAATTTCAATAGTCTGCACAAAAAATTTTCTTTTTGCTATTCAGCAAATCAATTTGTTGTAATAGCCTCTTAAACCATTCCAAAGATATTTGAAAGATATTTCCAGTACTGCCATACTAGAAGTGTTACATGAGAAACAAAGAAACAGACTGGATAAAATCTGATTTAAAATGATTATCAGTTGATGAAACCAATTTGTGCTGTCCTGGAAGGCAATTATCAAGAAGGCTGCTCCTTCATAAAGGTGGTAAAATAGTAGAAAAGGCCAATTGTGTCAGCCAGGAGGGCAATTCATTGTACAATTAAATATTTATTATTCATAAAATTATTATTTTAATATACATTTTTATGTTTATGTTCCATATTATGATATTTTAAACATATAAATATTTTGAATAACTACACACAATGAAAATATGCTGACCTCAAATACATTTGCAATACCAAACAAATGGCAAAGGAGCAATTTCTAATAAGATTTATGGAAATTTTTTTATTTCAAATTTTATAGTGAACTAATTGTTAACTTATGGGTAAGGTTTTCAGAAAAAAATATTTGCAGGCACTGAAGGGCAGACAACATGTACTATTTATGTGCAATTTCTAAAGAAAAGATTGATACTTTTCTAACATACTGAAAATTAAATTAAAAAATGAAAGTTGAAGAATGAGAAAAGCATGGAATAAAGCATTGGAAAATAAGGAGCAAAACCAGTTAATATAGAAATTTATAATAACTATTCAAAATAGAGTTATGATTTAGAACTCCAAAATAAAAATCTTTTGAAAAAAAATTACCTTACAGTCAAAATGTATTAAAACAATAATCTAACACTGAAAATATTTTAACAAGTTCAAGAAGGAAAATAGAAAATTGTTAGGGAAAGTGAAGTATGTTAAAAGGTTAGTCTCAAAAACAGTAGAGGGGAATATTCAGAATATTTGATTTTACCATGACATAAAAATATACAAAAATATTAAAATTTTTTAAACAATTGAAGTATTAGAATAATTAGCATTAAAATTATTTGAAACTTTACTTTTACACAAAATATGATCCAAAATAAAACAAAATGTTTAATGTAAAGAAAGATTTTATAATGAAAAGTTTGAGTTAATAATGGTATTAAAAATATAAAGTTTAGCAGAAATTCTCACTTGTTATGTGGTTGCATAAGGCATAAAAACTGGCCAACTTTATGAGAAAGATAAGTCAATACCAATTTTAGGAACTTCCATGTGTTAGAGTTAAGAAAGACTTTACTTACTGTCAGCAATATGCATGCTGGGAGCCCCAGATTTTTTGGTCTATTTCATCAGAAATTACCCTTCCTGCACTTGAATTCTCACTCCCTTTTCCAGCAACCACCATTCATTACATTAAATATAAGCCCTTGTCCCAAGGAATGTAATAAACCCACTTTTCCCTAAATAAATTACATATGCTACCCAAGTAAATGAAATGGTCCCCATTTGTCCTTCATTCTATAAGTGACCATGAATGGCTGTGTGTGTACATATTGGGGAAAAATAAATGGGCAACGATGCTTCTGTTGTTTTTCACTAAGCCTCCCAATTTTCATCTTTAGTTCTTTTTGTGCCCTTTACATTGTCTGCTGACACCAACTTAAAGGCTTCTTTTCTAATCTTCTGAAGCACCAGGAGAGCATGTTATATAGTTTGTTTCATCTTCCAAACTATTCCCACCTGCTTTCTAATTCCCAGATATTTGTTGTAATTTCTCATTCATCATTGCATTCCTCCTCTCCTTACTGTCATGCCACTATTAATATCCTTATTTTTAAATATTTTAGTGGGGTCTTAGGAGATACAGGATACACATGTATGTGCTTAGGTCATCATCTTGAACCAAAGGAAATTGAAAGTGCTCTTATAAGATATAATCACTCTTGTGATAAAGAAATTTTGCTATTTTTTTCTTTTTTGCTTTAATTTTGAGACAGTTTCACAAAGTTACCCAGGTTGGCCTGAATTTGTGCTCCTCCTGCCTCAGCCGCCTATGTTGCTGAGATTACAGCAATGTGCCACTAAGTCAAGTTTATTTGTTTTTAATCTGAGGCTCAGCTTTCAGTAAGACTAACTTCAGTGTTTCTATCTTTTGTTAAACTCAGATAAATTAAATTTCTTTTAATTTAAAACTATGTGTACAATTAATCACATTGTGATTAAGTGCACCCATCCTTCTTTCTTTTTTTCCTTCCTTTTTCCCTTCCTATTTCTACCTATCTGTGTAGGTAGCCATCTATCTATTCAATCTACATAGAAAGATATTAGGAATAAGTAATGAAAATCATGAAGTATAAAACCTTTTCACTGAATTTATGTTAAGTTGTTGCTTTTAATTTTCTCCTCTTAAAATTATGTTGAATATGTTCCTAAAAATGGAAATAAGTATTATAAAATAAGAAAACATGTAAATACCCTCTCAACTTGTAATTTCACTTAATATTTATCCTAAGAATAGGAAAATAACTGTTAAGGTATGTGTATAGAGCCATATTTGTGGCAATTGTTTCTGATGTAAAAATTTTGAAAAAAATACCATAGACGATTAATTGGCTCATGGTGTAGTTAATTAGTGAACTTACACAGTCAGTGAAAAGGATCATCTACATGCCTTTTTGGGTGCTAATACCATGCTGATTTTGTTACTATAGCTCTATAATTTATGGTCTGGTACTATGACGTCTCCTGCTTTGCTTTTCTTGCTAAGGATTGCTTTGGCTATTCTGGGCCGCTCATTTTTCCAAAAGAATTTCATGACTGATTTTTCTATTTCTATGAAGAACATCATTGGAATTTTGATGGGAATTGCATTGAATCTGTTTAGTACTTTTGGTAGCACAGCCATTTTGACAATATTAATTCTGTCTATCAAAAAAAATGAGATGCTTTTCCATCTTCTAAGCTTTTCTTCAATTTCTTTCTTTAGTTTTCTATAGTTTTCATTGTAGAGATCCATCAAAATCAGCATGGTATTTGCACAAATACAGGCATGAAGACTAATGAAATAGAAGACACAGAAACAAACTGGAAAAAATACAGTTATCTCATACTAGACAAAGGGGCCAGAAACATACATTGGAGAAAAGATAGCCTCTTTAATAAATCGTGCTGGGGTAACTGGAAATCCATACATAGTAGAATGACATTTAACCCCTATCTCTCACCCTGCACAAACTCAACTCAATGTGGATGAAAGATGTAGGATTTAGACCAGAACTACTGAACCTGCTAGAAGAAAACATGGACACAACACTCCAACATATCAGCTCAGGAACTGACTGCCTTAACAAGACTGCTAAAGCACAAGAAGTACAACCAAAACTCAATAAATGGGATGGTAAAAAATTAAAAAGGTTCTTCACAGCAAAGGAAACAGTCAAGACTGTGAAGAGAGAACCTACAGAATGGGAGAAAACCTTCACTACCTGCCCCTCAGATAGGATGTTAATATCTAGAATATACAAATAACTCAAAAGCTTAACGCCAAGAAAACAAATAACCCAATCAATAAATGGGCAAAAAACAAAACAGATATTTCTCAAACCAAGAAATACAAATGGTTAACAAATATATGAAATAATGTTGAATAACTCTAGCAATTAGAAAAATGCAAATTACAACTATACTGAGATTTCCTCTCATTCCAGTTAGAATGGCAATTACCAAGAATACAAGTAACAATAAATGTTGGTGAGGATGTTGACCTTCAACATTGTTGGTAGGACTGCAAACTGGTACAACCACTCTGGAAAGCAGTAGAGAGAGTCTCAAAAAAACTAGAAATGGGACCACCATATGACCCAGTTATCCCACTCCTTGATATACATTCAAAGGATTTAAAATCAACTTACTATAGTGATGCAGCCACACCAATTGTTTATAGCAGCACAATTCACAGTAGCTAAGCTATGGAGTCAAGCTAGATGTCCTTCAACAGATGAATGGATTAGAAAATGTGATACACTCACACACACACACACACACACGCGCACACACACACACACAATGGAGTATTACTCATAAAGAATTATTTTATGACATGTGCCAGTAAATGAATTGAACTGGAATGTGTCATGCTAAGTGAAATAAGCCAATCCCAAAAAGACAAAGGTTAAATGTTCTCTCTGATATGTGGAAGGTAACCCACAATAAGGCAGGGGGTGATTAGAAGTTGAGTGGAGCAAACAAAATGGAATGAAGGGAAGGGAGTGTGAATAGGAAAAGGAACGACAGTGGAATGAATCTGACCTAACTTTCCTATGTACATATATGAATATACCACCTTGAATCTCACCATCATGTACATCCACAAGAAATTAATTTTAAAAATAATAACTATGGATAAATGGAAGAAATATCAGTAGAGGGAAGTGAGCAAGGGTGGGTAGAGGGAAGGAGAAGGAGAGGTACTGGGGTCTGAATTAAAACAAGATATATTCCATGTTTGTACAATTATGTCAAAATGGAGTCTACTGTCATGTATAACTAAAAAGAACCAATAACAAATAATCCTCTAATTATATGCATTGGCACTATAATGTGAAAAGGCCTATTACAATATTTTTCACCTTTGTAAATGTGTGCTCGAGAAAAGTCTGAAATTATAAATACCAAAACTTTAGTCAAGGTAACGTCTGGGTAACAGTTTGGTTTTCTCTTTAATTTTTTTCTCTATTTTCTTTATTACCTTTTTCCCAAAATAAGCATGTGTTAAACATGTACTCAGGAATCAAACCTATTTATAGTTTGAAAGAGGGGAGGGGGTATGAGCAGAGAGAGAATATGCACATGCACACTGAAATAAATTGACATTGTTTATAACACTAGCCAAGAGTATTTTGAAAGATGCTGGCATCTTAGCATTTGTCTTTACAACATATTTTGAAGATTTGAACATTTTAAAAATACTTTCATGAAAGTAACTCTACTATGTTTCTTGCCATTTGTTTTCCCATAGCAGTACATAGACCACTGTATTTGATGGTGGATCAAAACATAGACCAACTTATTTGATGGTGGTTAAAAACACATAGAAACACCTTCATTTATTAATTTATTTTTTGCCATATGGAGTAGCACATATCAAATATTTTTAAAAGTAATAACATTTCTGTGGAGATCATAGCTTCCCAAATCAAGCAAATTGGAATGATCTATACCAATCATAAATTTCATTAAATTGCAAGAAATCCACATTTTCTCAGCATTCAAACTCTTCAATTACATTTTGTGAGTATTCTGCTCTAGGTTTCATAACCAGGCATTAGTTTTCTTTCAAACTTTGTATCAGACTGCTCTTCTTATCCACATTTTCCTCAGTGACAATGCCAATATCACAGGTATGAATGAGCTTTTCATCAATAATCTGAATTTTTCTTCTATTTGATGCTGTAACTTTTCTCTGAATAATGCTATACATGCATTTTCATCTACATTTTTAAGTTATCTTTGCTGAAACACTCAAGAATGTCTGCAAAATCCTAGAACTCCAAAGAATAAGTTGAAAACAACTTGCTTGATGACTCCCCAATTTTTTTTCGATTTCTTATTCCTCTAGTAAATCAGTGTCAAAGGGTCATTCTTTTGATCTTCAGAAGGCTATTATCTTTCAATTCTTTTGCCAGGATTTGTAAATGTAAGTTTTTCTTTTGGCTATACAATCTGCCCACCTGGGCACTTGTCAAATTTCTATCTTTCATCTGTAACTGAAATGACAAATTGGTGATATCCAGTCCCTCATCAGCAGTCTTTTTCCAGTTCTCTGCTTATTGAAACAAAATTCCTAGATTTCCTATTGTCCTCACCCTCTTGTAACTTTAGAAAAGATAATTGATAATAATAAATTGATAATAACAAATTGCAATCTCTAATTTATTGTGTCAATAGGAAGTTCCTATTTCAGATCTCATTTTGTTCACGTAGTCCAAGGATATGAGTATCACTGCCACCTCCACACTTTCTACTCAAGTATTTTCTTATAATTATAGGATAATATATAGATAAATGAAGAAAAGTACCAATAGGAAGGGAGAACAGTGAAAAGCATCATACATCATATACCAAAATGCAGCCACTCTCTAGAAAAGCACCCTTATTTCTGATCAATACTTGAACTTCTGGGCAGCAAATGTGTGGAAGGGAAGGTTCAGATTTCACCCAGAATCAAGGGAGCTTTCTACCTGTCTGCTTGTCATGTCCAGGACCCTACCCATTTTTCTAGAATCACCTCATGCTACCATTCCTTCTAGAACACTCCATGGACCAATTAGCTTGAACATCATATCTTTTCTTTAATATCCTATTTCCTGCTAGATGAACTTGGGGAATGCATCTATCTTGTTGAGCACCATTTTTATTGCACTCAAAAAGTGCCTGATATATAGAAGTAACCCCCAAATATTTGCAGAAACAATAAATGAATAACTATGCATTTTCTCTTGTATACTTTCCTTTAATGTCCTTCCCTCACTTTTCTATGAGATAGGAACATTCTCATTCCTAAAATTAGTTCATGTCATATTCTATGAAGATCACACTGAACATTTCCCAAGGATTACTTGGTAGGTATTTTCTCAACTATTATAATACATATCATAGTGTTGTAATGTTTTCTTTGCAAGTTAAATTTATCCACTTAAACTATCAGCCTGAGAGCATTAACAATATTAATATTATCTTTATGATCCCAAGCATGATAATACTTAGTAAGTACTTAAATATTGGATGAAAATTCTTCCAACCCCAAATTTAGGGTCCCTTTATAATAACAATAAAATAATAAGTGCTTATTATAGCATAATTGTTAAGAGCCAAACAGCCAGAGATTGAGCCCCAGATCTATGCCTTACTAAATGTTATACACTTATTTATTTGCCCATTTCCTCATTTTCCTCATCTATAAAATGAAGAAAATAGTAGCACCTATCTGATGGAATTTAATCAATAAATACATGAAAAGTGATTAAGATAATGCCTGACATCCAGGAAACTTCCAATACCTGTGAGATATGCTGTTATACCCTTATGATATAAGGTACATTTGACCCTATATAAAGGGTTTTAATGTAAGATGATTTGTTATAGGACTTATTATATTGTTTGTTCTTTAAACAATACTACAGGTAGTATTTTAAAGATCATAAAACTGAGGAAATGGGAGATTAATCAATTTGCTGAAGATCACAAAATTATGATGTGTTAAAATCTGCCTAACTCCATATCACACAAATTTCTACAAGACTTTTAACAGGCATCAGAGTTTGTATTTTACAAGTTACAAATTATTATACTTATTTGATAAATGCTTCTGTGTCTTCTTCCCCATTCTTTCCATACAGGATATATAGCGTCATACTATGGATTACTCAGACTCTAATACTACTTTGAACATTTTACTAGCTAGTGAGATTGGCCAGTTGCTTAATTTCTCCAGGCCTTGAGTTCATTTTGTGAACCAAACATAATAATATCATCCTCAGAAGGTTATCTATTCTGAGAATCAAATGAGGTCAGATATGTGTAACATGTTTAGCAAAATGCTGGTGTGCTCAAAGTTCAATAAAAGTGTCATCCATTACTGGTTGTCAATAATATTTATTTTATTAGCTGCTTCTTCACATTGTAGTACTTTCTGATCTCATTCATAAATCATGGGGGTCTACCCTCTATTCCAGAGTCTTTCCCAAAACAACACTACCACCGTTTTAGGTTAAGTGCATGTTTTCCTGTGCTTTTGCCACTAGTGTATCAGTGAGGGTATTATACACTCTGATAAATTATAAACCTCTGGGGAGGTTTAAAACTCTGGCTTCAAACTAATGAATCTACAGGGACCAACAGGTTACACAAATAAGTGAAGTAGGTCTTCTGGGTCTGGTAGCTAATAAGGGGCATATGTCCTTGTTTAAAGCTGATAAGTTTAAGGTGTTTTTCTTCATGGTATACTGTGGGCCCAGTATATCTATATAGTTTGGTATTACAAAAGAAATAAAAAATCTGGAATTTTATGTAAAATTCTTCTGACTTTTATATCCTGACATGTAATTCATTTTTTAACAATCCTGGGCAGGTGGTATAAAGGGTAGAATATGTGCTTAGAATGGACAAAGCCTAGGATTGAATCCCCCCCAAAAATCATCATCATCATCATCACATCATCATCATCATCATCGAAGTCAAACAAATCTACTGCTGTCAATTCACTGGAGTATCCTGCTTTATTTATATCTTTCACCCTGACTGTCCTCCACCCTTGCCCCAGGATGTGGGAAAATAAACACTATAATAAAAATTACCAGGTAGTATCATAATTGCTTGTCAGGGGATTTGTCTCTCAATTAGATTATGTGTTATTTGAGGTCATAGTTGACATGTTCCTCTTTGTTTTGTTTTTATAATTTGTTCTATTTAGTTATACATGACAGCAGAATGCATTTTGATTCATTGTACACAAATGCAGTACAACTTTTCATTTCTCTGGTTGTACATGATGTAGAGTCATACTATTCGTGTAATCATACATGTACCTAGGGAAATGATGTTTGTCTCCACCATCTTTCCTTCTCCCTGCCCCCCAACCCTCCCCTCATTTCCCTCTTCACAATCCAAAGTTCTTCCATTCTTCCCTTATTCCCCTGCCCCCTGTCATGTATCATCATCCACTTATCAGAGAAAACATTCAGCCTTTGGTTGTTTGGGATTGGCTTATCTCACTTAGCATCTTTCTCCATTGATTTCCTGGCAAATGCCATAATTTTATTCTTCTTTATGACTGAGCAATATTTCATTATGTATATATATCACAGTTTCTTTAGCAATTCATCTATTGAAGGGTATCTATGTTGGTTCCACAATCTAGCTATTGTGAATTGAGCTTCCATAAACATTGATGTGGCTGTGTCACTGTAGTATGCTTATTTTAAGTCCTTTGGGTGTAAACTGAGGGGTGGGATAGCTGGGTCAAATGGTGGGTGTTATAGTTTGAATTGAGGTGTCCCCCAGAAGCTCACATATGAGACAATGCAGGAAGGTTCAAGGGGGAAATGATTGGTTGTACGAATCTTAACCCAATCAGTGAGTTAATCCCTCATGGGACTAATTGAAGGAGGAGATTGGGATTGGGGCACGACTTTGGGGTATATATATTATATCTGGAGAATGGAGACTCTCTCTCTCTCTGCTTCCTGATCACCACTATGTAAGCTGCTTCCTTCTAACATCCTCTCCCACCATGATGTTCAGCCTCACCTTGAGCCCCAAGGAATGGAGCCAGCCTTCTATGGACTAAGACCTCTGAAACCATAAGCCCTCAAATAAATTTCTCCTCTAAAATTGTGCTGGTCAGATCCTTTAGTCACAGCAGCAAAAAAGCTGACTAAAACTGTGGGTTCTTTCCAGGTGTTCTCAGGAATCTCCATAATGCTGTCCAGAGTGGCTACACCAATTTACAATCCCATTAGCAATGTATGAAAGTACCTTTTTCCCCCACATCCTTGTCAACACCTACTATTGTTGTATTCTTGATAATAGCCATTCGAATTGGAGATGAAATCTTTGGGTAGTTTTTATTTGCATTTCTCTAATTACTAGAGGTGTTAAACATTTTTTCGTGTATCTGTTGATCAATTGTGTATCTTCTTTGGTGAAATATCTGTTCAGTTCCTTAGGCCATTTATTGATTGGGTTACTGACGCTTTTGGTGTTAAATATTTTAAGTTCTTTATATCTTTGCTTTTCTAGTTTCCAGAACATCTGGAAGATAGCATCTGGTATGTTAAGTTGCATATGATTAAGCCATATTGCACACAGAGTCAGGGTAGCATAGAGGTAATGAGCATTGGTACCAGAAACAAATTTCTTAGTCAGAATCCAAGGTATTATATTTACTAGTTTTATGTCTTTGGGCAAATTACTTTACCTCTTTGTAGCTAAGTTTCCTCATCTATAAATTGGAAATTCTGGTAATAGTTACCTTCTCTGATGGATATATGGATTAAGCAAGCTAATGTAAATAAATAGTTTAGCAGTGAGTCTGGCATATAAGAAGCAGTCAGTATACAACAGTAAATATTTGGCTGTTTCCATATTTGTTTCCAAAATGCAAATATTACTCTTAATGTTGGATCATCAAACATAAAAAAGGCTATATAAGTGCTTGTTTCTAAATATGCACATTATTCATAATGTTATAATTAATATTGTAGCTATTCAATAAATATGTTGATCCATACTTTTAAATTTATTCAAGTATTATCTATACTTGATTTCTTTTTCACACAAAATTATACACTGCCCCTAAAGTGTTTTATGTGAATTAGTAGAGGTAGCTTTGTTTGTATTGAATTATGGATCCTATGAATTTGACAAGAATAAAAAAACTTTAAATGTGAAAACATTCTCATAGAGCACATTTCTGACTTTTTTCAAATCACATGCTTGTCTAATTAACTTGGGACACGATCAAAATTTTCTTTTCATGAATTTGAGCCCAAAATTAAAGCAATTCTTTGTCCTATAATGGAAGGTTGGAAATCCAAGAAAAAAATGTGATCACATTCTTAAAATATTTTTTTAGTTGTAGAGGGACACAATACCTTTATTTTATTTATTTATTTTTTAATATGGTGCTTAGGATCAAACCCAGTGCCTCACATATGCTAGGTGAGCACTCTACCACTGAGCCACAATCCCAGCCCATGATCACATCTTTTTATAACACATCTTTCTCCCCACCAGGCTGAGTTTTATGACAGGTACTAATTCATATTTATTTTCTTAAGACCTAGCATCATGTTTGTCTTGTGGTAGTTCTCACTGTTTTTAATATAAACTAAAGAGAAACCCCAAATAGTTATCTTTTTCCCCATTTTGCACTGAAAAGAATTCTTGGGGAGGAAAATATGGACTAATAATTGTTAAGCACTCACTGTAGGTCAGATCAATTACTTGATACATTATAAGAAGTCATTTTAATCTTTACAAAAACTCTAACTTATCATCCCCAAGTTTTAGAAGGTAGACTAGAGATTACATAGGTAACAAGAATTACTCAAGTCCTCACTACAGCTAAGGAAGCCAGTATGCATGTAAGCCCAAAGTCTATGCTCTTTACAACATGAACTTGTCTATGCTTTCATATTAATTCAACACTAAACATTTTAACTGAACACTACTGTATTAAAAGAAAATACATTATTGGAGGTACTGACAACTTAATTACAAAAACAATGAGTGGCACTAACTTGTTTAAATTTGCATTGATCCTACATAAAACAGTCATCATTTGCCTGTGTTGAAAAACACTCAGATATGTCAGAGAATCAGGAGTATTTTCTACCTATTACAAAGTAAAAATCATGACTGTATTTAATTTGGATATGGAAGATCTTAGAATATGTCAGAAAATGTGTGTTGTATTTCAATGGCTAGAACATAAAAAAATAAAAGAACTATTGAAGTGTTCTGTTTTTTAAATTTTTTAAAATGCAAATCTACCATATCATCCCCCACAGTGACTTCCACATTTCTTAACAGAAGTTCTAACGTTTTCCAAAGGTCTGACTTTTGGCCCATGACCCTATCCAGTATGTCATTTCATATCTCCTACAAAAGTTTACTCCAGGCTTAATTAAATTTCCTTCAGTAAGTCATATACTCTCCTGCTTTAGGACATTTTGACATGTTGTCCTTCTTTTCCCACACTTAAACTCAACCTCATTCTTTAAAGTGATCTCAAACCAAAGAAATATCACTAGCAAGCAAGAATCCCAGAAGTTCAAGAGATATGGTTAGGTGCTAATACATGCACCTCCATAATTGGTTACCTCCTTGTAGCATAGCTTCCAACCTACTCTGTGGTAATCATTAAATTTTCATCCCTCCTTTCTCATTTCTCTTTTTCTGTCCTTATTTTTTTTAATTTTTATTTAAAATTTGGAAAATCACACATTGGTAGAGAGAAGTAATAAAATGTCTGTATTGTACAGATTCAGAAATTATAAACATTTTGCCTTATTGTTTCATCTATAGCCCTCCTTCTTCTGCTATACTGTTCTAAAATAAATTCCATCTCCTTCATTATTAATTATCTATTTACTTTGGGAGAGTAAAAACTATGTTTATGTTGCATACTAGGAATATTCTAGCATCTTCTAAAATACCTGGCACAGAGTATGTAATATTGTGAATCTGTTTAAATAATTTCCTGGATCGCTGAATGAAATAAGGAATGCGATGGCTTCAGAAGCAAACTGGCAGATATCTGTGTAATATTAAGGTCTGGTTATGGATGTGAAAGGTAGATTTATTCCATGCAGTAAAAATATAAGCAGCTTAAAATCTTAATTTTAAATCCACTGAACTAGAAGGTCTTAGAAATCATCAGGTTTAACTTTGATATTTTATTGAAAAAGAAGTCAGATTGATGAAATACAATTAACTGAGCCTGACTGTATGGCCCTTCAGAACATCAACAAGTTACTGACTGGACAAATATCTAACAAATATCTGCTAATCATTTCACTGGACAGTGATAGATGAGAGAAGAAATAAGACAAGAATAAAATCCCTATCCTCAGACAGAATACAGTCTGGTTGGGGAAACAAGACTTTCATACATCAAATAATCAGAGGAAAATGAGAAACTGTATTATTAAGTACTACATCATGTAGAACACCTGTGCAAACTGGAAGGGAAAATAAATTACCAAATAAGCTCAGATTTATCACTTTTTTATTTGTGACTCTTTGGAATTCTTCCTTGTGTTTATGACTGACTGAATCCCATGTCGTGGCCTGCTCTTTGGGGGAAAGGTACATTTTTATTGCTTACATATTTTCTTTATATTGATAACTATTTACCAGTTGAAGGAAACTGATTTATGCTGTCACTTGGGTTTGAAAAAAAGAACCTATCAGAAATTGCAATATTGTATTCAATGATACTAAGATTTTATCAAAATAAATGAATAAAACACAGCATTAATATTGTATTCAAGTACTCTATATCATGTCAAAACGACACCAGACATGACCTTTTTTTCTATTTCCCTACACATAACAATACACACCCACACCCTTTGCAGGCCTATGCATCATTTAAAGAACACAGTGACTAGCTTTTTTTCTGACTTAATATATTGCTCTTTAGAAATGTGACCCCACATTTCTCCTTGAGCAGATTTCTTCTGCTCAAGCATTCAATTAGAATTCTCATTATTATCAGTATGTTTTAGACATTACTCCTGATCACCTCATTCCCTAGGAATCCTGCAGGTGTTCTGGCCATTCTAAGAAAGCTGTGGCCAAGTGAGGGTAAGGACCAGACCTTACAGTACTGGTGTATATGCGATTCCTTCACACTCCACAATGTATCAAAGACAAATATAATGGTTCAATATACATAATATTCAAATTGTCTCTTAAATTCAATTTCTTATTATTTTCAACATTTCCTAAACTTCCTAGGCAGAATTAATTATTCCATGTTCTGTACACCTACAGCTCTCTATGGAAACATCCAAAGACATTTCACATGAAACTGAACTATGATATGCTGTCTCTGAGTTTTTCCTTTGCTAATATATAGCGTTCTGAGAGCAAATCTCTGCGGTTTATTTTTTATTCCAGCCAACAGTCTGAAACATAGAGGACCCAAACATGTTTTGTGTAAATCAAGGTAGAGGTTAATTTACCTTACCTCTCATTACAAGCATTCATCTAATTTATTTCATCTGATTTTTAAGCAACTTTCTTAACAGTGGTCCAAACTAATTTATTTCCTCAAATAAGCAGTCTAATATTCAACAGGTCATATTCCTTTTCAGAGAAATATTTTTAAAGGAGATTCTAACATGGGTATTTAAACAAAGATAAAAGGAGAGTTCTAAAATTGTGAGCCTTAGGCCACTAAGAAATATGGTACAAGTTTATGGAGTGACTAGGTCTCATCAAAGCTTTCTGGTGGAAAATATTGCCTTTTTTTCCTCCTGGAAGCTCTGCTCATGGCCTGGTATCTTGAACATTGACTTGACCTGTTTTGAATTGTTAGTCTGACCCTGAAATATGACCAATAAAATATTCATAACCTCCTGTAAGGTACATAGATTTTTATTAGTTTTAAATGGTATATACACAGCACATAGAAAAAAATACAATGGCGTGATTCAGATGGATTGGTACTTCATGGTGACTAGGTTAATAAACTAAGAAAGCAGTATAACACAGACAAATGTAAAATAGTAAGTTGAGAGACAGTGAACCAAAACAGAGTGTCTACATTAAGTGGAAGCAATGCAATGATCAGGAAAATGATTTAGGGATTCTCAAGTGATAATACTAGAAGCTCAGAACTGTTTGCTAGCTAAGCAAAAAGCCTGTGTGATGCACAGAATACAAATCGAATTATATGAAAACAATGCCGGAAAAATGACAGTGGCAACACACCTAAACCTCTGTATGTGATTCTGTCACCATTTTACCAAAGAGAAATGAGCACAACTAATTTCAAGTTGGTTCGTTACAGAGAGTTTGTGACAGATGAACACATTTAACATATTAGGAAGAGTTCCCCACCCCTATGGGGTTTTCTTCTTCCTCAGAAGAACAACAGCAATTCCTTAAATTTATGTGACTTTTTCATTTATAGTGTTTTCACCAAACAAATTAATTTGCTCTTCATAGTGAAACTGTGGGGTGCTCAGGAGAAATAGCATTTACATTTTACATAAAATTAAATGGAGACTCAGTAGTCAAAGATAGTAGCAAGGACAGAAGAGAACACCAGAGCATATAAATATCATTCTATTGCTCTTACTTTACCATAGCTTCTCTTCTCTGGGCATTGCCAAGGGAAAATCTGGAGACCTACTTTTGGCAGATTTTTAAGAATCACATAGAAAGTTATATACTCTCTATGAAAGCAGAACAAAGACTGATTTAATTTTTTTATTGGTTCTTTTAAATTATACATGACAGTAGAACTCATTTTGATATCATTATACAGCAGGGAATATAACTTTTTTTCACAATGTAGATTCACACGATTCATATAATCTTACATACACATAGGGTAATACTGTCCATCTCAGTCTACTATCTTTCCTTCCCCTACCCACTCCCACTCCATTTTCCTCTACACCATCCATACTTCCTCCATTCTTCTGTTCCCCCCCACCCTGCTACTCTCCCCGCTCCACTATGTATCATCATCCACTTATCAGAGAAAACATTCGGCCTTTGATTTTTGGGCTTGGCTTATTTCATTTAGCATGATATTCTCCAATCCCATCCATTTACCAGAAAATTCCATGATTTTATTCTTCTTTATGGCTGAGTAATATTCCATTGTGTATATATACCACAGTTTCTTTATCCATTCATCTATTGAAGGGCATCTAGGTTGGTTCCACAATCTAGCTATTGTGAATTGAGCAGCTATGAACATAGATGTGACTGCATCACTGTAGTAATCTGATTTTAAGTCCTTTGGGTATAGGATGATAGGTGGCAGTCAGTGAGCAATCTGCACTCAAATGCAGTCCATAAGCTGGCAGACTGTAAGTGATTAAGGTAGACAAATGGGGTAAACAGCAGGGGATGGATGAGGAGCAAAGACTGCCTCATGGAGAAACAGATTTTCCTCTGCCTTAATCTGGAGTTTTGAAGTGACAAGGAATGCAGCCACCCTCTAGTCCACCATCTTGGATCTCTCTCTGATTTCATTTTTAAAGACACCATCCCACAAGAATGTTTGAATTCAGTGTGCTGAGATATGCACTTTGAGCCTAGAGGAATTTAAATGTCCTAACTTGGAGAACAAGTATAGCAGTCTACATCTTCCAAAGATGGACAAAACACTATCTCCCATCACATTTGCTTTTTCACAGTCAATGATATTTCTCCCACTGAGATATGATATTGTTCCCATTCCCTTGAATCTGGGTCACCTTGAGTCTTCCTTGTAAAGAAACTAAGAAGGTGAAAATGACACTGAGTGTGGGTCACAGAAGGTAATGCAGCTTCTGTCTTGTTAGCTGGAACATTTTCTCTGGAAGAGTGTGACCACTAAGAGGCTACCATGCTGTAAGGAAGTCCAGACCAGGAGAAGAATAGAAATGACATATAGAAAACCGATATCATGAAGAGAGAGCTTCCTGGTAATCCCCAAAGTACTCCAGCTCCATCTGACTGCAAATACAGAAAGATCTGGGGCTAGAAGCCCCCAAGTAAGTCCTTCCTAAATTCCTTACTCATACAAGAAATAAAATGATTTTAAGTGGTGTTAAGCTAGTAAGTTTAGTGGAGGGTGATGTGCTATGCTTCAATGGTAACTGAAACAAAATGCAAATGTTCTTAAGAGTGGTAAGCATTTGTTTTTTTATGGCACCTAGCATCTTTCTTCCTTCCTAATAGCACTGTGATTAGTGCTATTAGATACTTAAAGAATTAGTCATAGCCACTTCTCCCACTCAAGGGGAACGTTTTTCCTTTCTGGAATTCTACTCTTGAACAAAATGATAATATTTAAAGTACATTATCATTGAAAATGGTGGAAACTTCATAAAGCATATGAAGTACCCTAAATAGATAGGATGAACTATGATGTATTCCTCTCCTATCTGCTTTCTGGGCTTATGAAGTTATCAATTTTTTTAACTGCTCCATTCTAAGTCTGAATTTTTAGCTTTCATAACAATTAGGTAAGTTCCCCTTTATCCTGTCAATGAATTCCTTTTAACCCATTATGTTCCATCATCCCATTTATGGAATATCCAAAAAAATTAAATTAAGCAATAAATATATCACTTACCATAACTTTGAAACAAATATTTGTGTTTTCAGAGTTCTATTGTTTTAAGAAAAGTAGTAGATGAAGGATTGATGATAATATTCACTAATATTATTAATAATATCATTAACATTATTAATGATAATAAATTATATAGTAGGGTCTAGATTATGATTTACAACTTATTTTAATATGCCTGTGTGAATTTTACTGAAATATTCTCATCATTGAAAACTTGGGGCTTAATGTGTTAATTTAATTTCAATGAGGTCACTGTCTATAATTTACAATCAATGACCTCTGATGGATATATTAGTTCACATAAGAAAGAATGCTTTTATAGCTTGTGTGAGCTATAATATAGACATATAATAAATGATACATATTTAAAGTGAAAATTGGACAAATTTTGGTGTATCATACACTCATGAAACTATCACTACAAAGGATAATACTGAACATACCCATCACCCCTATAAATTTATCTATATTTTTTGGTAGTCTTTCCATTCTGTTGTTATGCAATCCCCATCACCAAGTATCACAGATCTGTTTCTTCACTACATTAATTTTTATTTTCTAGAATTTTAAATGAATGAAATCATATACTATGTGTTCTTTAATTTTTTATGGTTTCCTTTACTCAACATATGTTTTATAAATTCATACAAGTTATTTAGTATTCCTTTGCACAGATACACCAAAGTTTATCTACTCAGCTACTATTGAACATTTGGGTTGTTTCCAATTTGTAGCTATTATGTCAAATGCTATTATAAAAATTCATAGAGACCTCTTTTTGTGTTATATGCTTTCATTTCACTAGGCCAATATCTAGGATTGAAATAACTGAGTCACATTATAGGTACTTGCTTAACTTTTTAAGATAAAACCAGTGTTTTCCAAAGTGGTTATAATACTATACATTTTTTAACATTCGTTCATCAAATATGTATTGTAAATCTAAATTTAAGCCATGTTCTTCACATTTTTTATTTAATTTTTATTTATTTATTTATTTTTTACTTTTGCAGACTGCATTTTGATTCACTGTACAAAAATGGGATACAACTTTTCGTTTCTATGGTTGTGCATGATGTAGATTCATACTATTCATGTAATCATACATGTACATAGGGTAATGACATCTGTCTCATTCCACCATTTTTCATACCCCTACCCACTCCTCCCTCTCATTTCCCTCTTTGTAATCTAAAGTTCCTCCATTCTTCTCTCACCCCTCAATCCCCAACCTGATTATATATCATCATCCACTTATCAGGGAAAACATTCAGCCTTCGGTTTTTTGAGATTAGCTTATTTCACTTAGCATGATATTCTCCAATTTCATCCATTCACCTACAAATGCCATAATTTTATTCTTCTTTATGACTGAGTAATATTCCATTGTGTATATATACCACAGTTTCTTTATCCATTCATCTTTTGAAGGGCATATAGGTTGGTTCCACAATCTAGCTATTATGAATTGAGCTGTTATGAACATTGATGTGGCTGCGTCATGGTAGTGTGCTCATTTTAAGTTCTTTGGGTATAAACCAAGGAGTGGGATAACTGGGTCAAAAGGTGGGCCCATTCCAAGTTTTCTTAGGAATCTCCATACTGCTTTCCAGAGTGGCTGCACCAATTTGCAACTCC
Organism: Glaucomys volans; assembly: GCA_020662805.1. NCBI lineage: Eukaryota > Metazoa > Chordata > Mammalia > Rodentia > Sciuridae > Glaucomys > Glaucomys volans. The sequence goes on from JAJEJO010047203.1 coordinate 158,361, forward strand.
ACCAGCAATGTAAAAGTGTGCCTTTTTCCTCACAGCCATGTCAGCATCTATTATTGTTTGTGTTCTTGTTAATAGCCATTATAATTGGAGTAAGATGAAATCGTAGAGTTGTTTTAATCTGCATTTTTCTAATTACTAGAGGTGTTGTGTTTTGTGAATGTCTATCCTAAGGATGTATCTTTCTGTTCTTTGGGGAAAATAATTAAATGGGGATAAATGCAGGCATATTCCTTGCATATATAAATATCCCTGCAATAGGCATGTTTTTGTTTTTGTTTTGGGGGTACAAGGGATTGAATCCAGGGGCACTTAATCACTGAGTCATATCCCTAGTCATATATATTTTTTTTCTTTTTTTTTTTGAGACAGGGTCTCAGTAAGTTGTTTAAGGCCTCACTAAGTTGCTGTGACTGGCAGTGAACTTGTCATCTTCCTGCCTCAGCCTTCTGAGTTGCTGGAATTATAGACATGCACTCATGCCTGGGAGCAGGCATGGTTTATATTATTCCTACTGTTATAAAGAAATCAGAGAATGACCATGTGGTAGACATTGCATACTCATTTCAATGATCAATCACCCATAATGAGGGCAACATTGGGCAGAGTATGCTGTCCTCTCAAGAGAAGTGGGTCATGAATATCGCGTTCCGGAGTTCAACAAACAGAAGGGTTCAAATTAAATGAGGTTTTAGATGAGATGTAGCAAACATCAAGTCCTTCACATGAAAGAGTTTCACAGTCATTGCAATAATCAAATTAAAAAATTATGACAATAAGGGACTCATCTAGCACCTCATTTAAAAGCATGTGTGTGGTATGTGTGGCACATGAATGTCTCAATATAAATGTGACATTCTTTACTACAAAATTCAAAACATTCTCCTGGACCAGCTTTTGGAATATATTGCCCTTTAAGATCATCCATAATATTTTCCATAAATTTGGCTAAATATTAAACAGACTAACTCTTTAAGGGAGTCTCTAGTAATTTACACTCAAAACTGCATATGAAGGAAGACATTTAACTCCTTTTGTTTTGCAAGCAGGGAATTCCAGGAAGAATTTTCTCCTTTCCATACCTCAGAGAGCCTATGGTTTAATTCCTACCTTCCAAGGGGAAAACAAATTTTTGAAGTTCAGATTTATTATTCATCAGGGCTAATGTATTCTAAGATAATTATGAAATGTTTCAAGGTAAAATTGTGAACTATTTTTTTCTATCAGTTGTCACCTTAATACTATCAAGAAGAAGTTTCATGGCCAAAATTGAAAAAACACTTTATTTAGAACTCAGGTGCACAGAATTGGATCTATTATAACTTTCCTTATGACACACTCACATAAATGGCCTCTGCATGGCTAGCTTAGTTTAATTAGTATTCTAGTTATTTCCAGTTATGAAATAAGCATGAAGTCTGGCATGGTGATGCATTCCTATAAACCCAATGACTCAGGAGATTGACGCAGAAGGGTTGGAAGCTCAAAGCCAGCCTTAGCAACTTCATGAGACACTGTTTCAAAATTATTTGAAAAAGGCATAAGAACGTAGCTCATTGGTAAAGTGCCCCTGGGTGAATAAATAATTTTCAGATTTGTTCACAAATATGCAAATGTGATCATCTCCCAATACTGGGATTACAATAAATAGGGGCTAAAACTAGTGAGTCAAGAACAGCCAGTGGTGTTGGGGGCTGGAGGCCATAGGTCAACTTAAGGAGTTGATTTATTGCAAACATGAAGAGGAAAACAGAGTAAATATATTGCAAGACCAGACATGTTTAGATTCACTAAATGGATGGTTAATAAAAGACACATCACACAGTGATGATAAGAAATAAGCATGTGAGTATAAACCAAAAGAGATACTACTTTGAAGACCAAGTCTGGCAAAACACTACTGCCACCTGGACCAGCAGACATAGTACTCCACTGGGAACAAACACAGGGCAATGCTTCATACATACCACATGACAGCAAAAAGTAGTAGCAGTAGTGGAGAGATCCTTTCTCCATCCATCTATTATATTCAGGTAGGTCTAAAGCCTGCCCCTGTAAGCTACGTAAGCCCTTAGTTTTTGGACAATTCAGAGATTCAATTTATGAGAAAAAAGAAGGGTAATTGTAGGACTGGATTTAGAGAAAGCAATCTGACCATGTTGTATGTGCATGCATATGTCTATGTGTTGTTGAACAACATTGACCAGCAGTCTAAATTACAGTATCCAAAAAAATTATGTGGGTGATTTCAGGTATATCTATATGTAGGTAGGCTTAACTGAGTCTGGAAGAAGAAAGAAGAATGGGATCTCAAATCAAGGATAAAGATGAATTTAGATTCCAATGATGGGTACACACAGTAGAATTAGGAGAATGGCAATAAGGAAAAGGAAGCACACCAATGGGAATTCAGGGCCTAAAATTCACATCAGGCAAAGGCAAATATAGTAATGAGTTTATCTTAGCAGTAATTCCAGACATAACTGTTCAGAGGCTTGATGGTAAAATAAGCTGTCCATCTTAGTCAACACTGGATATGGATATGGATATTAATTGGCTGAATGTGCCAGTTGGAGTCATTAGTAACTTCTATGGAAAACAGCAGGAAAAGGAAAATGCCAAAATTCTCTAATAGGACCTATTCATTCATGTATTTGGCTTTCTGCTTTTTAAATAGAAATTCTAAAGTACAGAGCTGAATGGATACAAAAATAAATGATGCATATTGCACTGAAGAGCTTAGATGGTAGTCGTTTCTCATGTACCTAAGTCACTAGGAAGAAAACAGAATTAGTGTTTTATGAGAATGGTATGACAAACACTGTATCAACACTATAAAGAAGAAAAGAGCCCTTATATTAAGAGATGGGAAGGGGTAAAATTGGTGAAGAATTCAAGGCAACAAAATTTGAACTAAAACCTGAAGAATCATGCATGGAAAGAATGGTGTTCAAAAAAGAGGGGAGAAGTTAGAAAATGGATAGTATGTTAGAGAAATATTCTCATATTTTGATGTGCCTGTAAATAAAATAGAGAATATTATTAAAATGCAGATTGGGGCTCATTTGAGTCTACGAGTGGGACCTGAAATCCTTCATTTATAGCAAGATCCCAGGGGATTCTAATGCTACAGATCTATGGCAGGACACCCTTTCTGTGGTAAATGTATACTTATTTGCCATATCAAAGAGTATGTGGATTTAGAGCATGGGATTAGGTAGGTAAGAGAGGTTGATTGGGTCATGTGTAGCCTAGAGTATCATGCTAAGGAATATGAAGATTACAACACGTCATGGGGAAGCACTTAAATACTGAGTAGTTTCACCTGATTTACCAAAATCTTCTTCATATTACTGATGCAAGTATTTTGTTTATTGTTTTTTTGTTTTTTGTTTTTTTGGTGCTGGGATTGAACCCACAACTGCTCTACCACTGAGCTATATCCCCAGCCCTTTTAAATTTTTGTTTATTTAATGTTTTTATTTTTACAGACTGCATTTTTATTCACTGTATAACTTTTCATTTCTATGGTTGTACATGATGTAGATTCATACCATTCATGTAATCATACATGTACATAGGGTAATGTACATAGGGTCTGTCTCATTCCACTATCTTTCATTCCCCCACCCCCTCCCCCCTCATTTTCCTCTACACAATCCAAAGTCCCTCCATTCTTCTCTTATTCCCCCCTCCCACCATTATGTATTATCATCCACTTATCAGAGAAAAGATTCAGCCCTTGGTTTGGGGGGATAGATGTAGGTGTAGATGTGGGGGAAAAGGCACACATTGCTGATGGAGTTGCAAATTGGTGCAACCACTCTGGAAAGCAGTATGGAGATTCCTCAGAAAACATGGAATGGACCCATCATTTGACCCAGTTATCCAACTCCTCAGTTTAAACCCAAAGGAGCTAAAATCAGCACAAAACCATGATGTAGCCACATCAATGTTCATAGCAGCTCAATTCACAATAGCTAGATTGTGGAACCAATCTAGATGCCCTTCAAAAGATGAATGGATAAAGAAACTATGGTAGTTATACAAAATGGAATATTATTCAGCCATAAAGAAGAATAAAATTTAGTTTTTTGTTTTTGAGATAGGGTCTTACTAAGTTGCTGAAACTTGCCTTGAACCTGCCATTCTCCTGCTTCAGCCCTCCAAGTTGCTGGGATTACAGGTGTGCACCACCACACCCAGATGGAATTATCTTTTTGTAATATATATCTGAAATGACTGTTCTTCTTCATGAAATTTTTAGATTTAGAGAATGCAGAAGGAGTTCAATGAGTAAAATATCTTGCTTGAGTAACTGCATCAAAAAGTAATATAGTTGACCCAGGAATGATGGCACATGCCTATAATCCCAGCACCTTGGGAGGCTTAGGCAGGAGGATCACCACTCAAAACCAGCCTCAGCAAAAGTGAGACACTAAGCAACTCATTGATACCCTGTCTCTAAATAAAATACAAAATACGGCTGGGGATGTGGTTTAGTGGTTGAGTGCCCCTGGGTTCAATCGCTAGTACTACCCCCCAAGGAGATATAATTGACTGAGACTGGAGGAGTGGATTGAGAGAAAAGATGGCCAGGGTGTAGGGAAAGAGGGAGGGAGGAAAGAAGGAAGGAAGGAAATAAATCCAGATAACCAGGGTTAAATGGTCTCCAAACATGGAGGCACATTAGAATCTACCCCCGTGGTTTGAAAAGGTACTGATTCCTGGTATCATCTACAGAGTTTCTGCTCTAAGTGATAAGGGGAATGGGCTGCATAACAAAATACCTTAAACTTCGTCAGGTGATTGTAACATGCATTCAAGGCTGGTAACTACAATCATAGCTATGTAGCACCTACTAACTCTTCGACTGAAAATGATAGTCTCATTTTATTTTCACGAAACCTAGTGAAAGGTGCTCCCACTGATAAAAAATAGAACAATTTGAGTCTCAAAAGAATAATACAAAAATGGATTAAAACACATCAAACATATTCTAAAAAAATTGATGTTTCTTTTTGAGGTGATAGAAATATTCTAAAATTAGATAGTGGTGATAGAATCACAACTCTATAAACATATTAAGAACCACTAAATTGTGCATATAGAGGAGGTTAGTTATATTAAATGCAAATTATATTTCCATAAAGCTGCTGAAAACAACTGAGGCATTTAATTTAAAAATCCCTCAGTAATCATGTTTGGAGGTATTTATGAACCTACTCACTATTCTGAAAATGGCAAACGAAGGGAAAGAACCACACATATACCCTTCCCTTCTGTGTCAAAATTATACATCAAGGTTAAAAAATAATTGATGAGAAAATGTCTCATTTATAAAAGAATCCCAACTAATAAATGAAAAAATAAAGATGTATTTGACCAACTGCAAAAGTATTTTTAAAAGAATAAGGCAAATTTGAGCACTAACTGGATGTTTGATATTAGAATCATTGCTATTTATGATGATAGAATGGCATAATAATATTGTTTTTTAAAGTCCTTATTTAGAAATATATATTGAGTATTTCAGACAAAATAAAATTATACCTAGGATTTACTTCAAGATGATAAATTTGAGTTTTGAGAGCTAAGGCAGGTGGAAGTACTAAGTCAGTGTTTCTCAAAGTATGGCCCCTAAATCAGCAGCATCACCATTACCTAGAAACTTTTTCAACATGCATGTTCTCTGGCCTCATGCCAGAACAACTGTATCAGACACTTTCTGGATGGGGTCCAGAAATCTGGGCTTCAACAAGAACTACAGGTCAATTCCAACACATGCTAATTTTTGCAGCCACTCATACAAACAAAACAAGAATGACCATGAAGGGATAAATGTTAAAGTTTTGTACTGAATTACAGTTTTGTAGTGCGGATTCACCATGTTATTCTGTATATTTTTATATTTTTGAACTTTTCCAAATAAAAAGGTAAAAAAAGGTAAAATATAAAGATACAAAAGAAAATCAAAGAAAGAAATTGCCTAGCAAAAAAAGTAGATTATTGAAGAAGAGAATAAAGACTGATGTTATAGTGTAATAATCTGGCAAGCATTACTTCATTCAGGTAAATTCAACATCATCATTGGTAAATCATGTTGATAATATGTGCTATGGTTCCAGTGTGTCCTCTCCAAAATTTATCTTGCCAATAATGATAGTATTAACAAGTGACCTTTAAGAGATGATTAGACCATGAGGGTTGCCTCCTCATGAATGGGAGCAAGGATATTTTAAAAGAGGTTTCATGCAGAGCTGACTTACCCTTCCAACTTCTGCCATGTGAGGACAGTGTTCCTTCCCTCATCCAAAGGATGCAGCTCTCACCACACAACTAAACCTGCTAGAACTCTTATTTTTGAACTTCTCAACATCCAAAAGTGTAAGAAATAAATTGTCTGTTTTTTATAGGTATTTAGTTATACAAACACTATATTGAGGGACATTCTACTAAATTTATGTTCAGGTCACTAAAACAGGAAAAGTTTCAGAAACTGACACAACCAAGAGGGACTTAAGGAGATATGACAACTAAATGTAGGGTGGTTTCCTCAAAGGAATCCTGGAAAAAAGAACATTAGGAAAAAATGATAAAATTTGAAAAACAGGGCTTCAATTAATAATACTTTATCAATATTAGGTCATTTATTGTGACATGTTTAAAATAAATATATGATATAGATAATAGGGGAATTGGGGTGATTAGGTATATGGGAAATCTCCCTAATATTATCACATTTTTCTATAAATCTAGAACAAGTCTAAATAAAATATGTATTGAAAAATAAAAAACATCCCTAGGTAGAGTTACCTTTGTCCAAGGATCAAAACCATTTATGTAGCTTTAACTTTGAGCAAACAGAAATAGTAAGAGTCAGAAGAGTCATATGGACTAGATTCCAAGCAGCCAAATAAGACTAGACAAGATAAAAGATCACAAAGTCCAGGGAAGATCATAGGTCCCAACATTCAGGAAAACAAGTACCGGTGAACATGTCTGAGACAGCAAGAGTCAGGTCTCAAAAAGTATGGTAAGTGTGACCTGGTTTCTCCTCTCCCTCCTGAACTCCTCTTCAACCCTCTATAGTATTCCATCTGCACCACTATGACCAGTTAGTCATTCCCTTAAGTTACTCTCTCAAGGCATTTGGATAAATTGTGAAATTAACCAAGGTTTGACCAAACACCTGGCATTTTGCAGCCAAGTGTCAGAAAGAAACTCATTTAACTTCCTCATATATTGGAAAACTCCTTTGAATTATTTCCCCAGACACCTCCTCCATCAATCATAATGTCTCATAGATTGAATCTTCTTGTTCCCCTATAATCCTGTAGCCTTAACAATGGTTGAATATTAGTGGTACCTTGGGGAACTTTTTAAATTCTTATTACATCTTATCCCCTATCAGTTATGATTCTCCTCAATTTCTCTTTAAATAGTTTCCTTCTTCTTCATGCCAACATGTTCTGCTCAGTGGTATGCTAGAGTGAGATCTGATCATGCACAGCTATCTTCTCCCAACTCATCAATCAATGATATCATATTGGTTGCTTAAAATTGGCTAAGGCAGGAGTATTTACACCATGGGAATTATCAAACACTACAAATCAGGACTCTTTTTTTTTGAGAGGGCTGTTAAATATATAGTGGCATACCACTGCTTCAGGCCCATATGATTTCTCATTTAAATTACTGCAAAGCATTCTAATGGTCTATTTATATCTCTGCTTTTATGCTACTTTAAACCATTCTCATTAATACAGAAAAAAATGTTTCTAAAATGCAAATCTCATCATGTCACCATTAATCAGATTAAAATAATTCAGTGGCTATTCATTTCCCTTAGGTTGAGATGGTATATATGACCTATACTAGATACTATCAGTTTCCCATCCTCATTCCCTGTGCACTCACCTTTCTGGTACAACTATTTATTACCACAAGCACATATAAACCTCTGCCTGAGGACTTTTTTTCAAGAGAAGACCCAGAGTTCCAGAGTTAACTCTTCTGAGAGCACCCCCCACCCAATAATGGAAAAGAGTGAGTTAGATATATATGCCAGCTCTCATTCTTCTAGTAGGACAATCCACAGGTACCCAAAGGACTGAGCCTCAGTTACCCACAGTTATAATCTCCTCCCACTTCTCCTCCTCTAGGAGTGCTTCCTGGAATCACCTCCCAAAAGAACCAATGGCCCTAAAGCCTTTATCTCAGGGGCTATTTCTAACAGAGCCCAACCTAAGACATGGCTGTTCAGTCTGCCTGTGTTCCACTTCAGCCTTGCCGTTTATCCCTTCCACCTTTGAGCTCTGGCTATACAGAACAACTTCTCATGTAGTTCTACAAAGGTAACTTGGTATCTTATACTTTGATGCTTTGCAGATGCTGCTTACTTTATCTGGATCATGGAAGCTTAATTCCAACTTTCTTCACTCAGAAAACTCTAGCCTGCCCTCCCAGTTCAGCTCAGTATCCACCTTTTTCCTGATCACTGTTGTCCATGCCCGAGTATAGGGCTCTCATGTGTTCTTATATCACTCCTTGCATACATATGTGTTCTCCAATGGATGGTGGGTTCCTTTAGACCCTTTTTCCAACTATATATTCAATCCCCAACCCATCCCTATCCTTGGCATGACAAATACTTTTATTGACATAGTCAATAAAGGGTTGTTGAAGAGATATATTTTTCATTACATATTGTCCCTTATGTTCTCATTCCTGGAGAAATTATTCAATAAGGGGTTGACCATCTAGGTTGAGAAGCTGTTTTCTTGTATTTCCCAATAATTGTTGCATAATTATAAGCATTATCAGAAAATAGGCTATTTGCATAAATATAGCCAAACACATATTTTAGTTCAGCACTATTGATATGTTTTACCAAGAACCTTAGCTTTCTAGCCCTGGTGTTTTCTTATTATCTCTGCATTTCAATGTTACCTTCCAGGCTCTGCAATTAAGCAAACTGATAATTTTAAGCAAATAAGCTTGTTCCATTTTAAAGTGGCAAAACACCCCTAGGCACTACTTAATCCCCTGCTTCTCCCTGTTGAGGGGGTTTTTCATCTATGGCTGACAGTTTTGTGACTATAGATCCTCCTTGTTTGGAGGGGCTTGACTTTCTGTTATCCATACCACAGTACTTTGCATCCTCTGCAGAATATATTTATTTGCAGTGTTTCTGCAGGAAAACCCAGGAGGATGAGTCATCATCCTTAACCAGAATCACCCTTGAAGCCACACTGAGAAAGTGTCCTTCCTTTTAATGTATAGACAGGCCCTGATCAGAAAGTGTTCTGTTTACAAAAATATTTCCTACCTAGGCAGGAAATAACACTTCATAAATGCTGAACAATAATTACAAGGAGGATATAATGTTACTTCTTGGACTCCAAAGCATTTTAAGACAATAAATCTAGTTTAAAATATACTGTGTATTTGCTGCATTTAAGAATCTGTGGTAAATGCTAGGGAAGATACAGAATATAAGAGAAAGTTCCTGCACCTAGCCCCTACCTTTGGGAAATGTTAGTTTAATATTTGAAGTATATTTAAGTATCTGTGGAAAGAGCTTATATCAAATGATTAGTTATAAAGACATAGTACTATCATACTTGCAGTTAAGTGGAAAAATATGTAATCACTTGAATTTCTCTCCAATTTCTCTAGTCATATGTCATAGCTGATTGGTGTGCTAGTCAGAGCTCTTTGGAGGCACTTTTCTAGGAACCTCCATTCATATCTTAACCCTGGTATCACTACAGGAACCAAGAACAGGAAGATAACCAGTGAATTACAAAGGGGAAGCAGAATTCAGGCAGAGATCAGAATGAGATTGAGATAGGCAGATGAGGAGTTAGATGGAGGGAGTGGGAATAGTTCAGGCCTGACCTTGATCAGCCCAAGGCTTGACCTTGGACTTTAGTAGCCTGGAGCAACAGAGCAGACCAGGGTACAAGTATCAAAGGTATGAAGTTTTGAAAGTCCAAGAAGGCAAGCTAGTCTAAGTAAATAATAAAGTTTAGAGCAGCTACATGCATCACAAACCAGTCAGCAGAAGAAGCTAAGAGTAATGAATGTAGTAAAGGAGGCAATGGAAAGCTTACCACAATATAAGGCTCTGGGTGGGAACCAAAACTCTGGAGCCAGACCTCCTGGGTTCAATTCCTTATTGTCCAACTAGTAGGTGTAAATTATGTCTCTGCCTCAGTTTTCTCATTTCTAAATGAGGACAAAACAATATGTAATCTCAATTCTGACAAACCCTTGATTAGATGTCCTGCCATTATTGCATGTGCCTGAATGAAAACAAAAATGAATTAACGATTATACTTCAAGATGCATTTGATTGTAAGATGTATCCCTTTGAGATGTTAAAATCAGAGGGAAAGGAGGGTCTAAGAATTGATAAAACACAGAAGTGTGGTAGTATCTACGATACAGCGTTGTTGGGAAAATAATATAACTTAATGTGTGAAAAGAACTTATAATAATTAAATGATCCTTGCTGTCCCATGGGTATTGGGTGGTGGAACATGTTTTATTTGTTATACTTTGGTGTTTGAAATAGGGGTTTCTTCCTATTATACTTTCTTTGTCTTTGTTGCCCTTTGCAAACATGAAGCCTTAAAAACCCATCTCCAGTGTACGAGAATGAGGTACTTCTCTTGTTGCAAAAGTGGCTTCTAATCCCTGGTCAGACTTGGAACTGAGATGATATGATGGACAGGGAAATTAGTATGATTCTTATTATTTCACAATGCGTATATATATTAAATCACCAAATTGTACACTTTTTATTTTGTGATGCTGAGATCAAACTTGGGGCTTCACACATGCTAGGCAAGCACTCTGTTTTGATAACTATATCCCCAGTCATATACATCTTAAATATACATAATTTTAATTGTAAGATATAGTTTAATTTTTTTATTTTTATTTTTATTTTTTTTCATTTAATTTTGATTCATTGAACACAAGAGGAATACAGCTATTGTTTCTCTGGTTGTACACAAAGTGGAGTCACACCATCTGTGCATTCATACATGTACACAGGGCAATGATGTCTGTCTCATTCTGTTATTGTTATTATCCCCCCATCCCGACCCCACCCCTCCCTTCCCTCTATGCCATCTATCCTTCCTCCATTCTTGCCTCCCTTCCACCCTGCATTATGCATCATCATTCACTTATCAGAGAGATCATGCGGTCTTTGGATTTTGGGGATTGCCTAATCTCACTTAGCATGACCATCTCCAACTGCATCAATTTGCCTGTAATGCCATAATTTTATTCTTCTTTATGGCTGAGTTATATTCCATTTTGTATATATACCACAGTTTCTTTATCCATTCATCTATTGAAGGGCATCTAGGTCGGTTCCACAATCTAGCTATTATGAATTGAGCAGCTATGAACATTGATGTGGCTGCATCACTGTAGTAATCTGATTTTAAGTCCTTTGGGTATAGGCCAAGGAGTGGGATAGCTGGGTCAAATGGTGGATCCGTTCCAAGTTTTCTAAGGAATCTCCACACTGCTTTCCAGAGTGGCTGCACCAATTTGCACTCCCACCAGGAATGTATGAGTGTACCCTTTTCCCCACATCCTCGCCAATACCTGTTGTTGCCTGTATTCTTAATAAAAGACATTCTAATTGGGGTAAGATGAAATCTTAAGGTGGTTTTCATTTGCATTTTTCTTATAACGAGGGATGTTGAACATTTTTTCATAAATCTGTTGATTGCTTATAGATCTTACTCTGTAAAGTGTCTGTTCATTTCCTTGGCCCATTTATTGATTGGGTTATTAGTATTCTTGGTGTAAAGATTTTTGAGCACTTTGTAGCTTCTGGAGATTAGTGCTCTATCTGAAGTGTGTGTGGCAAAGATTTTCTCCCACTCTGAATGCTCTCTCTGCACATTGCTGATTGTTTCCTTTGCTGAGAAAAAGCTTTTTAGTTTGACTCTATCCCAATCATTGATTCCTGCTTTTATTTCTGGCACTTTGGGTGTCATGTTAAGGAAGTCTGGTCCTAGGCCAACATGATGAAGATTTGGACCCATTTTCTCTTCTATTAGGTGCAGGGTCTCTGGCCTAATTTCTAGGTCCTTGATCCATTTTGAGTTAAGTTTTGTACAGGGTGAGAAATAGGGGTTTGATTCAATTTGCTGCATATGGATTTCCCATTTTCCTAGCACCATTTGTTGAAGAGGCTATCTTTTCGCCATTGTATGTTTTTGGCTCCTTTGTCAAGTATGAGATACCTGTATTTATGTGGGTTTGTCTCTGTGTCCTCTATTCTGTACCATTGATCTACCTGTCCATTTTGGTGCCAATACCATGCTGTTTTTGTTACTATTGCTCTGTAATATAGTTGAAGGTATGGTATTGTGATACCCCCTGCTTCACTCTTCTTGCTAAAAATTGCTTTAGCTATTCTGGGTCTCTTATTCCTCCACATGAATTTCATGATTGCTTGCTCTATTTCTATGAGGTCCATTATTGGGATTTTCATTGGAATTGCATTGAATTTGTATAGTGCTTTTGGTAGTGTGGCCATTTTGACAATATTAATTTTTTAAAAAAATTAAAAGTGACTTAATGGTTTTAGCTACATCTTTGTGTCTGGTCTTCACTAAATTTTTAAATGACAGTCTATAAAATCTTTTATGCCTTTTTTTAAGTGGTTTAAACAAGAGGCTAGTGCACTGTCACCATTGATCTCTTTAAAATATTTAAAATTCAGATAATGCCCAGGTTATATAAACTATTCCAAATAACAGAAAAAAGTAGAGAGGTCCTCAGTTTTTACTCTGAAGATAAACAACTCTCATACTTAAACGTGACAAAGGCAGAACAAAGAAGAAAATTAGAGTCAAATTCTACCTGTGAGAATTATCACAAAAACTTGACATTAAGTACAAGCAAACATTTCACAACAATTTCAAACATTACACAAAATGACAAAGGTTTTCGCTATACTGAAGATATGACTTAAGAGAAACATGAAATAGATATCACAACAGAAATTGAAGAACAAAATCAAAGAATTAATATAAGTATCAAAAAAGCATTTAATAAAATTTAGTATCTATTTCTGAGATATTTACTAAATAAAATTGAGGAAAATGTGATCTCACTGGTTGAAATGAAAATTGTTCAACTAGTGAATAAACAAAAAAACTACCCCATTAATTCCTAAATAAAACGAAAGTATCTCTTTTAGTGATCCTTTGGTCAGTGATCTGGAAGTGCTAAACCATGCAATGGAAGAGGACACAATATCATAAAAGAGGAAAAAATCTTTATAAAATGTGAGATGATATGAAAATTTTAAGGTGTTCTATTTATCAAAATATAATATCTAAATGACAATCCATTACAAAATACATAAAATATAAGTCAATTGATTCAAATTAATTTGTGAATTTAAGTAATCATAAGATTTTGTTATTACTAAAATGACTTGCATTAATGAAAGAATATATTAACTATTTTTTTGTGAAAGATAATGGCTTCAAATATTAAGAACTTGCCCTATGTTAAACATATTATAAAAGTGCAATAATTATTCTCTTGGGCAAGACAAACAAGCTCAAGAGATCTGCTTACAACATGGCATCTATAATTAATAATACTGTGCTGTACAATTTAAACTATATTAAGAAGACAGACTTCATGTTATGTGTTCATACTAAAAAAAAATCTAACACAAGGAGACTTTTGAAAGTGATGGATAGGTTTATAACTTGTTTGTGGTGATGTTATGGATATACGCATGTGTCCAAAATCATCAAAATATAGACATTAAGCTAGGACTGGTAGCACACACTTGTAATCCCAGTTACTCAAGTGACTGAAGCCGAAGGACTGCGAGTTTGAGGTCATCCTTTAAACTTAGTAAGACTCTGTCTCAAAATAAAATAAAAAAGGGCTGGGGATATAGCTCAGGGGTTGTGTGCCCCTGGGTTCCATCCCTAGTACAGTACACACACATACACACACACACACACACGCAAGCACACACACAAATACACACACACATATAAATACACACATTGTATATGTATGATTTCCTGTATATCAATTAGACCTCAATGTAGCTAAAATTCTTAAACTATGACACAGAAAGACAAGTATGTTTTCTCTCATATATGGAAGCTAGAGGGAAAACAGGAAGTCATGAAAGTAGAAATGAGACTAATAGGGTAGGAGAAAGGGCTGTGGGAGGGGAGGTTAAGAGGAAGTATTGGAAAGGGAAATGATTCAAATTATATTATATGCATGTATAATTATGTCACAATGAAACTCACTATTCTGTATAATTAATATGCACCAATTAAAATGTATGTCCAAGAATGGAGGAAAGATAGATAGCATAGAGGGACAGGAGGGGTGGGGTTGGGGTGGGGGGTAGGAATAATAACAGAATGTGTGACAGACATCATTGCCCTGTGTACATGTATGAATGCACAGGTGGTGTGACTCTCCTTTGTGTACAACTAGAGAAACAATAGCTGTACTCCATTTGCGTTCAATGGATCAAAATGAAATGAATTTTTTAAAAAAGTATGTACAACTAATAATATGCATTCTGAAAATATTTAACAAATAGGACATGAATATCAATATATGGATAAATATAGGGAGAATTTGTCTTGAAATGGATCCTGAAATATACAAGACAGTATTTTTTTTAAAAAAAGGAAACCTTAACAAACAATAAAAAGGAACCCCTGTGCAGAAGTTATAATTTTTTATATTTTTAAAAAATCAATTTATAGCTTCATCTTATACCATACACCAAAATGAAATTTACATAAAATGTTAAATATGAAAACTAAACAAAAGTAGCCATAAGAAAGATAAAGAATTATTTCTTCTAAAATGTGGAAAATGTTTAAGTCCCAAACCATTATAGTATTCACAAATAAAAAGATTTCTTAAGAAGACATGTAAATGAAAGATAAGATAGGACGTGGTTAAGAGCATGACTTCTGTATCCAGAGTCCCATATTCCAGCTCAGCCACTTACTAAATGGCAAGCAAGTTACTTTACTTCTTTTACTGTAGATTGGGAATTAATGAGTTTTCACTTTACAGATTGTCATGAAGGTTAGTGAGTTAAAATTTGAAAATATTTAGAAAAAGTCCTAGCACAAAGCAAGTACTATAGACATTATTCAAGATATATATATGTATGTGTATATATATATATATATATATATATATGAAAATCATAATCATATGTATTATAAAGACCATGGGAAAAATGTTAAGTTTGAGGAATATGTGCAAATTATATCAGATAATGGATTGATATTCCTAATTAATAAAGAGCTTCTGCAAGCACTAAGAAAAGCCTGGCAGGGCATGGTATCACATCCTTGTAATTCTGGCAGCTCTGGAGGCTGAGCCTGGAGGATTGCAAGTTCAAAGCCAGCCTCAGCAACAGTGAGGCACTAATGGGCTGCAGTTGTAGCTCAGTAGTCGAGCACTTGCCTAGCATAGGTGACGCACTGGGTTCGATCCTCAGCACCACATATAAATAAGTTAAATAAATGTATTGTGTCCATCTACAACTAAAATATATATTCTTTTAAAAAGTGAGGCACTTAGCAACTCAGTGAGACCCTGTCTCTAAATAAAATACAAAATTGGACTGTGGATGTGACTTAGTGGTCCAGTGCTGAGTTCAATCCCTGGTACCCCCCAAAAAGAGAAAAGCCTGAATTCAGAATCAAGAAGAATTAAAGTTGGATATAACTGCAGAAAATGGTATCTTAAAAAGATAGAAGATGTTTTGGGGGTTTTAATGTGTTGGAAATGCAGACTGCTTCTATTTTTCTACTCCACTGTTGACCTTTACCAAAATCACTTTATGGAGAACAATAGCTTGAGCTGCAGCCATTTTGTTTTCATTCCAGCCAGCAGGAATAAAGAAAGGGTAAAGGATCTCATGCCTCCTTCCTTTAAAGGTCACTCCCTAGAATTTGCACACACCATAATTTCTTTTACCATATGATCACACACAACTGCATAGGAAGCTAGCAAATACACTCTTTATTCCCTATGCCTACATTCTTAGCTAAAGAGTAGAGATTTTAATACTGGAGAATGAAAATCGGCCATTGGGTGAGAAATTGGCACAACATCTTATCTGGCATGAATCAGGAACTAGCCTGTAATGAAATATACATACAATAAGACAACCTCGCAGACTGTTTTTTTATGATATTTTATTGCACAAGTTTTCTTAAAGGCAAAATTTATTTTATTTTATTTTTTGTACTGGAGAGTGAATCCAGGGGCACCTAACTACTGAACCACATCCCCAGTCCATTTTTGTATTTTAATTAGAGACAGGGTCTCTCTGAGTTGCTTAGGGCCTCACAAAATTGCTGAAGCTGGCTTCGAACTCACAATCCTCTTGTCTCAGCCACTGAGCCCTCTGATTACAGGCATGCACCACCGCACCTGGCAAATTTAATATGTTTTTATATGTTTAATATATGCTTACATGTTATGCTAACTGGCACTTATGTTTTAGGAAAATATATTGTAGATATAATCAGAAATACCATGAGAAATAATCATACATGGATATATAAGAGGTATTTGCTATGTTATTATAGTGAAACATGGTAAATAAGTCTAACTCTTCAATAACAAATTAGAGTATAAGCCATTAATGGAACATTGCGAAGCCATTAAAGTTCAAGTATAAGGAGGACACAAAGTGGGAAGGAATGGGGGGGGGAGTGTAAAATTGGTATGATGTCTTTTTTGTAAATTTCAATAATAGTAACAGTGAGTCTTTATTGAGTACTTATGATTAACTTATTTGCAGTATTATCTCATTTAATCTTTACAATGCCGTACCAGTATAAACTGTTAGTCTACTTTTGAAGATAAGAATATTATGGCACAGTAATCACCCAAGCCACATAGTTATTAAGTTTAAAAACGTGGTTATAATACCAGTAGGTTTGATTCCTCAAGTTTGCAGTTTTATTGTATCCTGACTAGGGATAGAAATGATGAAGAGAGGGAAGATGGAAATATCAGGACTTGTAACTTTGGTGATGATTTTACAGGTTATTTGTATTATTCTTTATTATTTGGTGAATCTCCAAAATTTTATTTGATGACTTTTAGCTTTAGTAATGATTTTAAAGACTCAAGCATCACTGGCATGTACTTTATCAACTCATGTTGCAGAGTGAGAATTTACTTGTTATAAGTCTGTGCTTAGGCATAATTTATTACCTAAAGAAATGTTAGCTGGTTCTCTTGTTTGCCTGTGGGAAAGGAGAAAAATATATCCCACTTCATTGTTAAGTTGTGTTCCTGATTTTCTCCTCAGAATGCCTGACAGATAATAACTGTGGGTATTCACAGACATATAAATTTACTATATAGTACCCAGTATCCTGAATGTAGGAAATTCATGGTATAAGAGAAATGATAAGTTAATGAGTTTTTCTTCTGAGTAGCAGGCATCATGTCCAGTAAACAGCATCATTTTTTTACACAATGTAGAAAACGGTAGGATTGTCAGACTTATATGCTGAATAAAGGAAATAATATCCTCCAAATTTCAACTTGATATTTGTATCATGCTGCTTAATTTGTTGCACAAATATTTTGAAGCATGTGTTCTGTGGGAGTTATGATGTGAGAGTTAAAGAATCAAGAGTGAAACAAAGCAAACAAGGTCTCTCTACCTTCCCAGGACAAATTAGCAATTGAAGCTCTGCAGCAGGGATCAGCAAGCTTTGGCATGCCAGCCAAATTCAGTACAGTGATTTTACACGTTGCAAGAGCTAAGAATGCTTCACACATTGATAAATGGGTGGAAAATAGAGGAAGACTAATATCTTACGAAATGTGAAACATATATGCGATTCAAGGTTGGTGTCCATAAGCAATGTTTTATCCCCTCAAATATTTACAGAATATTTTAATTGAAGGACTATGAGAATTGAGACTATTTTTGTTACTATGTAGTATACAAACCCTTCTTTTCAGACCTAGCAATTAAAATAGATACCTCTAGAATAGGGGTCATCAAACGTTTTCTATAAAGGATCAGAGAGTGTTTGAGGCTTTGTAAGTCATGTAGACTCTGCTACAATTACTCCACAGTATCTCGGTAGACTGAAAGCAGTTATGGACAATATGTAAACCAACAGATGTTGCTATTTAAATAACACTTTATTTATTTGTTGAAGTTCACTTCTCTATCTTTTTTGTCATTGCACTTTCTAAGCAGAGAAAAAAATATTGAAGCCATTTATTACTATTAGCTGTTTGTGAAGTGAATGTTAGAAGAAAACAAATATTCGAGTTTAAATACTGCTTACAGGAGAGGAAAAATGACAATCTCTTGTACTATTATGAAATGACTTCTTTGCATCTTTGATATGAATGGAATATTAACCAGGTACCAAGTATTATATCCTCTGATTAAAAATTAAAAATAAAAGAGATGTTTAAGGGCACTCTGAACATAACTTTGAATCTTGATTATTTCTTGTAAATTCCCTAACTCAAAAACACAAATAAAAACTGTATGTTCTCTGTAAAATATTGGTAGGGGCAAGAGAAACTGGAATTATCACGCAGTGCTGGTAGGATTATCTGGTAGTAAAACCACATTGAAAAGCAGTTTATCAATATCTATCAAAGCTTAATATACACATTCTCTATGATTCAGCATTTCTGCTTCTAATATATACTCAGAAAAAATGCAAGCATATTATATACAAAAAGCCTTCTATAAGCACTTTTATGACACCATTATTCTTAAGAACAAAAACTAGGAAAACTAAATGTTTATAAGAGTAACAACTCAATCGATAAATGGGAAAATGAACTAAACTGATTTTTCTGAAAAGAAGAAATAAAATGGCCAAATATATGAAAAAAAGTGTTCAGCATATGTATCATTCAGGGAAATGAAATCACAACTACACTAATTAAAGTGCAGTGACACACACCTATAATCCCAGAGACTTGGGAGGCTGAGAAAGGAGGATCATAAATTCCAGGCCCACCTGGGCAATTTAGCAAGACTCTTCCTGTCTCAAAATAAAAAATAAAAGGGCTAGGGATGTAGCTTGTTGATGAAGTGACACTGGGCTCAATCCCCACTACCAAAACAAAACAACCAACACTAAGATTTCATCTTACTCCAGTTAGAATGGCAAATACACATAATTATGAATGCTGGCAAGGATATGGGTTGAGGGAAGAACACTTACACATGTTGTTGGGACTGTGTATGAAGGTTCCTCAAATGACTAAGAATGGAACCACCATATGACCAAGCTATTCCACTCCTTGGTATTTATCCAAACGAACTAAAATCACTATGCTATATCAATACATACATATACATATTTATAGCATTGTAATTTACAATAGTCAAGTTATGTAGTCAGCCTAGGTGTCTGTCAGCAGATGAATAAAGAAAATGTGGTATATATACACAATGGAGTTTTACTCCATCATAAAGAATGATGAAATTATAGTATTTGCTGGTAAATGGATGGAAATGGAGATCACACTAAGTGAAATAAACCAGATGCAGAAAGTCAAGGGTTAAATGTTTTCTTTCATATGTGGATGCTAGAAAGAAAAAAAGGAATAAAAATGAAATCTCACAAAATAGAAGTGAGACTGGTAGAGAAGAATAAGTTCCCTTCCTCCATTCCAGGGAGAAGGAAAAGGGAGGGAAAGAGGAGGCATTGGGGAATGTAATACATGAAATTATGCTATGTGCATATATGAATATGTCACAATAAATCCTATTATGCATAATTGTAATACATCAATAAAAATATAAACATGAAATAAAAATATTAACAGAAAATAAATTGTGGCATATTCATACAAAGAAATATATATTGCAATAAGGATAAAGAAAACATCAGCAAAACTGCACTGAATTGAATTATCAATTTGAGAATAATCAAATGTAAAGAGAACAAAGTATAAAATTGAAAAAACATAAAACTTATCCATGCTTCTGAAAATAGATTACCTGGATGGGGGGAAATCAATTACTGGAAGGGGGCACAATAGGGGTTTCTGGGGTGCTGATAATGCTCTGTTTCTTGATACAGTTGCTTGTCATATATTGTGCTCATTTTTTGAAAATTAACCTTTATACCTATGTTTTCTACACTTTGGGCTTATCTGAGAAGACTTTTTCTACTCTAGAAAAAATTGTAAGCATCCCAATAAATTTAAAATCCCCAAACATGTGGATTTAGTGTATATTGTTACTCCTGATGTGGTGGAAATAAATATACCTAAAACAGCAAGTCATTCTATTAACTATGATTTATCTGCACAATCATAGAGTCCTTGGGTAGACATTTCTTGACACAATGATATGAAGGGCACATATGAGGACTCCCTACCCAAAACATATATGCTGCCTTATGAATGGAAGAAGGGTTAGATCAGAAAGTCCCTTCTTCTATAATAACAATAATATGGAAAGGAGATGTTTCATTCCCAATAACAATTTTAAGATTATTTTAGAAAGAAACTTGGTTATTCCTCTGTGCTGTCATTTTTCCTCCTAGTTGTCTAAAAGAAGTTAGTGTGGCCTCTCTTTGGGTTATTCCAGTTTACCCAGGATTTTAAGAAGGACAAGGTAAGACAAAACTGAGAACATCTCTGATGTACTTCTGTACTCACTAATGTTTATATAAAGAAATAGAAATCATGAAAAGTTCTTACCTTAAGCATGAAGCCATGCCTAATTATTATTATTGAGAACATCTCTAATTCCAATAATATTTAAGAGATTGTGTCCAAATGTCATAATCATCAAAAGAGCTGAAATTGGCTTTATCCTATTTACACCTCTAATCTTAGTATCTAGCAAAGTGCCAAACACACAAGAATTGGCTGAGTGAAATACTATTTTTTCACTAGAAAAATTATAGTTTTGAAGTCCAATAATTTAGGAAAATGCTTACAACATAAAATTAAGTAAAACAAACTGGGACACATAACTACAACCACACACTCACACACACACACACACACAAAATGACACCACTGTTATAAAACCCACAAAAGTATGTGCAAAGATCAATGGGGAAAAAACAGGAAAATATTTATAAAAACATGAAAATTATTGGTAATTTGTTTTCTTATTCTTGAAATTCCATAGTTTCCAAGTTGTTAATGGTATGTATTACTTTGAAAATATAAAATAACTGACAAAACGCAGAATTTTGAAGGGCTAATTGAAATATCAAAAACAAAAATGAACAACAAGGTAAAACACCAAAGGTTTGACACATGTGCTATTCTGAAGTTGATCTTTGAGCCACTATCCTGAGCTTCTTCACTAATGACATTGATATGTGCTCTTCCTTTTCTTCATTCTCCAAGGTCTATAGTCCTCCAACTGAACAGCCCTTTCATTTCCATTTGAAAGACCAAGCAAGTCACAACTGATATTCTCCTCCCATGCAAGAGGCAATGGGTTAGTGCTAAGATAGACTCCCAGGACATTATTACCCACATGCCTCCATATCTACAGATACCTTTCTTTCGACTCTTTATTTTAGAACTTCTAAACTCAATTTACTATGTGAGGAAAAGGGACCAAGCTTCCAAAGAATTCTAATTTCTTCACTTTCGTGAAAACAGAGTTTGCCTCCTCATCTCCCAGAGCAATAGATTTCTGCTTAGATTTTCTGTTCAAATTTTCTTCACTTCTGGAGACAACTCCAGAACATGAGCTCATGTCTGGCACTATGTCACATCCGACTCTTAACCAGCTCACCCAGTCTCTACCAAATTAGTCAGATACACAATTTGAAAAAGCCAAAATTATTCCACAGTATGTTAAATAAATACTCCCCCAACACCACACATAAAAAATGATTACAAGATGGTGGGGTGCAGAGGCCTATGCCTGTAATCCCAGCGGCTCAGGAGGCTGCAGTAGGAGGATTACAAGTTCAAAGCCAAACTCAGCAACTTAGTGAGGCCCTAAGCAACTCAGTGAGATCTTGTCTATTTACAAAATACAAAAAAGGCTGGGGATGTGGCTCAGTAGTCCAGTGTCCCTGAGTTCAATCCCCAGTATCCCCCACTAAAAAAACAAGATTACAAGATGCTTCATGCCCTTAGAATAGATGTATTTATTAGGAAAAACTCCTTAACAGGTCTAGTACTGGTCTTAGGGAAATAGAAAGATGTGAAAGGGAGATGAGGGACCACTAAAGAGAACACTTCCAGTTTTATAGCCTGAGAGAGCCTATAGGCAAACCAATTAAAGATGGCTAGACCCTCGAAAAAGCCTCTGATATTACTGACACACTTGATCACTCAGGGACCATAGGTTTAAAGCAAGTTCAAACCTGTGTGGATTCCCTCACAAATATGTAGCTAGCATTCTCAGAAATTTCTACACACTTTCTATGTCCTTGCATCTTCCATGACAACTGAGTTCCTGGGACTTAGAGATTTTTTACAGACAGGTACAAGTCTAAAAAGAAAATAGTGCTGGCTGCTGAGAATATTACATAGTTGCCAACATATCTTTCTCTCAAACAATTTCATTTTTAAAAGGAAAGGAAAATTTTAAAAGATCCTTTTACTATGATCATAATTTCTTAAGAGACATTATCTCACAAAAAGAGACACTCATTTAAATTGTATAAATGTCATCTGATGTTGGGGATTCACTGGCCCTATGTTTCCTGCCCTTGTTTATCAGTGACTTGCTATACATATGGTTCATCTAAGAACTAAGGACTAGGAAAACTGGTTCTAGCTCTATGGGCTCATCTTAATGTTCAGTAGGAATTTATATTTACTCTCCATGTCTATTTCTCCTTAGTTTCTCAGTCTGGGTTTTCAGAGGCATACCTTGAACCAAAGATTCAAATATAACTAGTTTATTTTGGATATATTTTAGCCACCTTTTTTATCACTATGACCAAAATACCTGACAAGAATAACTAGGAGGAGGAAAAGTTCATTTAGGCTCATAGTTTCTGAGATTCAGTCATTGGTTGGACTCAATACCTCTGGGTCAAGGTGAGGCAGAACATCATGGCAGAAGAGCATCACACAAGAAAGCAGCTCAGGATGTGCCAATCAGAAAGCAAAGAGAGAGTTGTCCTCACCAGGGACAAAATATAAACCTCAAAGTGATACCCCCAGTGACCTACTTCCAGTCACAACCTACCTGCCTATAGTTACAACCCAGTTAATCCATACCAGTGGATTTATCTACTGATTAGGTTACAGCTCTCATAATCTAATTTCACCTCTGAAAACTCTTGCATTGTCTCACGCATGAGTTTTTGAGGGACATTTCATATCTAAACCAGGACAGGAGGTGATCCAGGAATCCAGGAATTCCAGGAAAAACTGGAAATTGGTGATTGGTAAAATAAAGCAGACAAGGAAAAGAATCAACTACAGTATACGCTGTGAGCAACTGGATTATATGGGGCTGCTGAGAAATTCTAAGCTTTACTTCAGATATTTATCCATCAACTCCTAATTCATCATCAGTGGGGAACTACTTCCAGGAACATTAAGTCCCTGCTACTATCAGCCTGCTCTCACTGGTACAGCCTGTTTCTGTAACGAGACAAAAATCTTCGAGCAGAGAGATGCAAGTGTTTATATGAGGGTCCCCTGGCACAGAGTGTGCTGGGAAGACATGACCAGGCACCAACCACATTTGCCACATCAGTTGATTAAGGGTTCCCAAACATACTCATTAATTAACTTCACATTGAGACCATTTCTTTATGTAATGCCAGAATTAAGTGGAGAATTTCTAAGTTTTGAAATAAGAGCATTTCCTGTATTCCCTGGAGTTTCCAAAAGGCATTCTGGACATTTTGTGATCTCTTCTTTAGTAAGGACTTGACATGTCCAGTAAAACAAGATTAAGAATTAAGGAGGCCTCTAGAGCACAGAAGATGATGGGACTGACTTATGTCAGCTTTTGCCTCCTCGGGCAGTTAGATCATGGGCAAATACATTTAGGACATGCAGAATCTAGGGAATGTCAGAGGGAGTTGTCAAAAAAAAGTTGGATTTATTGTGCCTTCCTAATAATTTAAAATTAGTCACCACTGAATAAATCAAATACTCCTGGAACCTCTTCTCAAAAGCTTACCAAGTTATGACATGTAAGATTTTGTTTGTATTTCATTTTAGCTTTGGATTCAGATTTTGTTAAAATGCAGCTTAAACCGTACAGTTTTTGTATCTGTAGCCATACAGAGAGCCATATTAAAATATAAGAAACAACAGGGTTAGACTGGACCCTGGAAAATGTAGTTATTCCTTCACCTTAAAGATATTTGCTAAATCTGTATGATGTCTGACACTAAGTATAGGATCAAGATTCAGACTAGGAAGAGTTTTCCTACCCTCAGGGAGCTCACATTGCAATAGTTATGAAATCAGGATATAACATGGAAAATGAATCGGAGTTCCCATTATTGCCCAATCAAACTTATATTCTGGAAACCAGGAATCCAGCTCAGGCATAGGAAAAGACAAGCCTCAGTGTCCAAATACAGAGCTTGGATAATAGCAATATCCATGAGAACATAAGAATGAGCCTAAAACTTGGCTTAAATTTAGCCCCTTGTTTTCACTGGTCTTCATTAATACTTTCTCCTAATGTTGCTTTCCCTATCAAGCCCCAAACAGACTTCAGATTTGGCTGGAACACAAGTTCCACTATTAGGACCTATTTAGTCTTGTAGACTCCATAGCCAGCATACATGAGGTGAACTCTAGGTACCTGATATATTACCCTCATAGTTACTATGTTTGTTCACCTTATAGCATTCATTTTGCCTTAATATCAGGCTGACATAAAGAACTTCCCTAAACTTCAGCCTATTTAACCAGAACTCTAATTCTTTCCAGATGTCTAAGTATATCCTTCTAAGAAGGAAAGATAGTCTTTCCACATGTCTCTCTCCATCCTGCACAACTTCTCCTGAAGTTGATGGAACCTATCCTAATTAATCACCTTGTCCCACACTTGAATGACTTGGAGTCACAAACATATTGGGATGTCAGTTTTGACAAAAATAAGAATGACAGTAGCTGGCATTTATTCACACCCACTGTGTTCTAGGTACTAGATTATACACTACTCCATTTAGTCGTCACCCTGAGAGAAAAGTATTATCACTATCCCCATTTTTCAGGAAGGGGAAATAAAGCTTAAAGGAGTTAAGGTGGCATAGCTTGTACAGGGAATAACCAAGTCTGGTCATGCTCTACACCGACAACTTCAACTATGCTGAACCCTTCTTAGGCACCATAGGCAGGGGTAGGAATTTTGTTAACCCTCCAGGGGATATGTTCATTAGGAAGCATAAATTCCTAGCTGCAGGCCCAGAAGGACCCTGCCTTCTACTTTCTTTCACAATTCCATGCACTACTGATGCCCCAAGAAGTCTCTTACAGAAGAACTCATTGATGTATGATATCAGGTTTAACTTCCAGATGGTTTCTACTAAATAGAGAATATTCTCAGAATACTAAAATATGAAAACCTATTAATACATGACAATTTAATGCAGTTAAGTAAAGGGTGCATAAAGCAGATAGCTGCTTCAAGTATATCTCTATAAAGATATAAATCTCCAGAAAACAAAAAATAAAAATGTCTTCTAAGGTGCCTGACGAGAGGGTTGCTACCCAAATATTTAAATTGGTAAAAAGAACAGGTATGATTTTTCTATTTTCTGATAGTTCTTATAACATTAATTTTAACCAAATATCCAATATTGACTCAGAGGATATTTTAAATTTAGGCCACAATAAAAGTATGAGCAGCATAACCCACTGGCAAGTACCAGTGCAAATTCTATAATTCATCATGAAATTATTTCTGCCATTTCCTCCTCAGTCACCTTACTAGTTTTTAAAGTTGCATAAAGTTTTGGCAGACTTTGGCATGCAATTATTTATTTATTTTTTTATTATTATTTACTTATTGATTCATTGAACACAAATGGAGTACAGCTATTGTTTCACTGGTTGTACACAAAGTAGAGTCACACCATCTGTGCGTTCAGGCACGTACACAGGGCAATGGTATCTGTCACACATTCTGCTATTATTTTTACCCCCCACCCCGCCCCCACCCCTACCTTCCCTCTATGCTATCTATCCTTCCTCCATTCTTGCCACCCTTCCACCCCACATTATGCATCATCATTCATTAATCAGAGAGACCATTCGGCCTTTGGATTTTGGGGATTGACTGATCTCACTTAGCATAACAGTCTCCAACATCATCAATTTACCTACAAATGCCATAATTTTATTCTTCTTTATGGCTGAGTAATATTCCATTGTGTATATATACCACAGTTTCTTTATCCATTCATCTACTGAACGGCATCTAGGTTGATTCCATAATCTAGCTATTGTGAATTCAGCAGCTATGAACATTGATGTGGCTGCATCACTGTAGTAATCTGATTTTAAGTCCTTTGGGTATAGGCCAATGAGTGGGATAGCTGGGTCAAATGGTGGATCCATTTCAAGTTTTCTAAGGAATCTCCACACTGCTTTCCAGAGTGGCTGCACCAACTTGCACTCCCACCAGCAATGTATGAGTGTACCCTTTTCCCCACATCCTCGCCAACACCTGTTGTTGCCTGTGTTCTTAATAAAAGACATTCTAATTGGGGTAAGATGAAATCTTAAGGTGGTTTTGATTTGCATTTCTCTTATAATGAGGGATGTTGAACATTTTTTCATAAATCTGTTGATTGCTTGTAGATCTTCCTCTGTAAAGTGTCTGTTCATTTCCTTGGCCCATTTATTGATTGGGTTATTAGTGTTCTTGGTGTAAAGATTTTTGAGTACTTGGTAGATTCTGGAGATTAGTGCTCTATCTGAAGTGTGTGTGGCAAAGATTTTCTCCCACTCTGAAGGCTCTCTCTTCACATTACTGATTGTTTCCTTTGCTGAGAAAAAGCTTTTTAGTTTGACTCTATCCCAATCATTGATTCCTGCTTTTATTTCTTGTGCTTTGGGAGTCATGTTAAGGAAATCTGGTCCTAGGCCAACATGATGAAGATTTGGACCTATTTTCTCTTCTATTAGGTGCAGAGTCTCTGGTATGATTTCTAGGTCCTTGATCCACTTTGAGTTGAGTTTTGTACAGGGTGAGAGATATGGGTTTAGTTTCATTTTGCTGCATATGGATTTCCAATTTTCCCAGCACCATTTGTTGAAGAGGCTGTCTTTTCTCCATTGCATGCTTTTGCCTTCTTTGTCAAGTATGAGATACCTGTATTTATTTGGGTTTGTCTCTGTGTCCTCTATTCTGTACCATTGATCTACCTGTCTATTTTGGTACCAATACCAGAGCTCATTCCAATACTTGTCAAAGTATTTCACGAAATAGAGGAGGAGGGAACCCTTCCAAACTCATTCTATGAAGCTAATATCACCCTGATACCAAAACCAGAGAAGGACACATCAAAGAAAGAAAATTTCAGACCCATATCTCTAATGAACATAGATGCAAAAATTCTTAACAAAATTTTAGCGAACCGCATACAAAAGCATATTAAAAAGATAGTGCACCATGATCAAGTGGGTTTCATCCCGGGGATGCAAGGTTGGTTCAACATCTGGAAATCAACAAACGTAATTCACCACATCAACAGACTTAAAGTCAAGAACCACATGATTATTTCAATAATGTAGAGAAAGCATTTGATAAAATACAGCACCCCTTCATGCTCAAAAAACTAGAAAAAATAGGGATAGTGGGGACATTCCTTAATATTGTCATTCTAAATGGAGAAAAATTGAAAGCATTCCCCCTGAGAACTGGAACAAGGCAGGGATGTCCTCTTTCGCCACTACTATTCAACATTTTTCTTGAAACTCTAGCCAGAGCAATTAGACAGACCAAAGAAATTAGAGGAATACGAATAGGAAAAGAAGAGATCAAACTATCCCTATTTGCTGATGACATGATTCTCTATTTAGAAGATCCTAAGAATTCCACCAGAAAACTTCTGGAACTCATTAATGAATTCAGTAAAGTAGCAGGATATAAAATTAATGCTCATAAATCTAATGCATTTTTATTCATAAGTGATGCATCCTCTGAGAGAGAAATTAGGAAAACTACCCCATTCACATTAATGTCAAAAAAAATAAAATACTTGGGAATCAATCTAACAAAAGATGTGAAAGACCTCTACACTGACAACTACAGAACACTAAAGAAAGAAGTTAAAGAGCATCTGAGAAGATGGAAAGACCTCCCATGTTCTTGGATAGGCAGAATTAATATTGTCAAAATGGCCATACGTCCAAAAATGCTATACAAATTCAATGCAATTCCAATTAAAATCCCAATGACAGACCTCATAGAAATAGAGCAAGCAATCATGAAATTCATTTGGAGGAATAAGAGACCCAGAATTGCTAAAGCAATCCTTAGCAAGAAGAGTGAAGCAGGGGGTTTCACAATACCATCCCTTCAACTATACTACAGAGCAATAGTAGCATGCAATTATTTTGAAAATGATATTTTGAAATTTGAGCTGCTGATACACAGTGCTATACATTCAAGATGGACTTCTTTGGATCAGCTGGCTGCATGGCTTTGAGGCCTAGTGGTAAGGTCTTGGAGGGATTTGTTACTCCCAGGATTTCCCACCACTACACAATCTCCTCCATCTCAATTTCCCATCAAGTTTTCCATCTCTGGAATTGAACAACAAATCAGATGATGTATAAACTGAAACTCCATCTTAAGGTTGAGTGACGTACTTGGGTACCTCCCAGGATATGAATGAAATCATGAAATTAGAATTTATTTGAGGCTTGTCTTCTTTTAATTAATTTTTTCTTGAACTGTGCCCATTTTTAATAGGTGCATAATAATTATACAGAATAATATGTTTCATTCTGGCATATTCATAAATGTATATAACATACTTTGATCGATTTCATTCCCCAGTACCTCCCCTTGCCCTCCCTTCTTCCCTCCCCTTGACCCTCTTCCTCTATCTTCTGGCCTCCCTTCTATTTTCATGAGATCCTTTCCCCTGCACCTTTTCTCTCTAGTTTCCACATATGAATGAAAACATACAATGCTCAACTTTCTGTCTTATTTTGTTTAGCATGATTTTCTCCAATTCCATCCATTTTCCTGCAAGTGACACAATTTTATTCTTCCTTATGACTGAATAAATTTTCTGTTTTAGAAAATTAGGTAGTATATATTTACTAAAATCCCTATTTGATACTTAAAATTCTAAATACAACCAATTTTTGAAAAGAAAATGTATATAATTACTACTGATTATTCAGTTTGAGGTGATGAAACTCTATACAATGATCTGTAAGATCATAATCTGCTTTATCTCCCAATTCCACATGTCATTCCATCCACTTTAGAAATATCTAAGAAGATAAGGGTAACCTATTTTTTTCAGGACACATAGAGGAAAACAGCAACACACAAAATAAAACATTATTAGATTAGGGGGTCAAAGGGAATAATGTGGAATGAAACAAGGATTTAAATATGAGATCAAAATGACTTGCTTTGTGGTAGATACATAATTCACCACCCTTGCTACACAGTTTTACACACACACACACACACACACACACACACACACATGCATTCATTGTCTCTCTCCCTTCCTCCCTCCCAACAGCTTGAACAGACTTTAAGGCATATTCCTACCTCCCTACAAGAAGGCAGCAACAATATATTTTCTCTGTTCTTACCTGACTGTACTGACAATACTTAGAAATATTATGATGCAAAATCTCAACTTCAATCCTACAGATGTTTCTATTTATGGTTTATTAATACAAATAATATATCTTACTAACATGCTTTCCTTTTAACTACTAACCATCCTCAACACCAAGCAAGTCATAAGCATTAAATAAAGTACTCATATCACCCTTCCTCTCTTAAAATTGTTAACTGCAACAATGAATACAATGTATAAATTTTTAGATATTTTAAAAAATGACCTTCACATAATTTTCCCCTCACCATATTAATCACACATGATATATGTAAACACATACACACATGTATATATATATGTGTGTGTGTGAATATATATACATATACATATATATACATGTATGTATATATATTCACGTATTTCCACCCTCTTAAACACACACACAACAGGCTCACAAATACACATATATTCATATCTACACTATCTGCTTCTCACACAAACTTAAGGCAGGTGCAGCAATTGTCAGTGAATTTATCTGCCAGAATTTGGCCTTTCTTAGATTTGGGTTCCAGAAGCATCAGAAAGAAAATGTGATGTAATAGCAAGTAAAGGAGCATTTAGGACTAAGGAAGTGTTACTGTAAAAATTAGAAAGACGTGCATGTGTTGCATGTACTGCATGTATTATAGTTTGAGACCTCCCAGAATCAGAAACTGAGACAAGGGTTTGAGAGCAGGTAGATGATTTAGGAAGAAAATGGAAATAATTAGGGAAGGGAAGGCAGCCAATAAAGAATATATGAATGAGCAATTTTATCTTGCAAGGAAATGGAGCTTTAACCCTCCAGGAAAATCTGTCAATCAGCATAAGACACACAACTCAGAATTATCAACCCCAACTCAAGGGTTAAAGAAATGGGGATTAATAATCCAGCTCTCTTTAGTCACCCCATGACATGTTTTATGATCTGCTACATTTGGGCAAATAAGACCCTGGAGGCCAGAGAGTACCCTCAGATCAATAAATAGGGGAGCTGGCAAGTTGCATGAAATGGTGAGGGACACAAATGGTATCTGCTACAGCAAATGTCTATTTCTATGTATATTTTAGTATGTTCTAGCATTATGTGTTTGAGTATAGATATGTAAGGAAAAATGCTTCTATAAATGTGTCATAAGACACTCTGTACTATAGACAAAAGAGTAGGCCAGCAGTGAAATGAGAAAGACTCTCCAAATGGCAAGGGAAAAACTTATTGAAAAGGAAAACAGAGTGACTAAATTGTACATCATGTACACCAGATGTTGGCTTAAAAATGCCACAATGATAAAGTGCTTCTGCAGTAGACAGAAATAGCATTAGTTCATTCTAACCATGACAATTAGGAAGAAAAACACATGCCAGAGTCACCTAGACATGATAATTTTCTGGATACTAAATATCTCAAAAAAATCAATCCTTACAATCCAGAAATATCTATTCAATGGATGAACATTGTTTAGAGACATTATTAAATGAACTATAGGAAATAAAATTTTCTAGTGTTCTTTTAAAAAATGATTTGAAAAAGAGTAAAATATCAGAGTAATTTTGGATACTCAATGATATTATGAAGAGACACAAACTCCCAGAGAAAAATACAAAAGGTCGCACTAGATAATATTTAGATGGGAAGATAGGTCACTGGCTGCTCCAGAAACTGACATGCAGCTAAATAAAGGAGAGACAAGTCAATTACACGGGAGATTCTGGTAGATTACAAAAAAAAACACTGATCCCCCCTATCCCATTACCACAACCTTGCCTGCAATGTGTCTTTGTAACTGCCTACAAAGGATGAGAGTTTATGTCTTTATCACTATAATCTGTGCTGCTTCTCACCAATGGAACAGAAGCCTTATTTAACCAAGCAGAAGCCTGCAGGATAATGAGGAAAGAAGAAAACAGTTTCCTTCCCTTTTTTACCCTTCTCCAAACTGCCAGACATATGATATGGCCTGAAAAATATATTGAGCTTGACTCACACCAGATGAATGCTTGGCAGATGGTGGTTGTTATAAGTGACTAATATTTGGGGAAGTTTGTCACGCAGCAAATATTTACTATCTCAGAAACTGATAGACCTTCATAATCAACATACATTTCATACTTTACAAATATTTCTTGATTCTTACTGTTTTAGGTTCAAGATTACATAAATAATAGTCAAAGTATATACTCTTATGAAGCTTGCTTTCAGTTGTGAAGAAAATAATAAGCAAATAACAAAATAAGCATAGAATGCACTAAATAGTAATAAGTGCTGAGAAGGAAAAAGTAGATAAGGGGGTTAGCAAATGACAGAGGTCAGGGGCACTGTTTCATGTAAGAGATAGGAAAGACTATGTGGACCTGACACTTGCCCTGGCCTCTCTATCTCCCACTTCTCTTCCTGTAGCTAACTTCATTCTAGTCACAGGACCTTCTGTTCTAAGCAGCCAAGCACACTGTTACTTCAGGGTCTCTGCACTCATTGTTGCCTCCACTTCATTCATGGGAGTATATTCAAGAAAAGCCTCTTAGTGAATAGCATTACTATTACCTGAGATGGGAGAAGCTAGGAAAGAAGTGATGACTATAAATGGTTTCCACTGTTCTCTTTTCCAGAGTCCAAGCTAAACAGGGGATGGAAGGGAGATGGTACTCCTCCTTAAATCTGAAAAAAGATGTAGCAGATTCTACGTGGTCAGACAGGAAATAAAGACACTATAAAATGACTATATTTCCTAACATGAATATACTGGAAACTTTCAGTATACACAGACTCTCAGAATAAATGAATCTTGAGATAAGAGTGGATTCTCTTGAACGAAGGATTCTGATACACAATATGTACTACAGATTTAGTCTCTATTTAAACATTTGATTGTCACGGTTTTACCTTTGCAAGGTTCCCAATGACATAGCTTACAACCTTCAGTTGTCACAAAATTTAGGGAAGGAGTTAAAGTTCTTTATATGTCTGGCTTCAACAGTGGTATTTTTATCCCATTTTCCCAAATAAGAAAACCCAGGCTCAAAAAATTTCATAGTAAATTTGTAAAATTCCAAGTCAAATTCATTCTAATTATACTATGACTGGTAAATTCCCTCAGTGGACCCCCCAGTCATGTCCTGTATTGGCTATACATTCAAAATAAGCCCACATCCAGTTCTATTGCAATTTGAGGATACTCTGATGTCTTACTTATATTGTCTGGCTTTTACAGGATGAATGTCTCCAGTTCCTCTCATGTTTCCTTAAGTGATATGGTGTCCATCTCTCTTTTTTTAAGTGAAATTCACTGTAATATATTCACATATGTACATAGGAACATTTCCTCAGGTTCATTCCATCATTCCTCCCTTTCACATCCCTCCTCTTCCACCTTAATCTCCTTCTTCTACTCCACTAATCTCTCTTTTGTTTTCATGGAATTCCCCCTTTTTACTTCTCTTTCCCTCCCTCTTGGTCTAGCTTCTGCATATAAGAAAACATTCTACCCTTGACTTTATGGGTATGGCTTATTTCACTTGGCATGATGTTCTCCAGTTCCATCCATTTATTAGTAAGTGAAGTAATTTCATTTTTCTTGATGGCTGAGAAATAATCCATCATGTGTATGTGTGTGTATATACATACCACATTTTCTTTATCCATTCGTATCTGTATGGGCACCTAGGCTTGGCTATTGTGAATTTCACTGATTTAAACATCTCTACAGCATGCTGATTTTTAGATCTTTAGAATATATACTAAAAAGTGGTATAACTGGGTCATATGGTGGTTCCATTGCTAGTTTTTTGAGGAATCTCCACACAGTTTTCCAGAGTAGTTGTACTAATTTGGAGCCACACCAACAATGTATGAGTATATGTTTTCTCCCACATCCTCACCAAAATTTATTATTTTTTGTATTCTTAACAATTACCATTCCAACTACAATGGGATAAAATCTCAGTGTATTTTGATTTGCATTTCCCTGATTACTAGAGATGTTGAACATTTTTCACATATTTATTGCCCATTTGTATTTCTTCTTTTGAGAAGTATCTATTTAGTTCTTTTGCCTGGTATCCATATCTTTTAAGTTTACTCAATGATGTTTTTCTTACCAGCAAAGGTACTGGTCTTGCAAATATAGCTTGAATGAAAATGGATATAAAATCCCACTTACTCTGGAAATTAGTTTTCCATTTTGGAATTCAAGATAGGAATAACATCATTTCCCACATCACAGCCAGTGATTCATATTCTGTTGAGAGTAAAACTTCAAG
This sequence comes from Glaucomys volans, assembly GCA_020662805.1. NCBI lineage: Eukaryota > Metazoa > Chordata > Mammalia > Rodentia > Sciuridae > Glaucomys > Glaucomys volans. The sequence continues at coordinate 192,440 of JAJEJO010047203.1, forward strand.
GTCTTTCATCCTTTAATCTATTCCCTGTTTTCCCTGTCCATCTCATGCAATTTATTTTTTATCTTAATGTTTCTTGGTTTGGATTTCCTCAGGAACAAACTCTGTGATGAAGATTCAAGTATAAATGGTTCCTGTTATGAATGGTGATCCCAGCAACCTTGGTAATAGAATGAGGAAATGAAGTAGGAAACAGAAAGTATCTAATAAAGCATTATCAATCAAGGTGCCCCTGCCAGCAACTGAAGCACAATCCCTTGAGAGAACTGTGAGAGCCTATGCAAAACAAACCTTAAGTTATACCAACTGAGAAGTAGGGAACTGGTTATTTGTCCACCAATAACCCATAAAGTGATAAAAAATATCCTTATTCTTTTATCTTTCCCCTGACTAGAAAGGTCCATGTGGGCAAATAAAAATCAGTAAGTCATTTCACACAGGCCATATTAGTCACATATGTTGAAATGTTATTAAGTACAATCATCCCTCAGTATCCACAGGGGATTGGTTCCAGGGTCAATTAGATATCAAAATCTGTGGATACTCAAGTCCTTTATATAAAATGGTATAATATTTGAATATAAACCTTAATATAACCTACATACATAATCATCTCATTAAATCACATTAAATAATCTATAGAATACTTATAATATCTAATACAATGTAAATGCTATGAAAATAATTGCTATACTGTATTGCTGAGGAAACATTCACAAGGAAAAATGTGTATATGTGTTCAGTAGAAACACATGTTTATTCAATTACTTTTGATCCTCAGTTGGGTGGATCTGCAGGTACAGAACCTTTAAATATGGAAGTCCAACTATAAATACAAATCAGTTGTCCATTAAGACAACAACAATCAGTTGTCCTTTAACAAATAAGTTGTCCATTAAGGAGAACCCAAAAGCCACCACCTTATAGATAGGTATTGTATCCCAAGATAACAAAACCACTTTTTAAAAATAGCTTTTCTTCAAAATAATGTATAGCTCAGAATTATTCAGAAAATTAGTATGATTTTTTTTTTTTTTTTTTTTTTTTTTTTTTTGGTGCTGGGGATTGAACCCAGGGCCTTGTGCTTGCGAGGCAGGCACTCTACCAACTGAACTACATAACAGAATGTGTGACAGATACCATTGCCCTGTGTACATGCATGAATGCACAGATGGTGTGACTCTACCTTGTGTACAAACAGTGAAACAATAGCTGTACTCCATTTGTGTTCAATGAATCAATAAGTAAATAAAAGAATAAAAAAAAATAAAAAATAAAAAATAAAAAAAAAATTAGTATGTTTCCTTACCATAAGTCAGAATTAGTATTCAATTGCCATAACTTATTATGTAATCCCCTTCACCAGGAAAATGTTCCCAATTTTAAGAAAATACTTGCTTGGGTTCTGCTTCCTTCCTACAGGAAGATTGCAGTTGGAAAACTTCACTGTTTCATTTTCAGAGAACTTTAATTTTATAGACACTTGCCAATACTCCAAGATCAGAGTAACTTTTGGTAAATACAGAAAGAAAAATATGGCTTATTGTGGAAAATTTTGTTTCCACAAGGGTATAAATTATGCCATTTGCAGGTAAATGGATGGAGTTGGAGAATATCATGCTAAGTAAAATAAGCCAATCCCAAAAAACCAAAGGCTGAATGTTTTCTCTGATAAGTGGATGCTCATATGTAACAGGGGGGAAAAGGGTAAGGAAAGAATGGAAGACCACTGGATTGTGTAGAGGGAAATGAGGGAGGGGAGGGATCAGGGGGAGGAAATATAGTAGAATGAGACAAACATCATTACCCTATGTACATGTATGATTACACAAATGGTGTGACTCTACATCATGTACAACCAGAGAAATGAAAAGTTGTACTCCATTTGTGTACAATGAATCAAAATGCATTCTGCTGTCATGTATAGAACAACAATAAAAATACTTCTAAAATCTTCCTATTTCCTATGCTGGATAATTGACACACAACAGACACATTGGAGAAAGAAACAAACAGGATCGATTTTTACCAAGAGAAGAATTCTCCCTTCTTAAGACAAGGATGTATAGTGGCCTTATATCATGAGGATGTGTATTCCTATTAGCAACCTTCCACTGAGAGATCATTGCTAAGATAGGCCTGGGAGGAAAAAGTTCCAATCTCACTTTTGTGTCACACTCCTTCTTATTTTCATCAATGTATTTGACTACATTACACACATCAGAATATCAGACAGATTTTATCATGTAATGTGCTACTTGGCTTTTGTTATTGTTTGCCATGTTGGGGATTAAATCCAGAGCATCACATATGCTAGGCAAGCACTCTACCTCTGAGTCATATTCCCAGTTCCAAGTTTTGTTTTCAATAAACTGTGAGTCTCGGTGAAAACAAATACTTGAAAATATCAAATCTCCATGAGGTATTTTGTTGTTTAATTTCTTACTATCATATACAAACTTATTCCTAGAGCAACACATTTCTTTGTTCCTTTTGAATATTTTGGTCATTAACTTTTTATTATCTCCTTTACAACAAGGTTAAAATTCTTTGGCTATTACAGCATTAAATAGGATTGTCCAATGTACAGTATATATATATTATATATATGTATATATATATATAATTTCATGTTCAAAATACTGAGGGTTCCTTCATACTCTATAATGTTCAGAGAAAAACACAGTAGGGTAGTTGGAAGGAGGCTTATCAAGTTAAATTAACATAACCCTTCAGCAGCCTGATTTTTATCAAACTGTTCAGTTCGATGCTTTCTTTTTAAGATAGGGTTAGCAATGCATGATACCAGAATGCTGCCTCCTTTCACCAATATGTGACAGATGCCTCAAATGAATCAGTCTTTATAATTAATCCTTCTCAATTCTCCCCTGGAGACAGCCATGGCCAGTTGATCAGAGTGGGCACTGAGATGAAATCAGCACATCCCTGGATGTTTTTGGCAGTATGATGCAGTATCTAGACATGTTTCTCATCAGGCAACTTATACTTACTTCAAAGCCAAAAGTGCTCAGTTCATAAAGTCTAAGTAATAGGTCCATATAATCCTCAACTGCTTCATCCAGTTAGAAAAATATGAATCCCAAATTGAAAGATCTTGGGTAATGTACTCAGTTTCATGCATCTCAAAGAGTACAAAATGTATAAAATAGCTACAGCCCCACAGTTTATAGGAAAAAAAGTTACTCTTAGACAATGAGCATGACTTTCCTCTAGTACAAGTGTTAAGCACAAAGTCACCATAAATAATGATTTTCAGACAATGAGTCATGAAAATGATCAATTCACCTTGAAATTACTGGGCAAAGCATGCTGCTCCTCCATAAAACAATTAAATGATACTTGTTCTCCAGTGTGGATAAAGATGACAATTTTTTAAAATTCTACCTGTGTCCCTCCTTAAAGATAGGAAAAATAACTTGGTCCCCTGTTCCTTGAATGATATGTACTTGTATTTCTAACATGGATTCACATCTTATAATCCTTAGCAGTCTTGATTTGGAAATTTCAAGCAGCCTGTCTCAATATTTTATAAAGGAGCTCTCTGCTCACCCACCACACTTCAGAGATCCACTCTGCCTTAATTCCCACTGCTACCTATCAGCTAACATTGTCAAGAGTCAGGCAAATATGCAGAAAAAATTATACTCTTCTAGCCATGTTATTCCCCCTATTTCTGTCAAAAAGGTTCTCTTTGCAGCAACATGTCATTAAATCAAAACGCTTTATTGTCCAGAATCTCTATATCCTTATATAGCTTCAATTTTTCTCCCATGGATAAGATCTATACCAGTAATTTCCAACCCTTTCAGGCAATCCTAACAGTCCAGCCAACCTACTGATAATGTGTAAACCATGTGTTTTTCATTTCAGGAATGACACTTCCCATTGCAGACCAAAGTTGCAATTATTACACCAGCCTGTATATTGCTGCTTCCCTTGAAAATTGCATTTTCCATCTCTGACATTGGTTTTGCTCTTATCAATTCTAGTAAGAGTCTTCTCATGTAGTTCTGAAAAAAAATGACCCCAAGTTTCAGTGGACCACAGGAACACAAGTGAATATAAATTTCCTGACACTCAAAATGTCAGAGGCTATTGCTCCTCCCTCAACCTTGTCTGCAACCACAGATATCATGACTTTGATTTTGGTTATACATATTCAGATACTGTTCTGCAACTATTGTTTGGTTTGATCATTCCAAACATTAGAATCAAGTGCTATTGTCACTAGTATCAGAACAAAGCATGGAGCCTAGTTTTCCTTGAGCTCATGTTGTGATTACAAAGAGATGATTTACAAAATGCCTGATGACACTTCTCTGGCCTCAGTTGGGGCAGAAATTCATTGGGATGGGGGTGTGTTCCTTACCTCCTGTCATAAGGAAGAGCATAGAGAGAGGGCTCTTTTCTGAAAGGGATCAGTCAGCTAATATTCAGAAGTATCAAATAATGAGTGATCAGTAAAAGCATGATTTGGAGCCATCTGGAATGGAGGAAGTTGGTGCATATCAAGAAAAGCTGTAATGACAAGGAAGTAGGAGAAAAACGTAGATCTGGATTTATTCCAATAGGGCACTGTACTTGATAGTTATTTGTCATTAACTTGCAGGCTCACTTTTCAGGGGCAAAACTAGATATCTTGACAGGCAAAGGAATGAGGTGAAGAATAATGTACAATGCAGTTAACAATGTCTGATTTATAAAACAACTGATATAACAAAACACATATGCACTAATAATAAACAATACATGTGGTAAGTCTGGCATCAACTCTAGTTGTGCCTCCAGAAGGAAAGGTGAAAACATTGGCCAGTCCAACCTTACTCCTCCTCTTCTCTGAGTTCTTTGGTCTATGATATCACTACTCCTCTTCTATATCTTTTGTTTATTAGCATGCCAATTTGGAGTGGTCTTAGCTCTGTGAGATTGATAATTAACCAATTCCATGAAACTCTCAGCCTGTCATCGATAGTCTAACATTTAATAGCTCCTGCCATTCCCAATGAGCTCCAACTCCAGCTCTGTGCTGCGTTGAATATAAGTAGATTTTTTCTCTTCCTGTATTCTTTGGAAACAGATTCTAATAACCTTAGCTATCTTAGAAGGGTTCCTCTCTCTGAACAAAAGTGTAGGAGATGGACTTCTCACTTTGATTGCTCTGAATTTCTGAAAGGGAGAACAACATTCTAGTATGTGTGTTATTCAAAAGAACCCCAGCCCCAAAGTCACTGTGTCTGATTTTCTTGTCACACAATCAAACATTTGCTCAGCTACAATGAAGGTTGTCATTTAGTCACTTTATACAAGATCATGTATGGGCTAGAGTAACATGAATCTTATTTTCTGGAAGAAGAAGAAAGATAAAATTAGAAAATGGTCTCATGGCATTCATTCCCCATCTCCAGGATCAGCAAACTCTGGAGTTCATGATTCATTTTGTCTTCTGAACACCCACTGTGAGATTCTCTGGATCACTGAAGTAGTTGTTAGGAAAGGGTGATGGTAGAGAAATGGGGAATTTTTCTAATTTCTCATCTCAATGGACAGGCAGTACCAACAAACCACATATTTTCCAAGAAAAGCACACCAGCCCTGTAGGTTATTTATTAATTCTCCCTCAGCATCTATCCAACCCTCCCACATCATGGTGTGTGATATGGAGACTGGTACTCTGCAATTCATATTTATGTTCTGTTGATTGGAGGCCTACAAGGCATTGAGGGAGACTGCAAGGAAGAAGAAGGGATTCACTCCTTTCTGTTTGCTTTCTGAGAGGATTTGTCTATCAATATGTCTTCACCACTGCAGAGGCTGTGCCATCCCATGACAGCAGGTGACTGCAGTTTGAAGTTTTTCTAATCCTGTAGAACCAACTTCATTTCACTCTCCTCATAAACACCAGAACAAGTCATCCTTCGAGGTCTGGGCTTCCCCTCCATGGAGACCCTACTTTGAGCATCTTAAGTTCTAAGAATAAATATTAAGAATCCCAACCTCTTCTTTTTGTTTTCCTAGAATCAGGAATGGGAACTGCTTCTTACAGTTTGTCCTTTCCTGATTCTTTAGTGTTTTCTTTATATCTTGTTAACAATTCTTTATACCTACATACAGATTTTTCCTCTTAAAATAACTGAAGAGTTTATGCACCCTCACTTGACCCTGATTTATACAAAATCCCAAGTGTACCCAGTTTTTACATTGCAACAAAATCCTCTGAACAGTCAGACTGCTACAAAAAAAAAAAAATCCCAATAAGTTCACACGCAGGTGAATTTGCCCTTGTTTAGCCAAATGTAACATCTTTAACAATTTTGGGGCGAGTACATAAAGTCATGAGATTTAAAAAAGACACACAATAACTTATAGCATCTGGTGATATACAAAAACTCAAAACTATGTATACAAATATGAGACTTCATGCCAGTTAGTTCCCAATTGACATCCCATTGCTGCAAAGAAAACATAGAAGGTTTTCAACTTGTCTTTAATAAGAACATGCCTGATGGTTTTACTAGGAGGCCCCTGGACCTATAGCCATTCCCTGGCTCCCACAGGCATGCCCATTCCCTAATTCTTGTGTTTTAGTTCCATGAATCAGTTTGCTTTACCTGCTCGCTTGACACCCAAAATACCTTGCCAGCTTTCTTTCCTGGAAAACTGGTTCCTGGTTCTTCTACCTGCTCAGGCTCTGCCTCAAACCACATCAGCTCCCCTGGAAAAAAAATATAACCTAGATAATTTTGCTGCCAAGATTCTACCAACTGCCTAAATCCTCTAGATGACAATGGCAGCCCAACTCTTAACATGAATTTACTAAAGCCTAACACACTCTCTTCAGTTAGTCAATATTTCTAAGGCAACTGGTTCTCTGCACATGTCTTTGTTCTTCCCTGCTCGAAGATAGATGCCTAGAAAGTCTGCCAACTAAGACCATACAATTTGTGACAATACACACCCATGCTCAGTTCCCCTTTGAACACGAGACTCATCTTTACAGCCCCTAGGATGTAAAGTTAAATTACAGTGTGAGGTAATGGAAAAATCATCCATGCATGACTCATATTTTTTAAGTTTTTTTTTTCAGTGGGGGAGTGAATATGATGTGACTCTCCAGCAAGTTTTTAAGAGTGTTTTGGGCAACAGATGAATGGATAATTAAAATGTTGTATATATCCACAGTGGAGTTTTATTAAGTCATAAAGAAGAATGGAATTATGGCATATGCTGGTAAATGGAAGGAACTGGAGAACATTATGCTACGTGAACTAAGCCAGAATCAGAAAGTGAAGGGTTGTATGTTTTCTCTCATGTGTGAAAGCTGGAGAGAAAAAAAAATGAATAAAAAAGTGATCTCATGAAAATAGAAGGGATAACAGTAGAGTGGAGGAAGGGGATCAGGGGAACATGGGAGTGGAGAGGAATTGGAGATATTGGGGAATTAAATTAACTAATTTATTTATGTGTATCATGAGTAAAGACTGAGTTAGAGATTTCCCCAGGAGTAGACCTAATCCCAATCACAGCTTTGATGGCAATCAAGAAGTGATATTCACATCACCCTGTACTTCTCAACTCCAAGAGACAGTTAATGGTGTGATCATCTCTGTTTCCCTCCCAGGTTCCCAAAGATGTGGAAGAAAGGGCTTGGAATTAACTCCAAGATATCCCTCAAATTCTCCTTTTTGTTTCCATAAAATCTTATCCACCATACTACCTCTTGATTGATTTGTTGGAATACATCCAGATCCACTCATTTATATAGTATTTATAGCTTCATTCCCACTAATTAGGACATAGTTGAATAGTCATGAAAGAGACTTGATGACCCACACAAATAATAATAATGACTACTACATAGTCTTTTACAGAAAAATTTTGTCAACCCTGATTTATGATCACTTTTAGATATCTATTCCATTTTAAAAATTAGGAATGACAGTTTAGTTCACTAAAGCTCTACTGCTATCTGTTACAGGATCATGGTATGGGACATGTGCAACCAATAACCTAATTATAGCTGACCACATTTGAAACCTTGAAAATTGCTTGTCATTGTCCTTTCCTCACAGAGTTTGCACTGCCAGTCATGTGTGAAACACTCTAACCTGTGGTATTTCATATGATTTTAACAAACATAATACATTACTTATTTTACTTTTATAGATAGGAAAATATGCTCAGAGAAGTTAAGCAACTTTAGCAAGATGATACAGGCAATAAGTAAATTGTGAAAGCTGGATACAAATCTGAAGGTAATCCATTATACAGATCTTCTCAAAGCTAAATTACCATATGAATTATTCCATGGACCTTGTTAAAATGCAGATTCTGGTTCAGGAGGTCTAGGATGGAACCTGAGTTTCTTCATTTTTAACAAATTCCCAGATGATGCTGTTGGTTTGCAGACCATACTAACAAAGCATCATATCATACTGTGCCTTATTGAACTGACTTGACTTAAAATGGTCCATCTTTCTCACTAAAGCAAAGCCTAAGTAACAAAATCAGTGACTAGTGTTGGAAGTACTACTTTAATAACAGCAGCATTAAGATTACCTAACATTGACATTTTATTATACACATGTGATGACAATCATCTAATTTTATATTCACAGCCACCCTAGGATATAAAAATCATTTTGATATCATTTTATGAAAGAGGAAACAAAGGCAAAGAACAGTTCACTTAAGTGACTTATCCAGTCAATTTTCAAGGTTTCAAATGTGGTCAGCCATAATTAGGTCATTGGTTGCACATGTCCCACACCATGATCCTGTAACAGATAGCAGTAGAGCTTTAGTGAACTAAAGTGACTTTAGTGACTTATCCAATGTCACACAAATGTAAACAGAGGAGACAAAAATCAAATTCTACTCTATCTGATAAGGTATACCCTTGTAATCACTACATTCTACATCATATTTCTTACATATAATCATATAATAAAGACAAATGCTGGCTTAATTTGTAAGTGGGATCAGCCTCTTTTATTTCTCAGCTACTCTTACCTGGACTCACAAAGGCCTGCCTCTTCCACCAGGTCTGATCATGATATGGATTTTATTGGCAACCTTGGCTTAACTTCCAATAGGGCTAGAATCAGCCTTGCTCTCATATACAGAGTATCAAGTGCACCTCATGGGTTATACCCACCTAAGTACCACCCTATGTGGAAATAGTCCACAAAATAAGCTTCTATCCTGTTTCCTTCTACCCAACCTTCCATGGGCAACAAAATCCTACCACTAAACCATAGCCTTTTGGGGTGGTGTCTTGAATTCCCAAGATATATTCACACCTCTATGTTCACTGCAGCCCAATTCACAATAGCTAAAATGTGGAAGTAAATGTCCATCAGATGAATAGATAAAGAAAAGGTGGTATATATGTAAACTGGAATAACATTTAACCTTTAAAAATGAGAAAATTATGCAATATGCAACAAGATAGATGAACCTTGAGGACACTGTGCAAAGTGAAATACGCCAGTGACAGAAAGGTAAATACTACATTACTGCTTTCATGAAGTATCTAAAATAGTCAAATTCATCAAATCAAAGAATGAAATAGTGGGTCACAGGGACTGGTGGAAGGGGAAAATGAGGAGTTAGTAATAAACAGGCACAAAGTTTTAGTCAACTAAAATGAATGAGCTCTAGAGATCTGCTGTACAGTACTGTACTTATAGTCAACAGTAATGTACTGTAAATTTAATTTATTAAGAAGACAGGTCCCATGTTAAATTTTCCTACCATAATAGTGCAAAAATTCTTCCATATTTTGAGTCATATCTGCCACTCATGAAATCTATGTCATAAAGATAATGTTCAGATCAAAGTCAGTCTAGAAAATATCATTTTATGCTCTCATTGAATGATCTTTAAATAGTCACACAAATTAATTAATTTTCTGTCATACTCGGTTGGGGTTGTAATCTTTTCCAGCAAATTGAGACAGAGACCCCAGAATGAGAATAAAACTATATGAAACACCATTTCCACAAAAACTGAAAAATCAAAAGTAATCATATTTCTGAAGTAATGGTTATGTTGAAAAGAATAAATGCCATCAAATGCATCTATTTTCTTGTCAAGTGCTATGAGAATAGCAGAAAAACAAGATGCCAAATTAATTCTCCCTTAAAGGCTGTTGCCTTTTCTTCCATCAATTTTCTACCCCTATCATTTAAGATTATCAATAAACTCTCAAAGAGAAGCTCTGCCAGTTGTTAACATTGTCACTTTGGTATGAATCATTGCAGGGGAAGAGAAACATAAAGACTTAAGTCGCCTTCTATCTTTCTGTGTAGTAATGCACACTGCAAAGAACTGAGCAAAAGCCTTTGCCCCAAACCCTCAGTTTGAATGGTTTTATCAACTACAAGCAGTTCTGAAGTCCCTAAGGAAGGCAATAAAAACTTCAGTTGCACTAGCTTGCTTTTTTTTAAATCCCAGTTTATCACAACTGACTATGTTTATTGGAAATACTTTTCTTGCTCTCCCCATGTTTTCCTATTGTTAATTTACACCATGTGTAGTCAGGAAATATGAGTTTAGGAAGTCCTAAAACTGAGGAGTTAGCTGTACAACCATAGAATAATTAAAAAAATACCTATATTTGTACCTTGGTTTTCTCAATTATAAACTATTGCTATTAGTGGGAGAAATCAGATGATGAAATTAATATGTAGAAAAGGAGCAAAGTGCTTAGCACCCGGTAGTTCATATGGTTCCACATATGATTTAAGAATGTACTGAGGTATACTTCACACACAATGAAATCCACCTATTTAAAGGGCATTATTCAAAGAATTTGGGTACATTTTTAGAGTTTTGCGAATATTAAACAATCACATTTTATAACATTTAATTATCCATAAAGAAACTGTACAAGTCACTACACATCACCTCTCTCACCATACTTCCAAGACCACTTTACCACCTCTTCTCACCTTCAATGTTAGGAAGCCATTAATCTACTTTCTGTATATATTTTGCTGTTATGGATATTTCATATAAATGGAACAATACAATATGTAGCTTTTTGTTACTGCTTTCTATTACTTAATATTATATTCTCAAAGTAATCTATGACTTGTGGATGTTCTCGAAAACACACTGCTTTTGTATCCTTCCTGCATGCTTTACTATAAAACTATTTCCACACCATTCACTATGGATAATAAATATATAATACCACACAACATAATATGATCCAATTTTTAAATGAGAGGGAAAAAGAGTAAACCTAAAGTGATTTTAACTGGAATACCTAACTTTTTAATAAAATCCTTGGCTAAATGAGGATTATGCAACATATAATAGACTCATTTTGAATAAATACTATTTTCTAAAACAACAGAAAAGTAATCTATGATATAACACTTATCAATACTTCATTTCTTTTTATTGCTTAAAATTATTCCATTGTATGGATATAATATTTTGTTTTTCTATGTATCAGCTGAAGGACATTTGGGATGTTTTAAATTTTGGTTGCTCTAAATAATATTGTTACTTACATTCATGCACAAGTCTTTGTGTGAACACATTTTCATTTTTCTTCTCTAGATACTGAAAAGATGCATTGCTGGGTCATATGGTAACTGTATGTTTGACATTTAAAAAATCTGCCTAAGTGTTTTCCAAAGTGACTGCACTATTATGCATTTCTACAAGCAATGTATGAGAGTTCAAATTTCTCCTTCACACTCTTGCCAACACTTTTTGTCCATATGATTGCAGTCATTCTTCTTGGTGTGAATTAGTATCTCATTGTGTGTTGGATTTCCATTAACTTAATCATTAGCATTTTACCATCTTTTCATGTGCTTTTGGATATTTATCTCTGTTCTTGGTTGAAAAGTCCCCTCCAATCCTTTGCTTATTTTTCAGTCAGGTTATTTGTCTTTTTATTATTTAGTTGTAAATGTTCTTTATTTTCTGTGGATATAAGTACATTATCAGATAAATTATTTGCAAATGTTTTCTCTCATTCTATGGGTTAATATTCACTTTCTTGAGAGCCTTCTTTGAAGCATAAACAGCTTTAAGTTTTATGAAGTCCAATTTATATTTCCTTTTCTTACTTTTGCTTTTGGTACGAATAAAGATAGTTTTTACTTCTTCCTTCACATCTGGATGCCTTTATTTCTATTTCTTGGCTAATTCCTTGGCCAAAAATTCTAGATCAATGTTGAATAGAAGTGATAAAAATAACATCTTTATCTTTTTCATAATTGTAGGTGGAAAGGATTGTCTTTCACTATTACATGTTATGTCAGCTGTGGGGGATTTTGCTAGATGCTGTTACAAGATTGAGAAAGTTCTATTCCTCTTTTGTTGAATGTTTTTATCATGAAAATGTTGCGTTTTGTCAAATATTTTTATTTCTTTTTTTGTTCTATTTTGCATTATTTGTACTGGGGATTGATCCCAGGGGCATTTTACCTCTGAGCTGCATCCCCAGTCCTTTTTTTATTTTTTATTTTAAATTTTGAAACAGGGTCTTACTAAGTTGGTAAGGACTCCCTAAGTTCCTGAGGCTGGCTTTGAACTCTAATCATCCTGCCTGGCCCCACAAGCCACTGGGATTATAGGCATGGACCACCATGCCTGGCAAATGTTTTTATTTTTGGAATCATGCAGATGATTAATTTCTTGATCTGTATTCTGTTGATAGGGCATATTACCTTAATTTTTAGATGTTAAGACAAACTTGCATTACTGACATATAACCACTTGTATATATTGCTATATTTGATTTTATATTATTTTATTGAATTTTCTACCTTTATAATCATGATTATTGATTTACAGATTTCTTGTGATATTCACCTGGTTTATGAGTTGGGGTTAACACCAGCCACAAGGATTCCACCATTTTCTTTTTACAAAGAATTTTAAAGAATTGGCATTAATTGTTCTTTAAATATTTGGTAATACTCACCAGTGAAACATTATAAGTCTAGGATTTTACTGTAAAAGAAATTAGAATAGTAATTCTCTCCTTGTTAATTATAGGCCACTTCACTTTTTCTATTAATTCTTTGACCAGTTTTGGTCATTTTTGTCTGTCTAGGCATTTGTCCATTTCATCTAAGTGATCAGATTTTTGTAGCATAATATTATCCAGTGTATCTTTAATAATATTTTTATTTCTGTAGTGATGTTCCTTTCTTCATTCATGCTTATATTGACTTCTCTCTCCCTCCCTCCCCCTTTTGCCCTCCCTCCCACTCCCCCCTCCCTCCCTCTGCCCCACACCACCACTTTGGTGAATCTAGTTAAGGCTTGTAAATTTTGTTGATCTTTTCAAAGAACCAACATTTGATTTTTCTGACTTTCTCTTCATTATTTCACTTATTTCCATCCTAATTTTTATTATTTTGCTCCTTTTGCTTACATCAAGTTTCATTTGCTCTTCTTTTGTGCTTTCTTAAGGCAGAAGTTTAGGATACTTTTTAATATCTTCTTTTTTGATGCAGTCCTCTATATCTATTAGTTTCCAACTAAGCATGCTCTTATCACAGCTTATACTTTGTGCTATACTGCTTTCAATTTCATTCATTTCAAACTCTTATAGTTTATTTCTTCACTGATTTGTTGCTTATTTAAAAGTCCACTGTTTAATTTCCACATATTGCAGATTCCTAAAATTTACTTCTATTTTTTATTTCTAACTTAATTCCAGTGTAGTTGGAGAAAATATTTTGTGTGACTTCAATTCTTTTAAATTTCCTGAAGTTTGTTCTATGACCAAGCATATGGTGTATCCTCAAGAATGTTCCATATGCACATGAGAAGAATGTATATGGTGCTATTTTGGATATAGTGATCTATACTGTTAAGTTTATTTGATTTATATTGTTATTTGAGTCTTATATTTATAAATGCAATGTTCTAAATAAAATCAGTCTCCCCAAAAATAATTACTGAGCTCTCTGTTCTCATAAACTGTCTCTGCCTCTCTGTTTAGGCAGAACCTCTGATTTACTACTCCAAAGCTGGGGATGGGGATAGTAGCCAGAGCAACACCTCTGTAAGCAGAGCACTAGCTTGAGGTGGTAGCCCCATTATTATTGGCTTTCCCCTCCCAGTGTGGAACCTCTATCTTCTATCTGCTGCAAGGATAATGAATACCCAATATTATCATACTGCTACACAGACAGTAGAGCTTCCACTATACTAGTGGAGGCTAGGCAGGAGAATGTAATCCTTATCATTTATACCTACCTAGAATAGAGATTCTACAACATAGAGCTGGTATGGAAAAAAAATTCCAGTGAACTGCCCTTACCCTATTGAAATTAGCCAAAGACTTAAAATTGGGAGTAGTGGGGTACCTGACTTCTAGCTGCATCAGTCTACTAGAGAACTTCTGTCACATTGTGCTGAGAGGGGGAGGGAAAGATGGGAGTAAATTCTGGCTCAAATGTCACAAATTCTCACTATTCTTACTAAAATTAGTAAATTAGTAGATTTTCTCAAATGCTTCACCATTTGCTTTATGCTTTCAGAAGAATTTTGATAAAATTTAGACAGTTGTTTGCTTCATAATTTTCACCATTTAAACGTTTGTTTCACTGGAAAGAGTATGGTGTTATAGTTTGGATCAGGAATGTCTCCACAGAAGTTCAAGTGTTAGGCAATGAAGCAATGTTCAGAGGTGAAATGATTAATGATTAGATCATGAGGGCTCTACCCTCATCAGTGGAGTGATGATTTGAATGGACTACTTGGTGGTAAATGTAGGGAGATAGGGTGTGGAGAGAGGAAGTAGGTCACTGGGGCCATGATTTTGGCCCTCCTCCTCCCTTCTTCCCTCTCCTTTCCCCTCATACACCCTCATCTCTTCTCTCTTTCTCCCTCCCTCTCTCTCCCTGCTGCTGTGAACTGAGCAGCTTCCTTCTGTCACCTCCTTCTGCCATGATGTTCAGTGACCTCCAGCACAAAGAATCAGAGCCTGATGAAAATAGACTAAATTTCTGAAACTGTGAGCCGAAGCCAAAATAAACCTTTTCTCCTCTAAGTTGTTCTTATCAAGTGTTTTGGTCTCTGCGAAAAAAAGCGAAGACATGTGCTGAGTTGCCATTCTGCTATTTGCACTCCAGATATATATTCTATTGAATTCAATCTCCACCAGCTTACCTGGTGAGTACTTTCAACAAGTCACTTAACTTTCTGCAAGTCAGTTATCTTATCTGCAAAATTGGATTATTAGTCCTACTTAGTTGAAAAGGTTTTTGTGAAGATTAAAAGTAAAGCGATACATGTATGAACGCACAGATGGTGTGACTCTACTTTGTGTACAACCAGTGAAACAATAGCTGTACTCCATTTGTGTTCAATGAATCAATAAGTAAATAAAAAAAAGTAAAGCGATTAGAACACCATATAGCACATAGTAAGTACTATAAATATGTTAGTTGTTTTTATAATTTTCACCACTAATATGGATAACATTTTATCATACAAGGTCCAGATCTGATAACATTTTATTTATATACAAACTAACATCATTGTTTCAAACCATCTTAAGGGAAAATCTTATAAAACACACTGAATGGAAACACTGAGGTATCATATAAATACATTGAATCTTTAAAGCCTGTTCTTGGAGTGGATTCTTATACCTCATTCTGCTCTTGCAGCAGTTCAGGTAGTCTGAGCTTGTCACAGATGTGGTGGTAAATACTTACTGACTAGCAAACTTCTATTGATTGCTTCTTGTCCAAAGGAATATGTCAAAACACTTCACACTGGCATTCAAAATCTGGTTTTTTTAATTTTTAATTTATTTAATTTTGATTCATTGTACACAAATGACCTGGTCCAACCCTCTTCTTTACTATGATTCCCTACCCTTCCATTCACAATGAACCTTATGGTCTAAGGGTCCACACAGCTCAGATATTCTTGGCTCTGTCAAGCAGCTATAAGTTTTCATGTACTTCTTTCTCTTCCTAAACTGATTTCTCCCTACCTACCTTTTCCCCAACCATATGTTCCCCACATGTTCCCCCTACTCCAGGTACATATAGTCATTTTCTTTCCCTTAGTAAATCTCTCATCTCCAATGTCCAGTTTTTAGATATACTTTCTTTGGCTTCCCCAGGCAAAGACACATCCTCTGTCCTTAGTATCTTCCTGACATTCTCTTGTTTCTTTATTCTCTCTAGAAGCATTTAACATATTGTAATACAATGTGTTCCTCTACCTGGAAATTTCCCTACCACATTGGTAAAATTCTTCTAAACTATGATGCTGTGCTATTTACTCTTGGCACATAGTAGGGGCTTAGATAAATTTGTAGGGCTTTTCAAAAATATCCTTGTTTACATTTTTTTCTAGGCAGATATTGGCCTAGCCCTTTTAAGGTTAGGTATGGTTTTATGACCATTGTGGCTAATAAAATATGAACAGAAGTGGCGTATATCATTTCAATGGGGGCATTTTAAAAGCCAATGTATAATTATATCAAAATGGATTCTCCTGTCATGTATAATTAAAAGGAACCAATAAAATTTAAAAAGAAAAATTAACCAATGTGCTATTTGCCATGTTGCTTTCCCACATTACTGATCATGAAAGCATATAAAAAGATGAAATTGGGTTGCTGAAGGACCACAATCAGCAGAAAACTATGTCCAACCATGTAGATATATAGTCTAAACAAAAAGTCAACATATGTGTTAAGTCACTTCAATATAGAGGCTATTACCACATCATAACCTTGCAATGCAATAAAAATAAAGTGAAGTCCACTATTTTTAATTTGCCTATAAATTGAGCAAATCACACGTCTTGCTTCTTTTTGGGATTTATACTATTAAATAAATAATAGTATTTAACCTAAATGAATTATCTACTTCATTCTTCTAGTAGTCTGCCAAATTTGAGTACAAAGCACAACTTTCTCTCCTCATTACAAATGAGACAACTGGAAGTCATCTTCTACTATCTATATATTTTATTTCTTAGAAGTAGCAAAATGGATTGAAAGTAACATACAATATTTTCCAAAAAAGTAGCATTCCAAAATACCCTGTAAAAATTTACATTCCAAAGTAAGTACTCATGACACATGACTACGTTTAACTTCAAAACTTACCATATGGATAAGCATAAATTTTTCTACATAAATCATAGATATTTACCCCTACAAAACCATTTGCTATGGAGAATAGACTTAAGGAAGTTGGGGCTGAGGGTTGCAGGTAGCATATGCAAAGATATAGTGTAGACTTTTTCTTCAGCAATGATTGCAGAGAATTGTATTTTTGAGGTGAGGACTCTCAAATTGACTTATTTAGCTAAACAAAATTAGACACTTTTGAAAACTCTGCAATACAATTTCTAGTGGTCAGCATATCCAAGTGGATAAGTGAATGAATTTATAAATAATCTATTTTATTCCTGAGTCTGCATTAATCAGTTTTCCCAGAGATAACTGTTTTGCTCAGCCACTTATCTCTGTACATATTTCAATGTTTGCACTTTTTCATTGAATTTTAATGATTTGATTATATATCTCTCTTTGCTCTGGGAGATAAATGTTTTATTTACTTACTACCCCTCATACAAAGAAGGGTTTCTGGTATATGCAGACTTTAATATTTCTTTTCAGTGATTAAGGGCATGAATGAATGCTAAACTGGCTATGTGTAAATAATATTTAATCTCTCTAGAGCTGAGCTCTCTGATACAATAGCCATTAACTACATGTGGTCAGAAAAAACTTGAAATGTGGCTGTATGAAGTAAAAAAATACATGGAATATTGAAAACTTAATACTAAAAATGTAAAAATTACTCACAAATAATTTTCATTTTGATTATATATTAAAACGAAACACAGCACCAGGAAAATAACCAAATCAATAAATGGGAAAATGAACTAAATAGACACTTCTCAAAAGAAGATGTACAAATGATCAATAATTATGTGAAAAAATGTTCAACAACTGTAGCCGCTAGGGAAATGCAAATCAAAACTACACTGAGATTTCATCTCGCTCTTGTCAAAATGGCAATCATCAAGAATATAAGTAATAATAAATGTGGCAAGGGTGTGGGGTGGGGAGGAACTCTTACACACTGTCGATGGGAATGTAAATTAGTACAGCCATTATCAAAATCAGTCTGGAGGGCTGGGCTTGTGGCTTAGTGGTAATGTGCTCACCTAGCACATGTGAGGCACTGGGTTCCATCCTCAGCACCACATAAAAATAAATAAATAAAATAAAGGCATTGTTTCCATCTACAACTAAAAAAATTTTTAAAAAGTCTGTCTGGAGGGTTTTCAAAAGAGTAGGAAAGGAACAACCATATGATCCAGCTATACCATTCCTCAGTATTTGTTCAAAAGAATTAAAGTCATCAAACTACAGAGATATATGTAATCCCAATGTTTATTGCACCACAATTCACAGTAGCTAAGTTATAAAACTAGTTTAGATGTTTGTCAACAGATGAATGGATAAGAAAATGTGGTATACATACACAGTGGAGTTTTATTCAGGCATAAAAAGTTACAAAATCATGTCATTTGGAGGAAAATGAATGGAACTGTAGAATATCGTGTTAAACAAAATAGAAGAGACTTGGAAAGAAATGGATACTATGTTTTCTCTCATATGTGGAAGCTAGAAAGAAACAAAGATCTGCTGAAAAAAGGAGGAAGACCAATATTGTAAAAGAAAGGGACTGAGTGGCAGGACAATGGGAGTATAGAGGGAAATACTGGGAAACAAAGTGTACTAAATTATGCTATATACATGAATATATATATATATATATATATATATATATATATATATATATATGTGTGTGGTTGTGTAGGTCTACTTCTAGGTTCTATATTCTGTTCCATTGATCTGTATATACCTATTCATTCACCAAAACCAGACAGTATTGAACACTAGACATATGATGAGTCTTTATATCACGTAGACTCTTTTCTCCAAATTGAATCTTCCCTGTCAAATTTGTTTTACCCATTGTAGTTCCTTTACTTTTCACATAAATTTTATGAGTTTGCATATATCCACAGATATTTTTGCTAGAATTTTTATAGGAATTGTATAAATTGGGGGAGAAATGAAATATTTGTTATATTGAGTCTTCCTCTACTTGAGTGAGAAACAATCCCAGATTTTTTGCTGCTTCTATCAGCATTAAAATATTTTCAGTATACAAATCCTGTGCATTTCATTAGAACTACATCATTATTTTTGAGTTGTTCTAAATGATATTGCTATTTTAACTTTTGGACACAATAAGTTCACTGCTAGTCTATAGAAATTCAATTGATTTTTATATGTTGATCTTGTGTCTGGTAACTTGCTGAACCTACTTGTTAGTTCTAGGAGGATTTTTTTTTTGGTAGAGTCCTTGAGATTTTATATGAAGATTTTGCATGTAGTAAAATCTCTTTTTTCTCTCTTCCTTACTAATCTGTTTTGAGTTTATTTTGATATTCTTTTTATAGTTTCATGAGATAAGGAATTAAATCTTTGAGACCTTTCCTCATTTTATGTTCAGCATTTTCCTGATTTTATTTTTTATCAAGTTTTTAAAATAATTTAATTTGTTTTAATTAGTCATACATGAAAGTAGAATGCATTTAAACATTTTGATACATCAGACATAAATGGAGTGTAATCTCTCATTTTCCTGATTATACATATTGTAGGATCACAATAGTCATGTAGCTATATATGTACATGAGGTAATAATGTGTTTCACTCTACTATCTTTCCTACCCCCGCACCCCTTCCCCTCCCTTCACTCCCCTCTACCTAATATAAAGTAACTCTATTCTTCCATATCCCTGCCCCCTTATTGAGAATTAGCATTCACATATCAGGAAAAACATTTGGCCTTTTGTTTTTTGGGTTTGGCTTATTTCACTTAGCATGATATTCTCCAACTTCATCCATTTACCAGCAAATGCCATAATTTTATTCTTCTTTAAAGGTGAATAATATTCCATCATATATATATATATAAAATATACATACATTTATGTACACATATATATGTGTATATATGTGCACCACATTTTCCTTATGCATTCATCTGTTGAAGGGCATCTAGGTTGGTTCCATAATATAACCATTTAATTCTACAAATTACCCTCTCAGCACTGGATTAGCTGTATCCCATGAATTTTGATATGTTATATCATCAAACTCATAGTTCTATGTATTAAAAAGTATGCCTTTGGCATTTACTATTTGAACAATAGAATTTTAAAGTGTTTTCTTTAATTTCTAAATGTGTGGATATTTCCTGCATTGTATCTGTTACTGAATTCTAGTTTGATATTACTGTGGTCAGATAATATGATTGATACTATTTCAAACTTTTAAAATGTGTTGGGTTTTGTTTTATGACCCAAGATATGATCTATCATGGGAAAAGACCTATGGGCCTTGAAAGAAATGTGTATTCTGCTATTACAGGGGTGAAATTTTCTATAATTGTTAATTATATTCTGTTGGTTGGTGGTCTTTTTAAGGTTTATATCCTTGGTTGTTTTCTGTTTCATTCTATCAATTGCTGAGAGAAGGATGTAGATGTTCCCAGCTATATTGATAGATTTATGAATTACTCCTGATGGATTCATCAATTTTTCCTTTCAGTTTTTGTTTCATATATTTTGGAGCTCTGTTATTAGAGGCAAACTCATTAAGGATTTCTATCTTCATGGTAAATTTACCTATTATCCTTGTATAATATACTTCTTCATTCCTGCTATTTTTGTAACTCTGAAGTCCACAAATATTAATATGGAACAAATATTAGCATAGGAATCTGTATTCTTTTGACTAAAGTTTTTATATGTATGTATATATATTCTCCATACTTTTACTTTCAGCCTACATATATCATTATATTGGAAGAAAATTTCTTATAGACAGCATATAACTAGATTTTAAAAATCAACCATCAATCTATATTTTGACTGGTATATTTAGTAAAATTAAGTGGTTTATATTCGGATTATATTTACTTTTAATTCAATTGTTCCCATGTGGTTTATATTGACATAATAGGGGATAGTGGTATGAAGAAAGGCATCT
The DNA here is from genome assembly GCA_020662805.1 of Glaucomys volans. Classification (NCBI taxonomy): domain Eukaryota; kingdom Metazoa; phylum Chordata; class Mammalia; order Rodentia; family Sciuridae; genus Glaucomys; species Glaucomys volans. Next base: position 213,546 of record JAJEJO010047203.1, read on the forward strand.
CATTACCTCTGGGAAATACTGAAAATCTAAAATTTCTTCCTTGGTCTCCTTGGACACTACCCTGTGGGATGGGGAATGGACACGTCATTATCATTACAAATGGATGAGTATAGAAATATTGGCTCCCAACTTGGCCTCTGCTAATGGGAATGTGTGTGTGTGTGTTTGTATGCGCATGTGTGTGCATACACACACACTATGGTTTTTTTTCCCCATTAATTTGTGAGTAGGGACATTAATGTCAAAAAGTTTTCTTTCATGGCAGGATAATTCTTTCCTGAAACTATGACTTAAAAGAACAAAATTTTCTTGGGAAGATACTTATTTTGGCTGTGCTTTTGAGTATTTCTGGGTTGCATGCTTCTCTAGCACCCAGTCAAGGTACTAAAGTTCTTAGCTGCTATACTTTCTTCCATTTAGATTTCAGTCTTGTATATGTATATATGTGTATGTATAGAAATAAAATAGTACTGTAAAACCTATCAAATGCCTCAAATAGAGGCAAAGACATCACCACAATCCACCTCCACAGCTTTTTCATCTTCACAAACTATAACTCTGTCCCCATTAAACACTTACTCTCCAGTCCCTTCCCAGTCCATGGCTCCCTCCTACTTTCTGGGTCTGAGTTTGGCAGCTGTGTCACATATAAATGGAATCATATGGTCAAAACACAATAGAGGCAATGGATAATTGAAAGTTATTATTATTTTAAAAATAAATGCCAATATGTTAACATTTCCATAGGAAGTGGTTATTAAATAAGAATTACCCAAAGGAGCTTATTGAAGGTGCTAATCAGCTTACATTATTTTTTTTACTTTTTATACTGAAAGGAGAATTAATTACCTCAGTAACCTTACTTCTTCATATAACTAAACAATACATACCCCACTCTGTGGAGAATAAGCCCAATTTGATAGTGAAAGATTTAATGCATAACTAAAAATAGCACTGTAATCTCCTTGAAAGAACTCTCAGCACTCCCCTCCCTCCTTTTAGACAAACTTTCCTTTTATGAAAGTGCTAATGAATGGTTCCTGTATCCTTATGATTCTCTCCTTCATCCTACATATGCCCACTTATTTTGAAAGAATATTAAAGTTCACTTTCCTCTAATATTCATGATGTTACTTTCTTGAAATCCACTGGATCCTTAACAGAACAATTCCAATAACCTGCCCATGAAATCTTGGTTTCTTAGAAAACTTATGTAAAAATTTTGACAGTCCACTTCAGCCTTAGGTAAAAGATGTAAATTTCTCTATCACTGTAAAGTTCTACTTGTTCCTCAACCCAATTGCTTTCCTTGTAATATATATTTATCCATCACCCCACAAAAAGGGCCTTCTTGAAGGTCATTGATGATTTTCTTCTCTCAAATTTAAAAGTTTACTTACCCCCTGTCCTTCTGAAATATTTAATAAGCTTCAACAACTAATTTTGCCTTATTTTCGTTATGTTGCTATTCTCTTCTCTCTTCAATCCTCCTCGTTACTTCACCTGCCTTCTTGTTGTCTTCTTCTCGTTATCTAATCATATGAATTCTTTAGTCCCCTAAGATGTTCTCAAACCTTTATTACTCTTCCCTTTCTTATCTGAACAGCCCCAAATCTCCAGATTCATTTAGCTTATCCACATGTATGTTTGCACAATACCACACACTGGACACAAATGAAATCAAACTCTCTTTCCCTACAAAATGGCTTCACTTTCAGCATCCCTGTCAATGTCTACAAGATTCTCTGATTTAATGAGTCCCCAGGCTACAGGATTGAACCATCTTTGATTAAAACTTCTTTTAATCCTGTTTCTAGAATCAAGGATAAAATAAAGCATGTTTTTCCCTGCAAACTAAGGTGCAGTGGAGGGGGAAAGTTCTTGGAGCTAATCAGACCTATGTTTAATTAAGGTATACTATTTATCATAATAATTGCCTGAACTTGTACATAATATGTGAAGTCTCTGAGCTTCAGGTTTTCACATAAAAGAGCAGGAAATACTTACTGTGAAGTTGTTATGATGATTAAAGAAGATAATACATTTTAAATTTTGGCATATAGAACTCAAAAATCTTACTTAATTCATGGACCTATTCTTTATCTTTTGATTTTTCCAAATTTGTAGTGCTATACTCTGTCCAAGTTCTTCAGTCCAAAGTATCTGAACTATAACAATAGACCACTTTACCCAATTTCTCTGCATTCTACCTTCTCCCTATGAACATGCTTCTCTAATTAATGCCACATGACTCCTTCATTATAAATTTGCTATGATTTTTGCCATATTAAAAAATATTTGAAAAATATTTGAAAATTCTTTAACTGTCTTTAAGGTGTCTTAAAGTTCCTTTTTCCCCTCCTTTCTCCTTAACCTGACCCTTTTGTCCTAGTCTTCCAGGTTGGTCTGCGCTCTTCACAAAGGTCACCTTGGTTTCCCCCCTAAAAATTTAATGTACTTCTATATCTAATTGTATACCTCCTTTGTGACAGATCAGACCTGCCTCCTTTATAGGATTTTGCCTTAATTCTCTAGTATTCTAGGTTTTCCTTTGACCTTCTTGCCGACAACCATGATTAACATGTAACAGAATTCTGATTTGCATTTGTTTCCAATTGTTTTATTCTGTTTGGGCTTATTATAGAACATTTTATTCTATAATAAAATATCATAGACTGTGGTGGCTTAAAAGCAACAGAAAATTATTTTTTTCAGCTGTGAAGACTAGGAATCCCAAGATGAAGTCACCAATAGATTCAGTGTATGGTGAGGGCCTACTTCCTGGCTCATATTCTTTTCTCTGTAATCTCACAGGACAGAAAGAGCAAGGAACCTCTCTTGAGCTTCTTTTTAAATTTTGTTTTAATAGTACACTATGGTTATGCATAATATTTGGGTTAATTTGGGCATAATTATTCAAGCATGGAATATAATTTGCTCTAATTCAGTCTCTTGTACTTTCCCCTTCCTTTCCTTCCTCCTTCTCCCATTCCCCTTCCTCCATTTTGATTTTGATTTTGTTTTCTAAGATCAAACTAATCCCATTCATAAGTGCTCTTCCTTCTTGACCTAAAAGCCTTCCAATGGTCCTATCTTCTAACTCCATCATCTTGGGGATTAGGATTTCAACATACAACTTTTGAGGAGATATAAACAGATCACACTCAAGTTCTAGAACAGTATTTAGTAAGTACATGGGTTTCACATACCAGTAACATTTCAAAAGCTTAATTTGGTTATTAGCATTAGTTTGGCATTCTCATTTGTACTAGAAAAGATCTTTAAAAATCATTTGTGAGGAAGAGAAGATGGTGGATTAGAGGATGGATACACTTTCTAGTAGTTCCTAGCACCGGACAAACAAAGTGAGAAGACTGCTCCTCAGCAAGGTGAGTAACTAAAAGAACTCACTGAAACTTAATATTGAAGTGTAAAAGAAACCACAGAGACATAGAGAGATCGGGAACACGTAAAGGAAGTGCCAGCAGTCACATATTATGACCTCCAGAGTGTGCCTAAACCAAAGTGACTGAAATAGTTGCTCAGAAAATATACCTAGCTTGTATAGGCTCTAGATACCAATGGGAGGTAGATCCCTTTGTTGCTGATACCCCATGAAAGTATTGGGAAGATGCTTATAGCAGTCACACTAGATCATCTGCATTCCAGGGTGCATACCCAGTAATTCACTCCACTGAAGGTGAAATCTGTGGAAACTTAGTCCCTATACCCTAAAAGTGAATTTTACTGGAGGCCCAGAGATCCAGATGTCCTGCAGAGACTAACATCTTCCACAGTGAATGATGTAGTAGATATCTGCTGTTGAAAGCCTGATCTAGTTTCCAGGTTTTTTGTTTTGTTTTTTATTGTTGGAACTAATGTTAAATACTGCCCCTAGCATTCCTATATAGGTGGCATTAGATGTCAAAATAGACACTGGATATTTATCTAAGGCTGTACATCTGTGGCTGTCATTAGTGAAATTCTTGCCTCCCCTCAAAGAGGCAAGAAAGAGATCGGAACACTTGAAGTTCAGAGAGTAGAGACCCTGCTGCTGAGCAGTATATACAACTCAGTGAAGTAACAGAAAATTTCACCATTCACAGAATCTAGCCCCACCTGAGCCTTAACAGTACTTCAGCTCATAAAGTATGGGAGACAAATACAGCCCAAACAAACAGCCAGGCCCCAAGGAGGAAAACCCAGAGGGGGAATGCAGATCCCATCCCTATACACCTACTCATATATCAAAAAAAAAAGAAGATGTAGAACAAAAAAAGAAAAAAGGAAACTACACACAAAAGAATGTGAGTATTAAAGAGGAAGGGGAATCCATCTCAATTGATGTGCAAGTCCAGGAACTCTGAAAACATGAGGAAACAGGCAAACAATCTCCCCCACACAAATTCACATTCCCCAACAAAGGTTCCCACATACATGGAAGTGGATGAAATTCTGGAGAAAGATTTTTTTTAAAAAAACTGATTACTAAAATGTTCAATGAACTAGAAAAAAATTTAAGGAATGAATTCATAAAGACAGGAGATGAAAGACCATTTCAATAAAGAAATAGAGATATTGAAAAATATCCAATCGCAACTCCTGTATATGAAAGACAAAATGAATCAAATTAAAAATCCATTTGTGTACAATGAACCAAAATAAAAAAGAAAGAAATAGAACTTTCAAAAACAATTTACTTGAAGCCATCACCGACAAATTGGACTGCATATTCAGGCTCTGAAGATAGTGTACATGAACTTGAATACTCAATATGCAATAAAGGGAAAATAATAGAACATGATCAGAATACATAAGAACTCTGGGACAACACCAAAAGATCAAGCCTGTGAGTCATTGAGATAGAAGAGAATGTGGAGATATAGGGTAAAGACAGCTAGAATATTTTCAAGAAGATAGTAACCTAAAACTTTCTCCATATCAGAAATGAGATAGATCCACATACAGGAAGCATACATAACCCAAAATAGACCAGATCAGAAGAGAAGCTCTCCAAGAAAAATAACCAAAAAATGTCAAATATAGGAAATAATGAATGAATATTAAAAGCTTTAAGAGTGAAACATCAGGTTACATTTAGAGGAAAACCAATAAGGCTCACTTTAGACTTTTCAACTCATACCCTAAACTCAAGGAGGACCTGGACTAAGATATTCCAAGCTCTAAAAGAAAAAAATTGCAATGCAAGATTACTATACCCTACAAAGCCCTCTTTTAAAATTGATCGGGAAATAAAAACTTTCTAAGACAAGGATAAACTAAGAGTTTATGACCACAAATACAACATTGCTAAGAATACTCAAAGATAAAATACACATACAGTTACTCCAAAACAAATCCAAAAGCTCCCAAGTATATGAAAATGAATAGAAGAGTAAACCAACTAAATGAGAATCAAGAAAGAATTAGGAGATTCAAGATGGCGGGCTAGAGGAAGGCTGCATTCCTACTTGCTCCGTGGATTGCTACTTGCTCGGGATTCAAACAGCAGGAATATGGCTCTCAATGAGATTTTATATTCAAAGCACAAATAAGGGGTCCCCAGGTGCTGCTCCAGAACCAACTCAGCCGGGCTGGGCTCGGCCCCGCCACGGGCAGCTACCACCCGGGAGCACCGGACCCTGCAGCTGCTTCGGAGCCACCGACCTGGGTCTGCACCAGCCAACAAGTGAGTGCGGGTCCCCAGCAGCGGCTTTGGAGTCATTGGCCACGGCTCCAGCACCAGCCGGCGGCCTCCCAGGCAGAGACCGAGCATCTCAGGCTGCCAGGGGCCTCGCCGCGACTTCTGGAGAGGTCTGGCCGGGAGCCTCTGGGATCACTGACTCCGGTGGGGAGTTGGAGCTGCTCCGCGCCATTTAGGTGGCTTCCCTGGCAGAGAGGGCCCATCTCCAGCTTCCTGGGGCCTCCAGCAATGTCTGGGGAGGTCCAGCCAGGAGCCTCTGGGATCGCTGACTCCGGCGGGGAGTTGGAACTACTCCGCGCCATTTTGGCGGCTTCCCTGGCAGAGGGGGCCCATCTCCAGCTTCCTGGGGCCTCCAGCGGCGTCTGGAGTGGTCCGGCCGGGAGCCTCTGGGATCGCTGACGAGCGTAGGGCCTTTGGCGCCAACTTACAGTGTCCCCAGGAGAGAGCAACCACCTACCACCGCCTGAACCCCCAGCGAGGAGTTCAGGTCAGCCTGGACTCTCAAGCCCAGTGTCTCCATCACTGAGCACAGTTCTGTGACACCACCCCAACTTGATCTAGTGCCCAAGCCCACACCCAGGCCCGGAGTCTACCACCTTGCTGCATCTAATTGTCTATCAACACTAGGCTGCCTCTGCCCAGAAGCATTGATCATTTCCAACCTGGAGGTAGTGGGACAGCACCTTTCTTGGATCACCACTTGATCAAGCACCCCTCAAGCAACAGAGGGGAAGATACACAAGCACCATGAGAAAACATGGGAAGAAAGTGTCCCAATTAAACCTAGATGATATATCAAGAGAACCCAGAGACAGCATGTTAGAAGGAATGACAGAAAGGGAGTTCAGAATGTTCATAATTAAAGTGATCCGAGAAGAGAATGATGTGACGAGAGAGCAGATTCAGGCTATGAATAATCAGCTAATAGAGCAATTGCAGGAAGCAAAAAAATCACTTCAATAAAGAGATAGAAATTCTGAGAAAAAAACAAACAGAAATTCTTGGAGGAAACAAGGAAATGAAGGAAACAATAAACCAAGTTAAAAACACAATAGAAAGCATAATTAACAGAATAGATCACTTGGAAGACAGAACCTCAGACAATGAAGACAAAATATTTAATCTTGAAAACAAAGTTGAACAAACAGAGAAGATGGTTAGGAATCATGAACGAACCCTCCAAGAAATATGGGACATCATGAAAAGACCAAATTTAAGAGTAATCGGGATTGAGGAAGGCGCAGAGATACAAACTAAGGGTATGAATAATCTATTCAAGGAAATATTATCAGAAAATTTCCCTAATATCATGAATGAGATGGAAAATCAATTACAAGAAGCTTACAGGACACCAAATGCACAGAATTACAACAGATCCACACCAAGGCACATTATAATGAAAATGACTAACATACAAAACAAAGATAGAATTTTAAAGGCTGCGAGAGAAAAGAATCAGATTGCCTACAGGGGGAAACCAATACGGATATCAGCAGATTTATCAGCCCAGACCCTAAAAGCAAGAAGGGCCTGGAACAACATATTTCAAGCTCTGAAAGAAAACGGATGCCAACCAAGAATCTTATATCCAGCAAAACTTACCTTCAGATTTGATGACGAAATAAAATCCTTCCATGATAAACAAAAGCTTAAAGAATTCACAAAGAGAAAGCCTGCCCTACAGAACATTCTCAACAAAATATTCGAAGAGGAAGAAACGAAAAATAACAATCTCAGTCATCATGGGGAGGAACTACCCTAAAGAAAGAGTCAATCAAAGGAGAAACAAAGTTAAGCTAAAAACCCTAAAAAAGCTAAAATGACAGGAAATACAAGTCATATCTCAATAATAACCCTGAATGTAAATGGCCTAAACTCATCAATCAAAAGACATAGACTGGCAGACTGGATTAAAAAGAAAGACCCAACAATATGCTGCCTTCAAGAGACTCATCTCATAGAAAAACATGCCCACAGACTAAAGGTGAAAGGTTGGGAAAAAGCATACCATGCACACGGACTGAGTAAAAAAGCTGGGGTTTCCATTCTCATTTCAGATAAAGCAGACATCAAGCCAAAGTTAGTCAGAAAGGATAAAGAAGGACATTTCATATTGCTTAAAGGAAGCATAAATCAACAGGACATAACAATCTTAAATATTTATGCACCAAACAATGGTGCATCCATGTATGTCAATCAGATCCTTCTCAATTTCAGGAATCAAATAGACCAAAACACAATAATACTCGGAGACTTTAACACTCCTCTCTCACCATTGGACAGATCTTCCAAACAAAAATTGAACAAAGAAACTATAGGACTCAATGACACAATCGCTAATTTGGACTTAACGGACATATATAGAATATTCCATCCATCAAAATGCGAATACACTTTCTTCTCTGCAGCTCATGGTTCCTTCTCTAAAATAGACCATAGTTATGCCACAAAGCTACTCTTAGCAAATACAAAAACATACAGATACTACCTTGTATACTATCAGATCATAATGGAATGAAATTAGACATCAACGAGAAAGTTAGAAACAGAAACTACTCCAAGACCTGGAGATTAAATAATATGCTATTGAATGATACATGGATAACAGAAGACATTAGGGGGGAAATTAAAAGATTCTTAGAAGTCAACGAGAATAAAGATACAACATATCGAAATCTCTGGGATCCTATGAAAGCAGTGCTAAGAGGAAAGTTCATTGCAGAGAGTGCATTTAATAAAAGAATGAAAAGTCAACAAATCAATGACCTCACATTACAGCACAAAGCCCTAGAAAAAGAGGAACAGATCATCACCAAAAGTAGTAGAAGACAGGAAATAATCAAAATCAGACCTGAAATCAACGAAATTGAAACAAAAGAAACAATTCAAAAAATTGACAAAAGAAAAAGTTGGTTCTTTGAAAAAATAAACGAAATTGATAAACCTTTAGCCACGCTAACAAAGAGAAGGAGAGAGAAACTCCAAATTACTAAAATTCGTGATGGAAATGGAAATATTACAACAGACACAATTGAAATACAAAACATAATAAGAAGCTACTTTGAAAATTTATACTCCAACAAAATAGAAAACCTGGAAGACATCAACAGGTTCCTAGAGGCATATGAGCCACCCAAACTGAATCTGGAGGACATACACAACTTAAATAGATCAATTTCAAGCAATGAA
>JAJEJO010047203.1:222838-244177 GCA_020662805.1 Glaucomys volans
AAGAACACAGGCAACAACAGGTGTTGGCGAGGATGTGGGGAAAAGGGTACACTCATACATTGCTGGTGGGAGTGCAAGTTGGTGCAGCCACTCTGTAGAGCAGTGTGGAGATTCCTTAGAAAACTTGGAATGGATCCACCATTTGACCCTGCTATCCCACTCCTTGGCCTACACCCAAAGACTTAAAATCAGATTGCTGCAGTGATGCAGCCACATCAATGTTCATAGCTGCTCAGTTCACAATAGCTAGATTGTGGAATCAACCTAGATGCCCTTCAGTAGATAAATGGATAAAGAATCTGTTGCATATATACACAATGGAATATTACTCAGCCATAAAGAAGAATAAAATTATGGCATTTGTAGGTAAATGGATGATGTTGGAAACTGTTATGCTACGTGAGATCAGTCAATCCCAAAAATCCAAAAGCTGAATGGTCTCTCTGATAAATGAATGATGATGCATAATGTGGGGGGGAAGGGTGGCAAGAATGGAGGAAGGATAGATAGCATAGAGGGAAGGGAGAAGTGGGGGAGTGTGGGGGGTAAAATTAATAACAGAATGTGTGACAGATACCATTGCCCTGTGTACATGCATGAATGCACAGATGGTGTGACTCTACTTTGTGTACAACCAGTGAAACAATAGCTGTACTCCATTTGTGTTCAATGAATCAATAAGTAAATTAAACAAAAAATGCTACACAAAAAAAGAAAGAATTAAATAGAGCAAACAAACCAAAATGCCTGAAACAATAAACACATATCCATACTAACATTGAATGTGAATGGTCTCAACTCCCCAACAAAAAGACAAATTAGCATAATGAATCAATAAAAAAGATCAAACTCCATGCTGTTTGCAGGAGACTTATCAGGCAAACACATTCACAGGCTGAATGTAAAAGGATGGAAAAATGTTCCACAAAACTAAAGACTAAAAACAAGCATGAATAGCTATTCTCTTATCCAGCAAAGCAGATTTCAAGGTCAAATTAATCAGAAGAGACCAGGCTGCTGCAACATGGTAAATGGAACAATTCAACAAGATACACCAAATAGTAAATACATATCCCATAATATCAACACACTCAATTACATTAAAAACTACTGTTTGATATTAATCCCATATTACCCCAACACAATAATACTCGGTGATTTCAACACATCCTTGTCATCAACATGCCATCCAATCATAAAATCAATGAAGATATTTCCATCCTAAATGATACCTAAATCAAATGGACCTAATATAACTACAAGGTATTTCTTTCCAAAACAGCTGAATTCACTTTCTTCTCGGCAGTTCATGAAACGTTTTACAAAATACAACATATCCTAGGTCACAGTGTCAATCTTATACAAATTTTAAAAAAAAATCAATAATACCATGCATCCTATCAGGACTTAATGGAATGAAACTCAAAATCAACAGCAAGAAAAACAATATAAACCTATAAACACATGGAGATTGAACAATACTCTTAAATGAAGAATGGGTTCAAGAAGAAATGAAACAAGATAAGAAGATATGCTTAGAAATAAATGAAAACAGACATACAACATATCAAATATCTGGACCAATATGAAAGCATTTCTAAGAAGTAAATTTATACCATTCAATGCCTACATTTAAAAAATATAGTGATTCCAAAGAAAAAAATCTTACTCTCTACCTTGAGGCCTTGGAAAAGGAAGAACAAATTCATTTCAAAATCAGTTGAAGGCAGGAAATAATTATAATCAGAAATTTAATGAATAAAATTGAGAATAAACAAAGAAATACGCAAGATCAACACAACAGAATGGGTTCTTTGAAAAAAATAAGATTGATAAACCCCTAGGGAAACTAACAAAAAGAAAGAGAAAAAAGACCTAAATCAACAAAATTAGAGATGAAAAAGTATCAATATATCACCACAGAAACTTCTGAAATTCATTAGAAACACTAGAAAGGATTTTGAAAATTTATACTTCAAGAAACCAGAAAATCTAGAAGACATTGACAAAATTTTAGACACATATTACTGACCCAAATTGAACCACAATGATACAAAAAGCCTAAACCAACAAATATCAAGTTGGGAAATCAAAACAGCAATTAAAAGTTTTCCAACAAAGAAAAGCCCAGGACCAGATGGATTCTCAGCTGAGTTCTCTCAAACTTTTAAAGAGAAATAACACCAGCCTTTCTCAAATTATTACATGAAATTTAAAGGGGTATAACACTCCCAAATACATTCTATGAAGGCAGTATAGCCCTGATAAAACCAGAAAAGGGAAAGAAAAACTAAAGACCAATATCCCTTATGGACACAGATGCAGAAATCCTTAATAAAATAAAATAATATCAAACCACATTGAAAAACACATCTATGTGATAATACACCATGTTCAATGGGCCTCATCCCAGGGATGCAAGGTTGGTTCAACATACACAAATCAATAAATGCAATTTACCACTTAAATGCAATTAAGGACAAGAATCATATGATCATATCAACAGATACAGAAAATGCCTTTGATAAAATCTAGCAGCATTCATGTTAAGAACACTGGAGAGCTAGGGATAGAAAGAACTTACCTCAACATTATAAAATCTATTTATGATAAATTCAAAGCCAACATCATACTAAAGGGAGAAAAACTGAAAGCATTTCCTATAAAATCAGGAACGAGACAAGTCTGTCCAATTGCACCACTTCTATTCAATATAGTTCTCAAAACACTAACCAGAGTAACTATATAAGAGAAAGATATTAAAGGGATACAAAGGAAAAAAGAAGTCAAAATATCTGTTTGCTGATGACATGATCTCACATCCAGAAGACCCCAAAAACTCTACCAGAAAACTTCTACAGCTGATAAATGAATTCAGCAAAGTAGTAGGGTACAGGATCAATAAAGAGCTTCCCTATAAACCAACAGTGATCATACTCAGAAAGAAATGAAAACCATCTTATTCACAGTAACCTAAAAATACTTGGGAATTAATCAAACAATGGAATTGAAATGTTTCTACAATGAAAATTATAGAACACTGAAGAAATTGAAGAAGACCTTAGAAGATGGAAAGATCTTCCATGTTCTTGGATAGGCAGCATTACTATTGTCAAAATGGCCACATTACCAAAGGTGCTATACAGATTCAATGCAATCCCCACCAAAATACCAAAAAACATTTTTCACAGAATTCAAAAAATAAGTCCTTAAAGTCTTTGGGGAAAATAAGAGACCCACAAAGCCAAAGCAATCCTGAGTATTGCAGGAGGCATCACAATTCCTAATCTCAAATTATACTATAGAGTTATAGTAGTAAAAACAGCAAGGCATTGGTATCAAAACAGACATGAAGACCAATGGAGTAGAAAACATAGAGACAAACCCACATACTAACAGCCATCTGATGCTTGACAAAGGTGCCAAAAATATATGCTGGATAAAAGACCATCTTTTTACCACATGGTGCTGGCAAAACTGAACATCCATATGTAGAAGAATAAAACTAGATCCCCATTTCTCGTCCTGCACAAAAGTCAAATCAAAGTAGATTGAAACTTAGAAATTAGACCAGAAACCTTACAACTGCTAGAAGAAAGCTATAGGGTCAACACTCCATCATATTGGTGCAGATACCAACTTCCTAATGAGATCCCTAAAGCTCAAGAAATAAAACCAGAAATCAGTAAGTGCAGTAGCATCAAATTAAAAAGCTTCTACATGGCAGAGGAAATGATTAAGAACATCAAGAGAGAGCATACAGAATGGTAGAAAATCTTTGCCAGCTGCTCCTCTGACAGGGAATTAATATCTAGGGTTAACTTTGTGCAAGTTTCTGTGCATTTGAGCATAATATGTTTTACTATGTTTTTCTCCAGATAGCAAAATCAAAGCAAAGAAAGTTTGGAACTTGCTCAGGGGCTCACAGTGAAAACTGGTGGGCATGAGATTTGAACTGTTATTTTGGCTCCAGTGTTTTTTACTGCTCCCCCATACTGCTGCCACTTCTTTAGACTCTAAGGTATAGTATGATTCTATGCGTGCACAAAATAAACACACCAATATATGCAATGATGATAGCATCTTTGGCCATCATATTGGTCGAATAGAATAAGGAAATATATATATACTCTTCATATATATCCAGAATATATATGTTTACATATGTATATATACATTTACACATACACATATATATTATACACATATTATACACACATATAAAATTACAAGGAGCCTATTTTTATGAAGGGTGTTATAAACTATAAAGAGCTATACACTTGTAAAATCAACTATAATTATAACAATCAATGCTAACTGGAATTCCATAAGTTTGCCTTATATCACAAAAAGTTTACCAAATAAAATGCTATCTAGATTATTTTTAAGTAATCTCATATATAAAAATATTTTAGGTCAGCAGCATTTCCTAATCTATAGGAAAGTTTTGTGGAAATTAGAGTGATTGAAAATCAGCTCAATTTGCAACCTGCAATATTTGAGCCTCCAAATGTTGTCTATAAGGTCATTTCTATGAAGCAAAATGATGAATACTATCTTAAGCACATGCTTTCATTACCGTTCTCCTTGCTTTTGGATAAATTACTCACCTAGAAACTCAATTCCTTCCTTTGCCCACCTCTGCCCTATTAGAACTTCATATCCAACTGCTCCACTAAAAAGCATATAACAAAAAACTTTACATTTTTGTGTCTTGTTTTTCAAAGAGTATGTCAATTAGATACTATCCTACAAGTTCCAGGGGTATTATCCAGTGGGAACATTCACACACACAGGATAAGCTGTTTAGATATCTGGGGCACAGAATGTCACACTGGTGGCCCTTAATTTAGGGAACAATCAATTTTCCAAATAATAAGGCTAATCATAGATTGATAACAAATGATGCTACTAAAGAAACAATTCCTCTCGATACCTGCAATAGTCAGAAAAGGCTTCCATCAGTTCTAGATCATTTCAGTAATTCACTACGATGAGTTCCACTCAATTTTTACAACTAGCCCTCTCCCCAAAATATGATCATTCTTCATTTCACTTTCACATCTTCTCCTATTCTTCCCTATCACACACATAAAACAACAGGATGAGAAGCAAATCACTTCATAGTAGAGAAGTAAGAGACCTTGTCCAAGAAATAGTTTGAGATTTTTATCTAATGACTTTCTGAATATTCTTGATCAAGTCCAGAAAAATTTTAGGGCATTAATTTCATTGTCCCCATAATGAAGAAGGAAAAGAAGAGCTCTGATTTGTCCAACACCTCTAGAATTCCATAATATTATATATTATATATGAAGTAAAAAAAAAAAAAGATGAAAGCATAAAGATAGAGGAACAGAACACATCATTCAATTTATGATCTAGATGTGAGGAGTTCACCAAAAGCTCATGTGTGAGAAAATGCAAGAAAGTTTAGAGGTGAAATGATTTGGTTATGAGAGTCTTGACCTCATCAGTGTGTTTAACTGTAGGCAGGTAGGGTATGGCTAGAGGAGGTGGGTGTCTTTCTCTCTTCCACATACTCTCTCTCTCTCTCTCTCTCTCTCTCTCTCTCTCTCTCTCTCATTCCTGGTATGGTACCATGTTCCAAGCTGCCTTCTTCTGCCACATGCACTTAGACCATGATGTTGTGTCTCACCTTAGGCCCCAAGGAATGGAGTCAGCTATCAAAGGAATGAGACCTCTGAAACCACAAGCTCCAAAATAAATTTTTCCTTCTCTATGTATGTTGCTTTTTTCAGGTATTTTAGTCACAGCAGTGAAACCAGCTGATTAACACTTTGATTATATAACAGACACTTTTGACTAGACAAATTTCTTTTTCTAATAGTTAATGAACTAGAAGATAGTAGGAATACTTTATAATTAATATCATTCATGGAAAAATTGGGAGGGGTTGTAAAGTGATTTTGTCAGAATACATCTGATTAAATAATCAAATAAAAATAAACATTGGTCAGATAATCCATATTTATCCAGACCAGTGTTTTCCAAGTTGTGAAGTTGTATTACAAAGAACATGCCTAGTTGCACAAAATGTTAGTAAGAATTGCATTTAAACTGGGCCCTTGAGGGTTTTTCAAATTTAGAAACTCACTTCCAAAAAACATGGAATATGGAAAAGGAGAAAAAATAGTTCACATTGAGAATAACTGGGTTATACCACTTACCCAAATAACCAAGGTAAACATTACTAACAACTGGTCATGATATCAGGTACACATTTCCCTAATAAAATGTGATAAGGAAAGCACTTCAGTCATATTTTTTTTTTAAATTCTGTAACCCCAAATTAATCATGAGCAATTACAACAGGTATACCAAATTTAAAAGGGCATTCTACAAAATATATGATCATTATTCCTCAAAACTGGGAAAGTTATGAAAAATAAGGAAAGACTCAGAAACTCTAGCAAACAACACACAACTAAATGCAGTGTGAAGTTCTGGACTGAATCCTGAAACAGAAAAAGAAATGCATTAAGAGAAAAACAGTAGTATGGAGTTTAGTTAATAGTAATATGCCAATAGTGATTGACAAGATTAGAAGAAAGCAAAATTGATCAAGTAGAATGTGAAAACTCCTCACATTATCTGCATAATTATTCTGTAAATATAGTATTATTCCAAACAAAAAGTTTACTTAAAAATTAATGAGGTTGTTCATCTGAAATCTCCAATTGGAAACTATGCATTAAACAATTGATTTTATCAATACTTATAATTATCTGAACTGCTAAAACATCTAATAAGCACTGTAACTTTAACAGAGAGAATGCATGGTGGTATATTTCCGAAATATATTTTGCCAGCAGCCTTCTTTTTCTTCAAAAAGTATCTTTCAGTAAAGTTGATGACATAGAGAATTTTTCTCCCAATGTGGCACAGATGCTATACTGAAAAATGTTCAAATTTTAATCATCTTTGTCTAAAAAGGGAAAGACAGATGAACATTAAATTGTCAGAAGGCTTGAAAGTAGAAAACAATATGATGGATGAAAAAATAATCATTAATATCAAATTTAATAGGCCATATCAACTGACCAAATGTGAAGGGATTTAAAAAAAGGATAAAAATATATAACCTACTTTTGTTAAATACATAACCTACTTTAGTTAAATAAAACTAAAAACAATCAATTAAGTATAGGGTGAAGAAAAATGAACTTAAATGCCCATCATGTTACTGTGAGTAGCTTTGTGTCTTAGGAGTTCTTAGACTGAACTAGTACAACCATCAGTGAAGAGGCCCTGATAGTACTAATAAGATCATTTCTGCTAATTTTGATTTTTTTTAGTTCTATGTGCTATGTTACAATAGGTCTTCAATGAATCATTTACAAAGGAGAAGGAAGAAGCTTATGTGCATCCAAGAAACTGGGTCATAGCAAGAGATGTTGAACAAACTGGAAATATTACTCTGATAGAAAGAAACCCTTAAACAAAAAGAAAAAAAAGAAACCCTTAGGGGGTTTGACACTGGTCCTTAAGTGCACAAGGAGAATAGAACTTAGTCTGTGTGGCATCAAAGGCAGAAGAAGGGCCTAAGGAAGAAAAAAGTAGCATATTTTAATAGCTACTACCATTAAACCATCTTATAAATGGAATGATGGAATGGACATCCCTGAAATGAAGTGAGCTTCCTGCCTCTAGGACTGCTTAAATAGATGTTGGATGTCCACCTGTCCAGATTGCTATCAGGGTGTCTTCTAGATTAGACCTAATAAATGACTTCTACACAGCCTTCTCATGGTAAGATCTTGGAACATATGAAACCACAGGGAATGAAAATATTAAGAGTTGTTGTAAAAAGTGGGAAACCATTAAAAATCACTGAAAGTCAGGCCCCAATGTCTCTCTTGTAATCATCATTCCTATAATAATATCTAGAAACTGGACAAGTACTGGAGTTTACCTGAAGAATCAGAGGAAAATGCTATCCATTAGTGTTCATCTAAGAGAGTTTTTTGGGTTTTTTGTTTGTTTGTTTGTTTGTTTGTTTGTGGTGCTGGGGATTGAACCCAGGGCCTTATGCTTGCAAGGCAAGCACTCTACCAACTGAGCTATATCCCCAGCCCTAAGAGACTTTTGATGGTATGTTTTAGGTTACACTAGACACAAGGAAGCAATGAATTTTCCTAGAGCAAGTACTGTTGTTAATGCAAAAGAAATTCACCAAAATAAGCATACAGATATATACACAAATAGCATGATTTTAAAAACCTTTTTTCTCCCACAGAAATAATTGCCTTACTAACAGGACGATGTGTATAAGTTCAAGACCTATTTGAAAGTCTCTCCCAAAGTGAACCAGAACTAACTTGAGCAAAATTTCCAGAAAACAGAATTTAAAGAACCAAAATGTTCATATATACAATGGAATGCTATTTAGCCAGAAAATAGTATCAAATTTGTCATTTGTGACAACATAGAACTGAAGATGATCATGTTACATCAAATAAGCTATGCACAGCACAAGTACCATATGTTCCCATTCATATGTGGAATATAAAAAGTCCGTGTCATAGACGTTGAGAGTAGAATAGCAGTTACTAAAAGCTAGGGAGACTAGGGGCGAGGGAGGGATGGGAAGAAATAGATCAGTGGGTACTAAATTACAGTTAGATAAGAATAAGAAATTCTGGGGGTGCTACTGAACAGTTAGATGACTATGGATACAATCACACTTGTATATTTGAAAGAGCTAGAAGAAAGGATTTTGAATGTTATCATGAATGATTCATGTTTAAGGAGATAGATATTTTTATCTTGATTTAAATATTATATAATATAAACATATATTAAAACATCTCATAGCATCCCATAAATATATACAATTCTTATGTGTCAGTTAAGAAATAAAAGTAAAATCGTTTTAAGTTAACAAAAAATTCTCAAGTTTGTTTAAATGCAGGCAGGGTTTGGTCCATGAGAGTGAGTGTCTTTTTAAATCTTACATCACAAATGCCTGCTTAGCCTATCTTAGTCTTGGCCCTGTGATTGGCCAATCAGTTAAAGCCCCTCCCCCACACCAAACACTGGATCCTTAGGTAACCGGTAACAGCTAGATACAAATAACTGGCACTACCTACGGTCTGTTTGTTCCGCGCCTGAGGAGAAGCCTAAGATCGATTATTCTTCCAACTGTATGTAGGCAAGAGGCCACACTAACTTTATTACCACTCCACAATGTCTTGGGCTCCTGAGTGGAAGAGGGCGGAGCCTAATCCAAGAGATCTTGGAGCCGGCTGGGATAACAGGGGTGGCGGTGGCCGAGGTCGAGGAGATAGAGGCCTAGGCAGAGCAGGCCGAGGAATCAGAGGCCGAGGTGTCCGAGGCCTGAGTGGCGGAGGCTGGAACGGCAGAGGCCGAGACAGTGATCCTGGCGGAGGTCTAGGCCTAGTCCAAGGCAAAGACAGTGATCCTGGCGGAGGCCAAGGCCACAGCGGAGGCCGAGGCCATGGCCAAGGTGGAAGCGGAGGCAGAGGCAGAGGCAGAGGCAGAGACTGTGGCTCAAGTAGCCTCTCAGACCATCCGGGGCCTAGGGCCACAGGATACCGTGAACCACCACTCTGCTTTTGCTTTAACAACAGTATGGTTGGTGCCGTGATTGGTCGTGGTGGATCAAAAATAAAAGATATACAACATTTGACAAACACTAAGATACAGATCATAAAGGGGGAGTCTGAAGCAGAGGTAAAAATTTTTGGCAGCCATGATATGAAAGCAAAGGCCAAAGCAGCCATAGAAACCCTTATTAAAAAACAACAAAGCTACAATTCAGAATCCAATGCTGATAATGCCACATCCCAATCTCGCGATGATAATGCTGCATCCCAATCCCCTGCTGAAAGCAGTTTAAGCACAAATAACACCATTAGAAGGGCTCAGCCACGGTTAGATTGGGATCAAATCCGGGCAGAGTGTATGGAATGGGAAAAAAGAAAATGGGCAGATTTACCACCAATTAAGAAAGATTTTTACATAGAATCCAAAGAAACGAGCTTGATGTCTGAAGCAGAGGTGAATAACTGGAGAAAGGAAAATTTTAACTTAATATGTGATGACTTGAAAAATGCTGAGAAACGCATCATCCCGAATCCAACTTGTAACTTTAAAGATGCATTCCAGCAATATCCTGAACTGCTGGAAAACATAGCAATGGCAGGCTTCCAGAAGCCAACACCAATTCAATCACAAGCATGGCCAATTATTCTACAAGGAATAGATCTTATAGGAGTTGCCCAAACTGGAACAGGCAAAACATTGGCCTATTTAATGCCTGGGTTTATTCATCTTGTTTCTCAACCAATACCTAAAGAACAAAGGAATGGACCTGGCATGCTAGTCCTTGCACCAACTAGAGAATTAGCTCTTCAGGTGAACGATGAATGTTCAAAGTATTCATATGAAGGTCTTAAAAGTATATGTATATATGGTGGTGGAAACAGAAAAGAGCAAATACAAGCCATTTCAGAAGGTGTAGATATCATTATTGCAACTCCTGGAAGACTAAATGATCTACAAATGAATAATTTTGTCAACCTAAGAAGTATAACCTACTTGGTCTTGGATGAGGCAGATAAAATGTTGGATCTAGGGTTTGAACACCAGATAATGAAGATTTTATTAGATGTGCGCCCAGATCGGCAGACTATTATGACAAGTGCCACTTGGCCAGAGACCGTGCGTCGACTTGCACATTCTTATTTGAAAGATCCTATGATTGTTTATGTTGGGACTCTAGATCTAGCTGCTGTACATACAGTGAAGCAAAATGTAATTGTTACCACAGAAGAAGAAAAACGAGGTCTTATCCAAGAATTCCTACAAAACATGTCACCCAAAGACAAAGTCATAGTGTTTGTCAGCAGAAAATTTATTGCTGATGACCTATCAAGTGATTTAAGCATCCAAGGCATACCTGTACAATTACTGCATGGGGACAGAGAGCAGAGTGATCGAGAACAAGCATTAGAGGACTTCAAAAATGGAAGAGTGAAGATATTGATTGCAACTGATTTAGCATCTCGGGGTCTTGATGTTGATGACATCACACATGTATATAATTATGATTTCCCACGAAATATTGAAGAATATGTGCACAGAGTAGGGCGTACTGGAAGAGCAGGGAAGACTGGTATATCAGTAACCTTTTTTACTAAAAATGATTCGAAGACTGCCAATGAATTGATTAAAATTCTGAAAAGAGCAAGTCAGAGTGTCCCAGAAGATCTTATAACCATGGCAGAAGAATACCAATTTCGTGAACAAAAAAGGGATACAGAAAGAAGATCAAGAAAATATCAAGGAAAATCCAAGAAGTATTATTAATTCTTTTTTGTTGAAAAACTATACCAGGCTACTGTAAGATTTAAAACGTCAAATATATACAATATTCAAGATACACAGAATGTATCAGAAATATACTGGAAGTCTGAAGATACAACCCATTCTTAAATAATACTGCTAAGGTTTTAAATTTGTGCATGTTTCTTAATAAAAAAAATGTTTTAAAATGAGAGTGAGAGATTATAATGTGGGCAAAAATTAAATGTTAGATACTGCTTAAAGACTAGGTTTTATGATATTTGAAAAATGCTATGTCCTGTCTTCTCTAAAAGACATGGAAGAAGGCAAGCATATTTTGTTTGTTTTAAAATACTTGTACTAAACTGAAGCATAGCTTTCATCAAGTTTATCCCAGTTAAAACATTCTCCACACCCCTCAAAATGTCTCCATTAACATTCCCTAATTTCTTTTAGTTCTCAGAAAATAAGCGCTAAATTTTTAAACAGATTCAACAATTCCCTTTTATGAGTTAGATGTAACTAACAGAGCAAGCAAGGTGTCTGGCTCACTGGGAATCCAATCTTTGTGTCATTTTTTATCTTAAACATTGGTTTAAAAATTCTGGGGCAGTTATTTGCCTTCTCTACACTTCAATTTCTCTACTCATAATTGAAATAGTTATACTAAATAATTTGGGGATCCCCTTCACAACTAAAATTCTGTGATATTATAACTAAAATTGTATACCCCAGTCTAGTATTCACATTTTATTATTTAGGGAAAATTGTACCCTTGCATAATAAATTGAACAAAGAAACTAATTACCAGGGTAGTGCATTTTAAATTTATTTTGCAATGTGTCTGGCAGGCTTTCTTTTATTATTTGCTTTTTATTTTCATCATATTTTATTTTTAATTCGATTTGTCTTAAAAAGGTCAAAAACATATATTACACATCAGGGGAAATGAATATGAAAGCAAAAAATACATCATCTACTGGGGAAAATGTTAAAAACTCAATTGACACTTTTGCCATAGAACCCAATTTTAGTAAACCTCTTATTTATAATTCTCTCTCTTGTGCTCTCTTTAGAAGCAATATATCTCTCACAACTGCTAAACAAATTCTCCACAATAGTGCTAAATATAAAATTCAATGATCAGCCTTAATATGTCTGTCAAATAAACAAGAAATGCAAAGTATTTTCCCCAGGATATCTAAGCTATGACCACAAATAGGTTAGAAATTAAATGAAAGAAGGAGAAAACCACTTTATGTACAGGCATTTGAGGTTTACACTTTGATTTTAAAAGATTTTATATGACTCTTAGAATCTCCTGATAAAATTAATAACAATGGTTAATATTTTTGAGTGATATATACCAAGTGCTTTTTACCCCCTCAGAAGGTAGTATTACTCCTACTAAACAGAGGATGAAACAAGATCAAAGTAGTTAACTTGCCTAAGGTCACTAATACTGGTTAAAGAGAAATTAAGCAGTATTTTGACCCAGAAGTATCTGACTACATTATTTTTATTTCAATGCAGTGTCTATGTGAAAGACAATATGCTTATTCTGAGGTTGCCCAAAGTTTAGATGTAGTCATATAAAAGTATGAGCTAATTTATTCTACGGCAAAGGTAGTTTATATAGAAGAACATGAAACAAATTCAAGTGATCTGTTCCTATTCATTCAGAGAATAAATGATAAATGTTTGGAAAACTAGAGTATATGTTCCTTGTCAGAATTCCTTTTAGGGAAAACATTGTATTTGTTAGAAAAAGGATGCAACAGGAGATAGTGATATTCTTCAACCATGGTTAAGTAACAATAACAGAAATTATCACTCAATGTCTTTTGGTAAGAAAAGGAAAGAAACATACATTTCTAAAACGCAGGATGAAAAGAGGAGACAGCTTACAGAGAAAGGTAAGTAGAGATAGAACAACAGTCTCAACCAGGGATGATGTTGCTCCCAAGGAGACTGTGACAATATTTTAGGACAGTATTGTTTGTTACAACTTTGGGTGGGAGTGAGGATAAGGTGCTACAAGCTACAGGATTGGTGCACATCACAAAAAATTATCTGGCCCAGAAAAGTAGTGCTGAGATGGAGAATCTCTGAAAGAACACGTATGAAACAGAACAACCAAAACCAATTGCACAGTAGCCAAGAAGGAACCTCAAAGGAAAAATAGGATTCTAAAGAATATTTTACAGGTTATTCAGAATAAAACCCTAAAAACTTCATAAAGTTGCTATAGTCTGCATAAATGGTTCTCTACTAGGGGTAATTTTTTCCATGTCTGGAGACAGATTTGGTTTTCACAACTGGGTTTGATAGTTGATGGTATTGCTATCTCCTGGGTACAGTCCAGGGATGCCACTAATCATCCCACTATGCATAGCAGAGCCTCTCCTATAAGAAATAATTATCTGACTCAAATGTCAATAGTATGGCCATCTCCAACTCCATCCATTTACCTGCAAAAGTCATAATTTTATTCTACTTTATGGCTGAATAAAGTGTATACATACACTTTATTGTGTATATATACCACAGTTTCTTTATCCATTCATCTATTGAAGGGCATCTAGGTTGGTTCCACAATCTAGCTATTGTGAACTGAGCAGCTATGAACATTGATGTGGCTGTATTACTGTACAGTGCTGATTTTAAATCCTTTGGGTATAGGCCAAGGAGTGGGATAGCTGGGTCAAATGGTGGATCCATTCCAAGTTTTCTAAGGAATCTCCACACCACTTTCCAGAGTGGCTGCACTAACTTGCAATCCCACCAGTAATGTATGAGTGTACCTTTTTCCCCACATCCTCGCCAACACCTATTGTGGCTTGTATTCTTGATAACAGACTTTCTAATTGGGGTGAGATGGAATCTCAAGGTAGTTTTGATTTGCATTTCTCTTATAACTAGGGATGTTGAACATTTTTTCATCTATCTGTTGATTGCTTGTAGGTCTTCTTCTGTAAAGTGTCTACCCATTTTCTTAGCCCATTCATTGATTGGGTTATTTGTATTCTTGGGGTAAAGTTTTTTGAGTTCTTTATAGATTCTGGAAATGAGCACACTATCTGAAGTATGTGTGGCAAAGATTTTCTCCAACTCTGTAGGCTCTCTCTTTATATTGCTGATTGTTTCCTTTGCTGAGAAGAAGCTTTTTAGTTTGAATCTATCCCAATTATTGATTCCTGCTTTTATTTCTTGTGCTTTGGGAGTCATGTTTAGGAAATCATCCCAAAAAACCAAAGGCTGAATGATTTCTCTGATAAGCAGATGATGATACATCATGCAGGGTGGGAGGGAGGCGAGAATGGAGGAAGGATGAATTGCATAGGGAAAAAATGGGGGTGGGATCGGGGAGGGGGTTAAGAATAATAACAAAATGAGACAAACATCATTTCCCTATGTACATGTATGATTACACAAATGGTGTGAATCTACTTCGTGTACAACCAGAGAAACAACAGCTGTACCCCATTTGTGTACAATGAATCAAAATAAATTTTAAAAAATAAAAAAATGTCAATAGCATCACAATTGAAAAAGCATGCAACAGATAAAGCAAATGACAGCAACAGAAGAAAACAAAAATAGAAAAGCCAACCTAGAAGGGGCTAGAGGGTAGGGGTTAGGGACAAAAATCTTATAATACAAAGGACAGCACATTGCAACAATGGGTTGGGAGACCAATGCTTAGAAAGGTCACATGGTTTTCCAAATACAATAAAAAAAAACTGTGTAAGTAGCAGAGCTTACTAGTGCTTACTAGATTCATCAAAGAAGCAGGCTATATAGTGTACAAAAACATAGGGAAAATGAGAAAAATATTAGGGAAAGCATACAGTTATTTGTACTAGAATAAGTGCCCTATATAGGTATTTTTCACACAACATAATATTTCATTGTCCTACTCTCCTCCCTGGCCTTAGGTGCCTCTGCAGCTTTCAAGCACTAGAGAAACCTGCATAGTAAACTGAAAGCTTGTAATCAGACTTCTCACAAGGCCTTTTAAAAATTAGTCTAGTTTGGTTAAATATCTGTTCACTTGGTCACTTAATAAAGTACAAACCATGACAAAAATAAAAGTAAAAAATTATCTGAAGAAAGACTGCAGTAAAGCCTTCAAGTTCCTGTCTAGGGGAAGGGATGGGAATGTGGGGGCCACGCAAGATAAGCAAAAGATCTTGCCAGTGTAATAAATTACAAATTAAATAACCAATTTATAAAGTCTGAATTTCTGGGAATGAAAGTATGAAATGTAACTTTAGTCATACTTAGGGTAGCAGATACTGGTAGTTTATACCTGCCCAACAGCTGCCCCCACCCCTCCTTCCTATTTTCTGGTATAAATCACTTCCCATTTTAGAGGTTGCAAAACTCAGTGAGTCACTTTCCAAGCTGCCCTTGTAGATAAAGCATGGGCAGGTGACACATTCCTGGCTTATAGGACTAAAGGAAAACCTGCTTGGTAGCTTTAGAGAAAGTTGTCTTCATTACAAATAGAGGGATGTGAGGATTAAGTTCTCCTTCCTGCTTTGGTACACCATAGTGTGAAAGTGTAATGCTGTGACAGTTGGTTTTAGACAATGAGGAAATCTATCTAAAGAAGAATAGCAACAGGTAAAGCATGACCAAATTGAAATTTGTAAAATACCTGGATCCTGGATGGTATAACTATGCTACTGAATTAAGGAACTCTACATGGAAGTTATGGAGGTGTGCCAATGACCTTCATTCAAGGAAGATATTGCTGATTAATTACAAATAGTGCAGTTAGCTGACAGCCCCAAGCTGCAAATAATCTATGACAGCATCTGAGTCAAAGCCAAGTTCTTCAAGGAAGCCCCAGTTAATAACTGAACATACTGAACACTAGGGTACAGTCATTTCTACTCAACATAAGAGTGATCTATGGGTCATAATTGTGACAGAGCTCTTGTTATTCTGGCTCTAATTTCTGCAAGCCTCACTGCAGTCTTAGGCTCTTCCTACCCAATCCTCCTTCCTTTCCCTTTTCTTTCATGGGTATCAAATCTGAACTGCATTCAGAGGTATTTCGCTGAAAACTCATAATTTTCCTCCTTAACTTTCATAGGTGTTACCTCCAGTAAATGTTGGACCCAACTAATACATTCAGGAATCCTCTACATCTGAACTTTACATTATATGAAATAATAAACAGATTAGGACACAATGATTCAACTAGAGCTAGCATCCCAATGTATCTCAAATGAAAAATTAGAAAAACAGCTATAAAATATCATGTATTGAAGCAGTGAATTTTCCAGTGATGAATACTTTACTTGGGTAAGTGTTGACTATAAGCAAATTAAACTCTTCCACCAGATGTTTATTTTATAGGGACATTGAAAATGCAAGGTTCTATAGGGAATTGCTATAATTTTATAGAAATTGGGAGCATTTCAAAAAGACCAGTTTTTAAACAGAATCACTTAGGGGAAGAAGTGAGAATTCAGCAGAGTAGAAAACTTGAGCTACGGTCAAGAAGAGACATAGTATCCAGGTCATCTGAACCAACAGCTTTAACAGCATCACACTTGGATGCATCTAGAATAATCACCTGCTCTGACAGATTTGAAATGTAGCCAACCAGAGAATTTCTTGCAGCCAACAATCTAAAGGGGCTCAGGGTGAACAATTATACCTAATGGAGACACACAGACAAGAGTAATAGGAATCTTTTCTTGAACACAAGGAAATTTAAGAAAAACTTTTCATAAAGAGAGGAAAATAAAGAGGAATAGACAGGCCATTTTTGCTTTCCTACATGAGCTTTAAAATCAAATTTTTAAAGCAAAAAACAAGTACTTTTACAAGAATATTAAATCCATAAAGCATTTTTCTCTCCCCCCTCCCTTCTTGAAACTCTAATGTCCTTCCCTTAATAAAAGAAGGCAATTCAGGATTTCTCGTTGTATCGATTAGATAAAAATCTATAATTAAGTGGATAGATGGGAGGAGGGCTGGTCTTCTCTCTATGCTGACTCCTCAATTTTACTTCCAAATTACCAACAAAGCTATTCAGTGCTGCTCAAGTTCACAGAATAACTGTAATGTTTGATGTCTCCTCCCCATCTAGCATAGAAATAATATCTAAAGTCCATCTTTGCTTCCACCACATATAAATGAAACTCTTCATGTCCTTTCTCCTACTGCAAACTCGTTTCCTTCTATCTCTTTCAATGGGGTAAAATGTCTGCAGTCATAGGTACTCAGCTTAAATAAAGTCCATCTAGTCTTCCGAAACTTACAATGTGTGGTGAAATTTCAGTAATAAGTATATTGCTGTGTTTTAGGGTCCTAATCAAAATTTCACTGGAAACCCATTTCTTATATTCAGCAAAATCCCCTTGAAGCTCAAACTAAAAGGTTTTAGGCTTGTGTAATTTGAGGCCATATATGCTATTTTACTTAAATATTTCAATTTTCTCTGGAATCAACAAATGTGGTCTTTCATATCTTTTCCCAGGTTTTTCTGATTTTGTTTCATTTTTAGGTCCTCCTACAACACACACACACACACACACACACACACACACACACACCTTTATACTGCCTTCCTATGAAATAAAATGACATTCCATTTAAACTTAATTCTGCGTTCTCATGCATAAGAGAGTGTTAAATAACTAAAGGAAATAGCACTTTGTTTGTAGGAGTCTTTTCTTTCTACCCTTCTATAAAACATACATATACATACACATACACACACTGTGCATATCAGGTTTTCCTGAGAACACAGCCTTCCTGTTACCTTCTCCAGACCTCATTATGTCATATGGAATTCAGAACATCATACAGTATGCAGATTAAGCTGAACTTATTGTTCATGTACATGAAAGATAAAAAGATCTCCTTCCCTTTTTTGGAAGATATCAATCGCAGTCCCCAGATTCAAGTACAAGATAACAAGGTAATTGTTAAGGGTACACTTCTTAGGAGTCAGAAATGCCTGAGTGTGTATCAGTTTAACCACCTGCAATTACTTAGATAATTTTGGGCAAGTGGTATAAAGACATTAAATTGTGGTTTGCTCAAATATAAAATGTGAATGGCAATTTTAATTTATAATTCACAGAGATTAAATTTATATATATGTGTGTGTGTATATATATATATATATGTATATATATATATATATGTAAAAGCACTCAGGATTAAAAAATGTTAAGATTATATTCCATGTGTCTTTAAACATGAGAAGATAGTAAGAGGTAACTCAGGCCAATTCAATCTGTCACTCCCATAAATTAAAAAAGTTAACGTATTATAAAAGATGCCAAAAATGTGGCAATTTTGTTTTGGGAGCTGATTCTATGGAGAGGATACTCATTCAGTCTATCATTCAATGATAAATATGTTCTTGATCTCTGCTTTTCTCTGCGTGTCTGCTCCACATTCTCCCTCCACAGACTGCTTTTGCTGTTCTGTATGCACATGGTAGAAGATGGTTCATTCCATAGCTCCCTGATTTATATTACATTTTTCAAATTCATCAATCTGGAATGGGCTAGAATGTCTTAGCTCCAAGTTCATGTCTGTAAGAGAGATATAATTTGGATCAGGTGTCCACTCATGATCCAATTAAGTATTGTGGGTGGGAGGGCTAGTGGTAGTAGGGCTCTCTAGCACAAACATAGCTACTGGGAACCCATCTCAGTCTTTGACAGAAGGTAAACCACAGAAAGAAGGCATTTCAGAAGTTATAGTATTGCTTTCCTTATAAAAAACTCATATATATTAATCAGGTTATGTATCTAGTTATCATTTCTAGTTGTCATGCAGAGACTATTAGAATTCATTTTTAGAATTTCTTTGAAATATGAGCATTTTCATACTATCTAGGGAATCAATTCATTGGTATATCCATTATTATTTATTCTATCACATGTCTATCCCATTCTTTCAGAAAATTTTCATAACATCCATCTGATGAGCAATATCTAACTCTAATGAATTTTAATATCCATTTTCAAAGACAGTCCTCACAATAATGTTTATATCATATTCATTTCCCAAGGTTATTCTTTATAAAATTTGAAGTTGTTCAATTAAAAACTTTCATGTCTAAAATAAGACAACTCATATTGCTTAAAGTTACCTATACTCAAAATACTTTTACATGGGTTTCATTGTCATCATTATCATATTTACATATTTATATGTTTACATTTTAGCACCAAAATTACACTTATGATTTATATAAGACTAAGTTGTTTATTGGCACTATTTTTCATATCAACCTAAACCACAAAGACATTGATTTACGATAACTCCCTCAACACAACATAGATTTTTCTTATTTACCACATATGTAAATTATCATATTGATTTATAATTGATATGGTATCTCAAAATATTAGTTTTATATGCTGAGATTCAAGAAGTCCATGTAGAAAATTAAGTAAATATTAATCAGATTGCTGCTTCAGAAAATATCTTAGAGTATAACATGGGGGATGCCAGAAAACATAAATCTTAAGATTATACAAAGTACTACTTGAGGGTCAAATAACCGTGAAGAGAAGAAAAATAAACTATGTGGTTAAATGTATACTAAACCATTGGGGAATGACATTTCAAAGACAAACTTGACTGGTTCAGAAGAAATTAATAGAATTTTTGCTATATATGCTTTTGTTATCATATACATGGATCCTGTACCTTTTTGAGCTATTCAATCATAGATGTCATGGCTAGGAGTTGAATGGTCTACATACATGTGTCAGTCCCAACTCTGAACCCTATAGGCTCCTAAATTAACCATAATTTTGTGTAAAGAAAAGAAGAAATGGGCCAGGTATGGTGGCGCACGCCTGTAATCCTTGCGGCTCAGGAGACTGAAGCAAGAGGACTACAAGTTCAAAGTCAGCCTCAGCAAAGGGAGGTGCTAAGCAACTCAGTGAGACCCTGTCTCTAAATAAAATACATAATAGGGCTGTAATGTGCATCAGTGGTTGAGGGCCCCTGAGTTCAATTTCTGGTACCAAAAAAGAAAACAAACAAACAAAAAAAAACAAGTAAAAGAAAAAAAGCGAAGAAATGAAAAGAAATGGTAGAGATTACTGCTTTGATGACCAGAGCCAATGATTTACATTACTGGAGTCAAAGCCAATCATTTATCCAGAAACATAATTTTGTAGGTTTTTATGACAAACCATGGTGACTGTTTGAGTTGTCAGCAGACCTAAATGAAAGACTTGGGCTGGGGCTGTAGCTCAGTGGTAGAACGCTTGCCTAGCATGTGTGAGGCACTGGGTTTGATTCTCAGCACCACATATAAATAAAATAAAATAAAATAAAGGTCCATTAACAACTAAAAAAAACTTTAAAAAATTTAAAAACTTATGCTGCTATGCAAAATCTAGAAGGAAAAAGAAACCAGTATGATTCCATAAGATGGTCAAAACTTTTCCATCTACTGACTTACCTAGCAGTAACAAAGTGAGGAAATGTGCACTCACAAAGCCCCATGTTTAAAGTAATGACAGAACTGAGGAAGTATGGGGGCTCTAGTATATGTGTACAGCCCAATCTATCACCTATGCCCTGATCCATTTGACTCAGGTTTTCTTTTTCTCTTTTGGTACCAGAAATTGAACTAAATAGTATTCATTATTTTGCCAATAATCCAACCATTTATTGATCCTGTACTCTTTGATCATGTGGCCTGTGATATATCATAGACCTCCTGGGATATAACCACTCAACAACATTGTAAAATTTTGTCTAATTATGCTCCTGATAATACTGCTGATAGAAATAGCCCTATGACGTAGAGCTAGGGTCTCTCTTAAGGAGTTTAGGAATGAAAAGCTCTCTAGCTTTTAATTTTTTTTTATTTATTCTTTTATTTACTTATTGATTCATTGAACACAAATGGAGTACAGCTATTGTTTCACTGGTTGTACACAAAGTAGAGTCACACCATCTGTGCATTCATGCATGTACACAGGGCAATGGTATCTGTCACACATT
>JAJEJO010047203.1:249177-302367 GCA_020662805.1 Glaucomys volans
TTTTAGGGTCTGGGCTGATAAATCTGCTGATATACGTATCGGTTTCCCCCTGTAGGTAATCTGATTCTTTTCTCTCGCCGCCTTTAAAATTCTATCTTTGTTTTGTATGTTAGGCATTTTCAT
The DNA here is from genome assembly GCA_020662805.1 of Glaucomys volans. NCBI lineage: Eukaryota > Metazoa > Chordata > Mammalia > Rodentia > Sciuridae > Glaucomys > Glaucomys volans. The sequence goes on from JAJEJO010047203.1 coordinate 249,301, forward strand.
TATAATGTGCCTTGGTGTGGATCTGTTGTAATTCTGTGCATTTGGTGTCCTGTAAGCTTCTTGTAATTGATTTTCCATCTCATTCATCATATTAGGGAAATTTTCTGATAATATTTCCTTGAATAGATTATTCATACCCTTGGTTTGTATCTCTGCGCCTTCCTCAATCCCGATTACTCTTAAATTTGGTCTTTTCATGATGTCCCATATTTCTTGGAGGGTTCGTTCATGATTCCTAACCATCTTCTCTGTTTGTTCGACTTTGTTTTCAAGATTAAATATTTTGTCTTCATTGTCTGAGGTTCTGTCTTCCAAGTGATCTATTCTGTTAATTATGCTTTCTATTGAGTTTTTAACTTGGTTTATTGTTTCCTTCATTTCCTTGTTTCCTTCAAGAATTTCTGTTTGTTTTTTCCTCAGAATTTCTATCTCTTTATTGAAGTAATTTTTTGCTTCCTGCAATTGGTCTATTAACTGATTATTCATAGCCTGAATCTGCTCTCTCGTCACATCATTCTCTTCTCGGATCACTTTAATTATGAACATTCTGAACTCCCTTTCTGTCATTCCTTCTACCATGCTGTCTTTGGGTTCTCTTGATATATCATCTAGGTTTAATTGGAACACTTTCTTCCCGTGTTTTCTCATGGTGTTCGTGTATCTTCCCCTCTGTTGCTTGAGGGGTGTTTGATCAAGCGGTAACCCAAGAAAGGTGCTGTCCCACTACCTCCAGGTTGGGAATGATCAATGCTTCTGGGCAGAGGCAGCCTAGTGTTCATAGACAATTAGATACAGCAAGGTGGTAGACTCCGGGCCTGGGTGTGGGCCTGGGCACTAGTTCAAGTTGGGGTGGTGTCACAGAACTGTGCTCAGTGATGGAGACACTGGGCTTGAGAGCCCAGGCTGACCTGAACTCCTCGCTGGGGGTTCAGGCAGTGGCAGGTGGTTGCTCTCTCCTGGGGACACTGTAAGCTATTGCCAAAGGCCCAAAGCTCCCTGCCCGATCACTCCAGACACTGCTGACACTGCTGGCGGCCCCAGGAAGCTGGAAATGGACCCCCACTGCCAGGGAAGCCGCCAAACTCAGAGCAGTTCCACCTCCCCGCCAGGGTCAGCGATTCCAGGGGCTTCAGGCCAACCTCTCCAGGTGCGGCTAGAGGGCCTGGGAAGCCCAAGATGGGCACTCTCCGCCAGGAAAGCTGGGGGGAGTGGCACAGAATAGTTCCCACTTCCCGCCAGAGACTGCGTTCCCAGAGTTTCCCGGTTGGAGCTCCCCTGACGCAGCCGAAGGCCCCAGGAAGCTGGTAATGAGCCTTCTCCGCCAGTTAAGCCACCAAAATGGCGTGGGGTAGTTCCATCTCCCCACCAGAGTCCGCGATCTCAGAGTTTCCCGGATGCCTCTGAATGCCCAGGTAGCCTGAGATGCTCGGTCTCTGCCAGGGAGGCCGCCGGCTGGTGCTGGAGCCATGGCCAGTGACTCCAAAGCGCTACTGGGGACCCGCACTCACTTGTTGGCTGGCGCAGACCCAGGTCGGTGGCTCCGAAGCAGCTGCAGGGTCAGGCGCTCCCGGATCATAGCTGTCCGGCTCCCGGATCGTAGCTGCCCGCGGTGGGCCGAGCCCAGCCCGGCTGAGTTGGTTCTGGAGTGGCACCTGGGGACCCCTTATATGTGCTTTGAATATAAAATCTCGTTGAGAGTCATATTCCTGCTGTTTGAATCCCGAGCAAGTAGGAATCCACGGAGCAAGTAGGAATGCAGCCTTCCTCTAATCCGCCATCTTGGATCTCTCTCTAGCTTTTAAAAGAAACATCTATGTCCAAAACAAACTCTGTCATATTATTTTTCTTAATAATGAAAAATATATAAAATTTTTAAAAATAACAGGTGCCTACAATCTATATTTAGAAAATGCCACTATTTCATATATTTGTTTTAGACTTCATTTTAGACTTAAATAAATTAAAGACAGAGAAGCCAAAATTCCCCTACCTTATCTTATATACCTTCTTTGCACTCTGAGAACAACTACTCTCCTGAAGTTGGTGCATATTCTTCCCATGTATACTTTCTATGTCTGCTAAATATACATGTGCATACAAACAATATATTTTTCATGTTTCAAATTTTACATAGCATAATCCCATGTAAATTCTTTTGAAAATTTTCTTTGCACATTATATGGTGAAAATTATCAAAGCTGATTTTTATAGATATGGTTCATTCATTTAAATTGTTGAGTAGCAGTCATCCTATGGCTATGTCTTTTACTCTATGGATAAGATATATAGGCTATTTGTAGGTTGGAGGGGTTTTCTTGCTGTTTTTGCTATTATAAACAACATTGTAGTGAACATTCTTATGCAAATCTCTTCATACATATATGCAGGAGTTTCAGTTTTTTATTTTTTATATTTTTGATTCATTGTACACAATGGGGTACAATTTTCATTTCTCTGGTTGTACACGAAATAGAGTCATACCATTTGCGTAATAATACATGTACGATGGTAAAGATGTTTGTCTAATTCTATTATCTTTCCTTCCCCCCCTCCCCACTCCTCATTTCCCTCTACACAATCCATCCTTCTTCCATTCTTCCCTTACTCCCTCCCCCCTGTTATGTATCATCGTCTAGTTATCAGAGAAATCATGAGGCCTTTGGTTTTTTGGGATTGGCTTATTTCATTTAGCATGATATTCTCAAATTCCATCCATTTACCTGCAAAGGCATAATTTTATTCTTCTTTATCGCTGAATAGCCATATACAATTCCTTTGTGTATATATACCACAGTTTCTTCATCCATTCATCTATTGAAGGGCATCTAGGTTGGTTCCACAATCTAGCTATTGTGAATTGAGCAGCTATGAACATTGATGTGGCTGCATCACTGTAGTATGCTGATTTTAAGTCCTTTGGGTATAGGCCAAGGAGTGGGATAGCTGGGTCAAATGGTGGTGCCATTCCAAATTTTCGAAGGAATCTCCATACTGCTTTCCAGAGTGTCTGCACCAATTTGCAACCCCACCAGCAATGTATGAGTGTACCTTTTCCCCCACATCCTCACCAACACCTATTGTGGCTTTTATTCTTGATAATAGCCATTCTAATTGAGGCAAGATGAAATCTTAGGGTAGTTTTGATTTGCATTTCTCTTATTACTAGAGATGTTAAACATTTTTTCATGTATCTGTTGATTGCTTGTAGATCTTCTGTGAAGTGTCTTCTTAGTTTCTTATCCCGTTAATTGATTAGGTTATTTGTATTCTTGGTGTAAAGTTTTTTTTGAGTTCTTTATAAATTCTGGAGATTAGTGCTCTATCTGAAGTGCATGTGGCAAAGATTTTCTCCCACTCTATAGGCTCTCTCTTCACATTGCTGATTGTTTTCTTTGCTGAGAAAAAGCTTTTTAGTTTGAATCTATCCCATTTATTGATTACTACTTTTTTTCTGTAAAGGCATGTACAACATTGATATTCAAGTGAAATAAACCAATATGAGTATGCCAGTCCTTAAAACTTATGTTCCTTCTAATTGGTAGGTAACCCTGATAGTAGTTGTTAAATAATTATGTCATTCCAGGATATATACCTGGAAATGCAACTGTTGAGTCATAAATGATGCACATCTTTGTCTTTACTAGATCTTGCTCATAACTTTTCAAAAGGGTTAAACCAATTTGCACTCCTAGAAGTTTAATATGTGCATTCTTATTTCCTTATATGTAATATTGTTAGACTTCTGACTTTTCCTGGTCTGATGAGTGCAAAATGGCATGTGGTTTTAATTTTCAGTTTTGTGATTATTAGATAGGTGAAACATCATCTGTTTATCATTCATTCCAAATTCTTCCTTTGTAAATTACCTATTCATAGCCTTTATCCCATTTTCTAAAGGACCATTTCTTTCTTAGTTGATGTGTATGTGCTCTGAATTTCTTCTGCATATTAATCCTTTGTCAATTATGTGGTTTGGGGTCTGGGCTTATGGCTTAATGGTAGAATACTTCCCTAGCATGTGTGAGGCACTGGGTTCAATCCTCAGCACCACATACAAATAAATAAAATAAAACTCCATTGATAACTAAAAAAAATTTTAAAATTATATGATTTGGTAACATTTTCTTTAGATCTGTGGCTAATTTCACTTTATTGTGGCTACCTCTTATTCGAAGAATGCCAGCATTTTTTAGCTTTATGAATTTGGATAAACAATTTATACGTTCAACAACTACATTTATCCCTTTGTTATTTATTTATTTAACTTTATCTTATTCATTTATTTTTTATGTGGTGCTGGGGATTGAACCCAGTTCCTCACATGTGCTCGACAAGCACTCTACCACTGAGCCACAACTCCAGGCCCTGCATTTAGCTATAAAAACAGGAAAACAATGCCTTCTTCACAGAATTGTTGTGAATAAGAATAATGAGATAATAAATGCACAGGGTCAGGCAACATACAATAAACCAATAGCTTTTTTCCTGTGGCCCTACACTCAGAAGGGGAAATAAGATCCCATGGTTATGCAAATATCTTCATTGTGTTATGATGAAACCATTTGGATGCTTGAACCATAGTACAAGTTGACTAGATTATATAATTCACTCAACAAATATTTGCTGAAACCTTCCTATGTGCCAGGCATAGAAATAGAATGGGAAGCAAAACATACCAATGCTTGTCTAGTGGGGGAGGCAAGCAAACTAATTATTTACTACAATCTCAGGATGAAGAAAACTAGCAGCAGGTATGGGGACTACAAAATGATACTGGGGTACAACCTCAGATTGGGTGGTTAGAGAAATTCCATCATGGAAGTGACTGGAAAAGAAATCCCGAAAAATTAAGGACAGAAGATGTGTGAAGGAAGTATAAACAAAGGCCCTGAGTCTCTGGCACATTTATCAATAAAAGAAAGTAAGGGAAGAAAATCACAAGACAAAATAATAAAAGGTAGATCCAGGGGCTAATAATGATCTTAGAGGGCACAATAAAGATTACAGATTTTATTCTAAGTATGATAGGATATCCTTGAAGGGCTTTGAGCCAAGAAGTGATATGTTTTAATTTATATTTTTAAAAGATCCATCCAACTACAGAATGGAGAAAGGCTGCAAAAGTGTAGGAGAGGAAGTAGGGTGGCCATAGCTGGCTGCCTTTGTTGCATTGAAGCTTTATAAAACCATTCTGGTAATTTCCCCAGGACTCATAAAATAAATTACTGTGAATTGAAGTCTCAAACACAGAAAACAATGTCATTTTTATTTACTCTTACTGGACAATCCATGTTCACTTCAAACCCATAAAAACATCAGAAACAGTGGCAAAAACAAATGACAAAACAATAGTGTTGAACTTGTTTACCTATTATTTGAACTAGCCAGTTTGTGCATTTTTCTTTGGTTTACAGAAATCAAAGCTTATTTAGGATGTTTTCTACTTGTACTTTTTATAAGTGTCAAATGGCATGGGTAAAAGCAATCCTTTCCCACTGATTAGATATTTGGTCATCACTACTTGGTGACAAGGAGAAGTCATACCTGACCTTTCCTCTCAAGAAATCCTGGTTATCTGATAATGAATTTTTCCCAATTCTCTCTCACTCTCCAAGGTGTTCTAATTGATTTTCTCCATGTTTAGAATCTAAGGCTATTTAATTAATGGGTTTCTTTTACACAAATAGAAAAACTCAGCATGACCAAAGTCAGACTGGTCAACAGCTCAGCTCTTCCCTGCCTCCCAGCTGGAACACCTTATTAAGTCTGATTCCCCTAACCTCCCTGCCGGTTCACAGGTTCTTCACATTGTGTTCAAAAGGTATCTCCTTTTGCATTGAAATCACTGGTTTTGTTTCTCAATAAATTACTCATAAATCAGATTTTTGCCAAATTTTGATGTAAAAATGAATCATCTAGAGATTGAGTTAAAACACAGATTTTGATTTTGTAGAACTGGGATGAGTGCCAAGATTGTGCATGTCCCAGGTGATGTTACTGTTGGCAATTTAAGGATCACACCCGAGTGGCAAGGGCCCAGGCTGAAGGCAATTACATCTTTAAACATTTTTAAAAACATATGTATATATTTTATACATAATTTATGTTCATATTGTTTCCCAGAGAAATAGAACCAACAGGAGATTTTATAATTCTAAAAATATATTTTATATATATTAATAAATTTATTAAAATAAATTCGCTTAAATGGTTATAGAGGCTGAGAAGTTCCATGATTTTGCCTACTATAAGCTGTAGACCCAGGAAAACCAGTTATGAAATTTCAGTTCAAAGGCCTAGGAACCAAGGTTGCAGATGTTAGTGTAATTCCTAGACCTAAAGGAGAAGACCAAAGTCCCTGTCAGGCAAATAGCAAGAATCCCTTCCTCCACATTTTTGTTCTATTTGGACCCTCAGCTAACTGGATGAGGCTCACATACCTTGGGGACAGCAATTTGCTTTACTCAGTCCACTGATTCAAATGCTAATCTCTTCTGGAAATACCCTGTTAGACATACCACAAAATAATATTTCATCAAATATCTGAACAGCTCTCAGTCAAGTTAACACATTAACTATCACAATACAATGTGTATATGTATGTATATATATGTAGATACTTATATGTATATAATATACAAAATACACTAAAATATGTGTTTATATACACCAACCACTTGAGGATAAGTGTCAAACAGTTTTGATAAAAGCACCATGATTTTTCTTTGAACATCATTATTTGATTACATAGAAAAAGATCATACATATCCAATGAACTTCCATCCCCCTACTTATAATAAAATGATATTAAAACAAAAAGAAATATCAATACAAATTTTCAAGCTGAAAACCTGAAAATATATTTAAGTATGATGAGCATAATAATAATTCACTACCTTGAATTAATAACCTAAATAGCCATTTCCCCTATTACATGAGAAAAGGGGAATTTTTAAATTTGTCTTTGATGGAATTCCCTTAAGGCCAAGAGTTCACAATGTTAAATGTGTTAAATCATTAGCTCTGAGTTTCAAAGTGTACTCTCAGAACCTTCAGCATCAGAACATCTGGAAACTTATTCAAATTTCAAATTTCAGGCTCCACCCCAGACCTACTGAATCAGAATTGCTATTAATAGAACCCAGATATCTATGTTTCAACAAATCCTCCAAATAATTCTGAATTTTAAGACCCATATTTCTATAGTTGCTTTATTTCTACATAAAACACATTCATATGAATTTCTTAAATATACTACATAGGACTGTTTTTTGAAAAGCCCTATACCCCTATCAACTTCATTTGCATAGTGTCTTGTACATATTAGTTAATTAATTAATAAAGAGTTGGCATAAGGGAGATTAGTTTAATTTTCCCAACAATTTACAATGCAGTATGTCTTCCTTCTGTACTAACTTCAACTATTAGCTATTCATTGCATGAATAAGGAATCCCAAAATGTGACACAGACATTAACATTTAAAATTTTAGGCAATTTAGAGCAAGGAGTAAGCTCTCAAGAGGCCATCTTGATATTGCTTTGAGGGTCACTTCTCAATTTCTTATACAAAGAATATCTAGGCATTGTTATTTTCTCATCTCAAAGTTTATTCCTCCTGGGAAGAATCCATTTGAACCATATTTTTTTACATAATTGACTATTTATATGCAGCTATTTTACCCTCATGGGGGCCACTAGCCATACCTATGTCCCATTTGGGGGGTACATTTATGAAGAAATATCACCAGATGATTATCTAGCTATCAAACAACCACAGACTGGTTTTCTTAAGCCTTCTATAAAAATGTCAGCAGGCCCATGTTTAGTCCTGGACCCCACCAAAACAACAGCAATAACAAAAATCTCTCAACTCCTCATACATAATTGGTAACTTCTAGTAAATTTATAAGTGGGCAATTTCCCCTGAGTTTATATCATCACATTTAGTGCTATCAGTGATCTTAAAAATAGCTAGAAAAAATTTCATGTCATCATTTAGGATTAGAATCTATAACATTTCAATATCAGGTATATTTATAAATCACAAATGTTCCTGCATTGCAACTTAATCTGGATTTTGTTGAAAAGTGTTTTTCATATCCTAATTTTTGCTTAATATTTATGTTTTCAACATTTTTATCTGCTATATATCTACTCATCAAAAACATTAATCTCCTGAGAATGAACTTATTAAATTGCCAAATGAAGATGGTAAATTAATCAAACAGTCTTTGTAAGAATATAAAAGAATGTTAATAAAGAATTTAAGCAAAATTGCTAATAAGTATATGATGGCAATTTTATTTTTGGATGCACTCTTGCTTTTGTTTTCACATAGTTTTAATTAAAACATCAAAATTGTATATACTTATGGGATACACTTATATGTTGTGTAATATTTAAACCAGGGTATGCATATCTGTTTCATCAAACCTTTATTATATCTTTGTGGTGAAAACATTCAAAGTCTTTTCTGCCCACATGGCTGGCCCACGGTGCTCATATATTTGGTCAAACAGTGCTCTAGATGTTTCTGTGAAAGTGGTTTTTGGATGAGATTATCACTTAGATCAGTGGACTTTGATTAAAGCAGATTACCATACATAATATGGATGACCCTCAAGCAATCAGTTGAAGGCCTCAAGAGAACAAAGACTGACCTCCCTGGAGTAAGAAATAATTTAGCAGGCACACTACTTGTGGATTTTAACTGCAACTCTTCTTTGAGTCTCCAGTCTACATGTCTACTCCATCACATTTTGGATGTACCAAATGTCCACAATTCTGTGAACTAATTCCATAAAAATAAATTAAGATACCTCTTTCTTTCATATGTTTCTGTCATACATATGCATGTATATATGCACACAGACACTGAATATACATGCATATATGCACATATATATGGATGTATAAGCATGTATGTATATAGAAACATTAACACACATCTTATTGGTTCTGTTTCACTGGAGGACCCTGATTAATACAAATCTGTTAGAGGATCATTTTTAAAAACTCATATTTCTCATCAAAATACTAAATGCTCATATATAAAAAATTAATTCATTATTAATGAGAAATTTAGTAGGACATTACAACAGGTTCAACAGAAAATTCAAACTATATAATTGATTCAGAAATAATGAAATGAATTTACAAATAAAAATAAACTTGACTTTCTCCATGAGATACAGGTTAATCTCCTCTGGAGAGAATATGCATATCTGTAGAAAAGTATCACACAAAGTTATTAAACACATCAAAGATAATGAAAAGCACTGAGTCCTCTACATTCAGATAATTGGAAAGGTATGCTAGACAGTGCTTTTTCACTGAAAACACCCACTTTAAGGCCTTTCACATTTTGGCCTTTCACATTTTTAATACTGCTTTTCCAATGAAAGAGAAAAATCTAAATCCATACGTATACAAAAGTTTGTGCTTACACTCTCTCACATACATATATACACCGACTTTTCTCAGGAAAACAATATCTATCTCATATAACTGTTTTGAAAGCAGTGTGATATACTTAGCAGGCAGTGATGCTTTCAATAAATATGTACTATTATTATGTCATTCCAATCAGATCTATTTCAAGATGTAAATAACATTTAGGGCCCAATCTCCCCCATTCTGAAAGTTTGTTCTTTCTTCTTCATTTCTTTCTCTTTTATTCTTTTCCCTATCAAAATCTGTAACCAGGAAAAGATAGGAAATTATTTCCCAACTAAATGAATATATACATATGTTTTCAGTGATAATAGAAGAGATAGCATTCAAATGAGGAAATAAATCTTTAAAGAAACAAAGTTCTAATGTTGGAATTTTAAACATTGACTCTGGAGTTTCGAAAGTATTACAAAGTCATGGAAGTCTTCCTGAAATTCCTCAAATCACATTGCAGAATGGTAAGTCACTTTTGTGTCTAGAAGCTCAGGCCAGTGGATTCCACATAGTATTTTTATATGCTCACACACATACATATATGTATGCATACACATATACACATATGATGTTTTCAAGAAATCATATGTACAACCCAACTTTTTCTTTTGGCACTTAATGAAAAGAAATATTCAAAATTCACCAGTTAGTGTCTCTAAAGAGAAAACACACCTTGTAAACAATCACCCTGTTGTGCTTATTTACTGATCCATGGGCAATACCCCTCCCTTATAGAAATTTTTTCCCGGAAAAAAGAAAATGTTCTCTTAAAAATAAGACAGACTTTATCTGTCTGGCAAATGCTCAGCATGGGCCAGTGAGAAGAGAGGGAGATAAATGCACTAAATGCATCTATAAGGGCCTCCCATCTCCTTCAGTGTGTTGATACTCATTTTCTTGGTTTTCTATCTACTGCTGCCAAGAAAAAGGCCCCCCTTCTTCCTTGCCACCAAAAGAAAAGTCCATCAGCTCATCAAGATTTTTTCCAGTTACAGAAGTTGAGAAAGTGGAATTTTATCTTCCTGACACATGTTGTTTTAGAAATAAATGGTTTTTATATTGCACATCATTATTCATATACTGAACCCTTTGTTCTGAAACATCTGGAAAAAAGGTTGCAATTTGGATCATCCTTTATCATTGTGATTTTTGTCCAGCTATGTTTAAGGATTTCCATATAAAAATTTTTTCAGAAATTATTCAGCACTAGGGCTTCAAGGAGAGCAGAGAGATTAAAAAAACTAATATTCTGTCTCTCAAAATTTCAAATTATAGAAATGATACAGTTTACATATTTTAAAATTTTTAGTTGTAGATGGGCACAATACCTTTATTTTATTTATTCATCTTTTTATGTTGTGCTGAGGATCAGACTCAGTGCCTCACAGGTGCTAGGCAAGTGCTCTATCACTCAGCTCCAATCACAACCCACAGTTTACATATTGAAGAGCAGTTTGCAAGAGCTGAGTATCCAGTGGGAAAAAAAAATGTTTCCAAGACTGGCAAAACATGCCTTTTCTCAGAAAAGTTCAGACTTTTGTCTGTAATCAAAAATATATGATTTTAAGTCCTTTGGGTATAGGCCAAGGAGTGGGAGAGCTGAGTCAAATGGTGGTTCCATTCTGAGTTTTATAAGGAATCTCCACACTGCCTTCCAGAGTGGCTGCACAATTTGCAACCCCACCAGCAATGTATGACTGTACCCTTTTCCCCACATTATTGCCAACACCTGTTGTTGCTTGTATTCTTCATAGTAGACATTCTAATTGGGGTGAGATGGAATCTTAAGGTGGTTTTGATTTGCATTTCTCTTTTTACTAGGAATGTTGAACATTTTTTCATTTATCTGTTAATTGCTTGTAGGTCTTTTTCTGTAAAGTGTCTGCCCATTTCCTTAGCCCTTTTATTGATTGGGTTATTTGTATTCCTGGGATACCCAAAGGACTTAAAATCAGCATAGTACTGTGATTCAGCCACATCAATGTTCATAGCTGCTCAATTCACAATAGCTAGATTGTGGAACCAACCTAGATGCCCTTCAATAGATGAATGGATAAAGAAATTGTGATATATATATATATATATATATATATATATATATATACATATATATATATACACACACAATGGAATATTATTCAGTCATAAAGAAGAATAAAATTATGGCATTTGCAGGTAAATGGATGAAATTAGAGATGGTCATGCTAAGTGAGATTAGCGAATCCCAAAAATCCAAAGGCCGAATGATCTCTCTGATAAGTGGATGATGATACATAATGCAGGGTGGGAGGAAGGCAAGAATGGAGGAAGGATGGATTGCATAGGGAAAAAAGGGGGATTGGATCGGGGAAGGGGGTAAGAATAATAAAAGAATGAGACAAACATCATTACCCTATGTACATGTATGATTACACAAATGGTGTGACTCTACTTCATGTACAACCAGAGAAACATCAGCTGTACCCCATTTGTGTATAAGGAATCAAAATAAATAATATATATATAGATATATAGATATATCTAGATATATACATATAGGCTTTAACTCCATGTTATTTGAACTGGAAGTATATATACCAGTCATTATGTACAATTCTGGTTAGATTCCTAATAAAATTTCAAGTCCTATCCAGGACTGCACAACAGAATAAAGATCATGGTATCATCAAAGAGTTCAGAAACAAGGGCAAAGATGGTAATAGAGCTTTTATAATGCAGTCTTTACAGAGAAACAATTTAAAAATGAATGAGAAATTTAATAAGCAGATTTAATTGCTAAGTATGACAATCACTACCTAAGGAATAGAGACTCTATTTGAAAATATTGACCAAGCTTTAAACAAAGTGCCAACAAATGGATCAATTTAGACATGAATGATTTTTTTCTTTGAAAAAGATGATAAAACCTTAACTTAGACTGTACAAGAATGATGAGAGTTTTTCTATAGATTCATTGATGTCTTTTTCCAGCAAATTTGTCCTCACCATCTGTTACCTCAATCTCCTCATCTCCTCCCTTCTCATTGCTTACTGTACTCCTGGTCTCGCTCTGTCCTAAACCTCCTGACATAGTTCTACTTCAGAGCTTATCAATTGCTCTTTCTTCTGCCTTCATCTCTTCCTGCAGGAAGATGGCTTTGTGTCATTCCTTCTCCTTCCTCAGGAATTTACTCTAATACCACCCTTTTGGTGAAGCTTCTTCTGGCTACCCTGTCTTTTAAAAGCTCCTATTACCTTTCTCTGATTTACTTATCTTCTTGGCATATAATCACTGCCCAATATACAGAGTAGTATTCCATTGTATGAAGGTACCAAATATTTTTAAGCCATTCATCTAGTGAAGGAAATTTGAACTGTTTCTAGTTTTTCTTATTACAAAGCTGTTCATAGGAACATTCACAAGCAACTTTTACTGTGAATATAAATCCGACTTTATCTAGAATAAATATGCAGAAATGGTATTACAAGGTCATATGTAATAATATACTCATAAGAAATTGCCAAACTATTTTCCCAAGTGGTGACGCCAATTTTTTTGTATTCCACCAACAATGAATAAGACTTCTAAGACTTCTACTCATCCTTGCCAACACTTCTATTATCACAATTTTTCAGTACAGCCACTGTAATGCGTGTGTAGTGATATTTCACCATGACTTTAATTTGCATTTCCCTAGTGGAATAATGTTGGCTCTGCATGTGCTTTATTGTCATTCTTATATCCTACTCGATCAAGTATCTATTAAAATATTTTTCTGATATTTTAAGTGTCTTTCACTCAATATTACTTTTTAACTTTTTATTGGAGAAATAATTATAGATTCACAAGCAGTTATGAAATCAGAGAGTTCTACAAGCCCTATACCAGCTTCCTCTATTGATGACATCTTACATAATTATAGTACAACATTAATATCAGAAAATTGACACTGGTACAATACTCTTTGCTAGTCTGCAGACCTCATTCAGGTTTCACCAGTTATTACATGTATTCATTTGTGTGCGTGTTTCTTAAGTTCTATGCAATCAAATTTGTAACCAACAAATCAAGATAAAGTACTGTTTCATCTCTACAAAGATACTCATGCTACTGCTTCCTGGTCTAACCAATCCCCCACCTCTTTTTTTGTCCTCTGGTAACCAGTAATCTGTTCTTCAACTCTACAGTTTTAACATTTCCAAACATAATATAAATGGAAACACAATATGCAACCTTTGATATTGGCCTTTTTCACTAAGAATAATACTGTTGAGATCTATCCAAGTTGTTGCAATTATCAATACTGTGTTCCTTTTTATCACTGAGAACTATTCTGTGGTATGGATGTGCCCAAGATTTCTTAATCATTCAGCCATTGAGAGATAAATGGGACATTTCTAGTTTGCAGCTATTAGAAAAGAAGTTTCTATGAACATTTGTGAGCAGATACTTGTATGAACATAGGCTGTCATCTCTCTGGGGAAAATACCTAGATCAATTACTAGTTTATACAATGCTATGGTTTGGATATAAGGTGTCCTCCAAAAAGCTCATGTGATGGAAAATGCAGGAATGTTCAGAGGTAAAATAATTATAAGAGTTGTAAACTTACCAGTGGACTAATTCATTTGATGGATTAATATTTTGAATGGTAAATATAGGCAGGTGAGGCATAGCTAAAGGAAGCATGTCACTGGGGCATGCCATTGTGTATTATTTATCTTCTCCCCAGCTCCTTCTCACCTGGCCCCTCTGCTCCCTGGCTGCCATAAGCTTTCTTCCTCCATGCCCGTCCACCGTGATGTTCTGTCTCATCTCAGGCTCAGAGAAATGGAGCTGGTCAACTATGAACTGAACCTCTGAAACAATGAGCCCAAAATAATTTTACTTCTCTGTTTTACAGTGATGAAAAGCTGACTATCACATATAGAAAGTGCATGCTTAGATTATAAGAATTTGACAAATACTTTCCAGAGTAGTTGAATTACTTTTTCACTCACAACAGCAATGTACAAGAGATACAGTTTCTCTGCATCCTCATCATCATTGATGATGTTTTATCTTTGTTTTTTATTTTGTCCATCCTAATAAATGTAATTCTTATATGTTTTAATTTGCCTGACCCTAATGGCTAATTATGTTGAACATCTTTTCATTTACTTTTTGGGTCACCTTAATCTCTCTTTTTCTGAGATGGTTATTCAAGTCTTTTGCACATGTTGCCATTAGATTTTTTTTTATAATTGAGTTTTGAGTATTCATAATGTGTTCTATACACCAGCCCATTGTTGGACATATAGCTTTCAAATGTTATCTCCTTGTCTGTGTCCTATCTTCTTATTCTCTGAACTGGATCTTTCATAAAGAAAAGGATGACCAATTTATCATTTTTTCCTTTTCTGGATCATGCCTTGTTGTCATGTCTAAAACCTCTTCACCTAGCCCAAGCTCCTGAAAATTTTCTTCTCTGTTTTCTTCTAAGAGTTTTATAGTTTTACATTTAAGTCTCTGATGCACTTAAATTTATTTTTGTATAAAATGTTAGGTTTAAGTCAAGGTTCATTTTCTTAAACCTATGAATATGCAATTGTTCCAGTATTATTTGTTGAAAAGTTTATCCTTCCTCCATTGAATTGTTTTTGCCTCTTTGCCCAAAACCAGTTGACCATACTTGTGTGTATTTATAGATAGATTTTTTTGCAGTGCTGGGGATTGAACCCAGGGCCTTGTGCTTGCAAGGCAAGCACTTTACCAACTGAGCTATATCCCCAGTCATATATATAGATTTTATATTCAATTCCATTTATCTTTGTGTCTATCTTTCCAACAACACAATATTGCCTTGATTACATTAGCCAGTAGTTTACTATTCTAAGTGGTATATAGAAACCTTTCCACCACCTAAAAAGAAATTTATGTTGCTCGTGGGATTGTAAATTAATGCAACCCTATGAAAATTAGTATGGAGTTTCCTCAAAAGACTAGGAATGGAACCACCATATGGTTCCTAAAGAATTAAAGCCATCATACTATTGTGATACATGCATACCCATGTTTATAGCAACACAATTCATAGTAGCCAAATTATGGAACCAGTGTAGGACTCTGTCAAAGGATGAATGGATAAAGAAAATGTGTAAATAAAATGAAAACATATAAAGAACACACACACATATAATGGAGTTTTACTCAGCCATAAAGAAGAATGAAATGATGTCATTTACAGGAAAATGGATGGAAGGAAAGACCATTATGTTAAGGTATGTGGAGTATGGATGAGCCCCTGTCATCAGCTGATCCTGCTGCTTTGGCAAAACCAAGCCCAGGAAACATTCCTTGCCAAAGTTGAGGATGTTATCAGCCTTGACTGCACCAGTAGGATAGCTGCTACAAAATGTTTGTAGTTCTGTAACTTTTCACTGCACAAAGAAACCTTGGACAACTTACAAGTCTTGAATAATTCACAATGCCCCTGTAGTTTAGCTTCCTGATTATCAGATCCTATATAATAAATGTGCAGAGCTAGTTCTGGGTCACTGTTCCTCCATCAGAGTGCAGTTTCCCACCTGCCCCCACCATTTTGTGAAAATATCTCTGTGTCTTCTTTGTCTCTATGTTTTTCTTTGTCTCCCATTGCCCCTACTCAAGAATCCTTTGTTGATGCTGTGCAAGTCACAGCAGAAAGGGCTCTAGAGATAACCTTGAATAAGTGTTAGACACACAATGGTGTTTTACTCAGTCATAAATGAAATGATGTCATTTGAAGGAAAATAGATGGAGCTAGAGACCATTATGTTAAATGAAATAAACCAAACTCAGAAAGCCAAAGGTCATATGTTTTCTTTCATATGTGGAAGCTAGAAATTAAAAAGGAAAAGAACAGTGTGTGAGAATTTCATGAAAATTGAAGGGAGATCAATAGAATAGAGGAAAAGGGCCAAGGGAAAGAGAATAGGAAGGAAGGGGGAAACATTTGGGAATGATATAAGCCAAATTACATTGTTAGAACATGTGTATGTGTATGTATAAATATTTAGAAATAAATCATAGTATTATGTATAATTATAATGCACCAATAAAAATATAGAAAAAGAGAGCGTTCTATCACTTACACCCCTTCGCTCACCTTCCTTTATGTTATAAATGTCTCATGTACAATGCTAACCAGCACTGAAAACCTATGAGCAAAATGTTTGCTTTCAAACATACTTTAAATGTCAATTAGAGAAAATAGTCTGTTATTTATTTAGATATTTATTATTTCTCTTTCTCTTCATTCCTAATAATCCAAGTTTCTTTCAGGTATCATTCCCCTTCTTTCTGTACATTTTCCCTTAGCAATACTTTTTAGAGCACATCTGTTGGCAACAAATTCTCTTAACCTTCCTCCATTAAAGGTTGTCTTTATTTTATCCTTATTTCTAAAGGAATATTTTGCTTGATAAAGAATTCCAGGCTGACAAGTCTCTTCTGTTGCTTTGGAAATATTCAATTCCTTCTGCCATCCATGGTTTCTTATGAGAAATCAGCTCTCAACTGAATCATTTTTCCCCAATTAAATAATGTTACATTTTTCTCTGGTTGCTTTTAAGATACTTTATTTGGTTTTATTTTTCAGCAGTTTGGTTATGATATGTCTAGGTATGGATTTCTTTAGGTTTGTCCTGTTTTGACCTACTTGAATCTGTAGTCCAATCATGTCTTTCACCAAACATGGCAAACTTCTAGCTATTATTACCACAAAAATTTTTCTACATGTCACTCTTTATCCTTTCTTTCTTCAATTTAAATAACATAAATGGTAGATTTTTTCTCAATGTCTCAGAGGCTCCTAAAGCTCTGTTCATTTTTTAAAAAATCACTTTGTACTCAAATGTTCAAACTGGATAATTTCTACTGAAGTATCCACTAATCTACTTTCAAATCCATTGGTTTCTTTCACCTTAATTCTGCTATTAAACTCTTCCAGTCAGATTTTCTTTAACTCTTGTTATTTTATATGCCAATTTTAAAAATCACCATTTGGTTCTTCTTTGTCTTTTCTACTTCTTTGCTGAAAGTATCTTTCCATATTTCTCAAGAGCTTATACTTAGTCATTTGGAGCATTTTTATAATAGCAATTTTAAAACCTTTATCAGAAAAGTCCAACAACCGTGTATTCTCAGTGTTGGTGTGTGTTGATTGTTTTCCCATTCAAGTAAGATTTTCCTGGAGTACTGAGTAATTTCTCAATATATTGTAGAATATTTTTAAGATCCTGTTATAGGATTTTGGATCTTACATGAATCAGAGAAAGTACTGATATTATTGTTTTAGTAGGAAATTGACCAGTTGGGTTCATGCCACAAATGTTAGCCAGCCTTCTGTGGGTTGAGGTTTCATGTCAGTTCCAATTCCAAATGCTTTTCAGAACTGTTTGGATCTGTCCCTTATGTGCACCACTCAGTTGTCAGCCTGGAACCTTGTCAGTTATCTATCCTGTTCTTCAGGACTCCAAGTCTATGGTATACTGAATAGGTCAATCTCAGCACCCCCAGTCATGGGTGAGTTGGGGAGTTCATAAAGAACTTAAGAAGTTGCAATACCACTTTCCTTTCCACATTCTCCCTGAAATGTTATGGTGCTCCTCTAGCCAAAAAGGGTTGTATTTACTTCATCTTGCTACACATTTCCTATCACCTGTGCTGTGTTTGGGGCCAGGTAACAGAGAGATAAAAAAAAATTCAATAGGAGTTTGCCCCACCCTCTTGGGATCTCATCTTCCTCCATGAAAAGAAAAAATACCCTTATGAGTGTTTAGGCTACTGTGGGTTTTCAGTATCTTACCTACCTCACTTTCTACCATGAGATTTCTTGGGCTAGTGTATGACAGAATGTAGAAAAGAAAAAAAGGTGGAAGATCTCAACTTTGAGCATTAGGAGACTGTCTTACTCCTTCTAGAGCCAGAAAAAAAGGCTTCTCTAAGATCTAACCTCTATCTCCTCATCCTAACCCTGTTTCTGTTTTTCAGGCTGTATTACCTTCATTCTTGGAGACACTAAAGGGAAAAAAGGATAAACTCATTTCAAGTTCAATGCTACTTTTAATTCTTGTCTTCTTTTCCCCTCTGCCTGCTACCATTTAAATTTCAGAGCCCTCAAATAACTGTTCCATACATTCTTTTCAAGTTTAATAGCTATATTCAGAGAGAAACACAAAATGGAGTTGCTTACTCAGTCTTACCCAGCACTAGAACTACTAACATATTTTATAGCCTTTGGCTCTTTGTTTAAGATTTACTTTTTATGAGTTAGACTAGAAAGCCTGTGAGACCATGTATTTTGTCTTTTGTACCACAACCATTCCAGCCTGACACACAGTAAATGCTTAATACAATTTTTGACGAGTGATGGAATGACTGACTAAATTAATAAATGAGTAACACTGAGTGTTATGTATTAGATACTAGGTGTCCCCCAAAAGCTCATCTGTGAGACAATGCAAGGAAGTTTAGAGGTGAAATGATTGGGTTATGAAGCCTTAAACAACTGGATATTAACTGTAGGCAGATAGGGTGTGACTGGAGAAGATGGGTTGCTGAGGGTGTGCCTTTGGGGTTTATATTTTGTCCGTGGTGAAGGGAGCTCTTTCTCTGCTTCCTGGTGCTATGTCCTGAGCCACACTCTGCTGTCATGATATTCTCTCTCACCTTGGGCCCAGAATGGAGTTAGCCATCTAACTGAGACTGACTCTGAAACCATAAGTGCACCACTCCTCCACCCCTCCACCCCCAACCCAATAAACTGTTCTTGTCAGGTCTTTTGATCATGGCAGCAAAATGCTGACCAAAACACTTGGTTAGGTTTTTTCACCAGTCATAAAGCTACTGATTTATTATTAAGTAGTAATTAATAATTTTTCACTTTTTGTTAGAGACAGATGTAAGACTCATATTTAACTCAGATGTATAACTGAAGTTACATATGCAAACTTACATTTCTTATAGACATATTCAACTACAGTAAATTGTAATTTCATCTGCCCCAACTCCCACTGAAGAAACTGATAATTTTAACTATAAAATAATTTGCATTCAAAAATATAATTACCATCAACATTCTAGCTAGGAAAAAATAACTATCCCAGCAGACCTTACAAAAGCTATTCAAAGAGATAAAAATATAATCTGTTCCCATCATGAAAAGCACATTTCTTTCATTGTGTACAGGAATATGCTCACAACATCCCAAACGTAGAGATAGATTTTGGTAGGAATCTTCTGTCTTTTGAGAGAAATGAACATTCCAATGAATAGTAACCAGACTGGGGCTCCTTACCATGTGACCAATGTATAACAGCCATTTTGCATGATGACTTCAGCATCTTTAGTCTTGAGTTGTAGCAAAGGAGGAGGGCAATGGAAGTATTTTTTAAAATGCTGCTGCTATCAGCAAAGAGACCTAATAGATCTGCAGGCTGTTGCCAAGCCAATAATTCACACAGAAGGTCATGGTAGTAATTTCTAAAGGACAGTATCTTTTCTTTTTGCAGTTACACAGTTGTATAGAAGGAGAAACTCAGGAAACAAAAAGAGAATGTACAATTTGCCCCAAAAGGAAATACACAAAGCACAGCTCATTATTTGTTAGTAAAGGTTAGCACTTTATATTTTTTTAATTTCAACTCTTAAATATTACAAAAAAATAACAGCAATTTACAAATAACAAGGATGACCTAATACCATTGCATGAGTAGGGTATAGGGGGACAGGATATAGCCAATGTTAAGTATAATTTCAGGCTGTTCCATAGTGTTATGCTTTTATATTCTACAGCCTGTGTGACTGATATAATTGGATCATTATGTGGACAGAGTCTAGGGAGATTACTAGGAAACAAATAGGTCTTTTTCATATAACATCTTTTCTCTATTAAATTTAAATACTATTATCTCCATGGTTTCCTTCTTCTGAGTACCTTAGAAGATTGAATACTGACTTTCTGCTTGGTCAAACTACTGTCCAAGCTGTCCTGATTTTTTTACTCCCTGAGAATCAATTTCTCTGCCTGAATATTTGAAGAACTGAGCAGGTAACTTTCTCTTACCGCCAAACTACTCTTACTCAGAAATTTATAATCCATAGTGCTCAGAAAGGTGCTATCCTTCCAGGAAAACATGCATCTCATTACATAACTGATGGAAATGCTTAGAATGTCTTTCCTGAAAGATGAGGACAAACAAGATCAATAATAAGATATAAAATAAATAAACATTTTATGGTACTTTACATGTGTAAAACAAGCTACATATATGATCCTCTGAAAGCTCGACCACAAATCAAAATATCTGGACTCTAGTAAAAACAAACTCTACTATTAACTATGAGACCTGAAGTATGCCACTTACCTTCTCTAGACCATTTTTTTTATCATGACATTAAAAGTAACTTTACCAATAATTTTATTTGGATGAGGAACTTCACTGCTTCCTGAATATTAGGGACTGTCCTGATTTTTTTCCTCCCTGAGAATCAATTTTTCTGCCTGGGTATTTAAAGAACTCTGGATTCCTTAAGAATTATTCTTTTTTTTTCTTGAGACAGGTTCTCACTATATTTCCCAGGCCTATCTCCAATTTTTATGCTCAAGCGATTGTCCATTTTCCCACCTCACCCTCCCAAGCAGCTGGGACTTACAAGCAGGGCTTCACAAAACTATTTCCTAATTCCTAAGTATGGTGAGTTAATCAGAATATGTCTCATTGCCATTAGTTCCAAATAATTTGTACTGCTATGAATCATGTTCCCTTAAGACTCAGTATTTTTATTCATTTTTGAGAATTTTTCCTCAAATACCTCTAAATATTTTGCTTCAAATTTTGCACTGAAATTTCATTTTCAGCTCTCTTTCACACTTACATATAAGTTTGTAACATGCTTTCTTAGTTCTCAATTTATTTATTGTTCAGTCTCCTTTTTTTCTTATTCTTTGGTATCTTATCCTTATAGTTCTGCTTTTACTTGATTAAGATTCTTTGAAAATTCTTTAAGAGCATGAACAACTTTGGAGCACTTTCTTCTGTATGTTAGTTTGAATTTCAGTCAAGACTGGGTTATTATGGTTTAGGTTTGGCTGATAATTTTCATTCATTCACCTTCTTTTATTTATTCACTTTTGTTTCCTATTCTTGTTTTATATTATCATAGCTCCTATTTTACTTCATTTCATCTGTCTCATGCTTAGTGTGTTCATACTTTCTTTTTATTTAGGTATATTTTGAATGAAATTTCCTGAAACCATTGACACCTTATTTCAGATTATTTTTCCTACTTCTCTCTTCAGTTTGAGTTCTGTCAATCCTTGCCTGAGTTTTTGGAAGGATTCAGCATTTGACCTCAACTGTATGCAACACTAACTGGGAAATTTGAGTTCTCTTTCTCTTCTGAAATCCGGTGCCAAAGTCAAATAAACCCCAGTTTGTTCTCTGAACTCTTCACTGTTCCTCAGAAAACAACAACCCTTGTGATTCTTTTGGTGCTGAATATAAGAGCAATACAGTCACAAAGATTTTTTCCTTGATTTTCCCAGTGCTACTTGTTCATTCCCTTAGCTGATTTTCTCCAAAAATGAGTAGTATTCAGGGAAATTCTCAGAATTCTATTGTTTCTTTCTGATTAGTTATTTTATTATTCATCAAAACTCCTGGATTTTTTTTCTTTTTTCTTTATTTCTGCCACTTTTCAAGTTTATGACATAAGCTTATCATTTTCCTTGTCTGTTTTCTATTTAATTATTTTTGACCCTTAAAAATAAACGTTTTTCAGATTAGTTAATTAGGCTTCAAGATAGAAATTTTCTGTACACTTGCCTCCTCTAAACATTGTTTCAGAATTTTCCATGTGTATCATGTTTAATTTAATTATTCCAAGCTACCATTTGTTTTTTGTAGGATAATACTTAGATATTATAATCAAATACACTGCCAATATCATAATATTTTGTGACTCTTTTGAATTGTCTATATGAAGGTAATTATATCTATTGAGGTAACTATTGGGGGTTTCAGTGAGGAGGGAATACCCTGACTATGAACCTCCTAACTCCATTAGTCAAAGTATTAATGCTTAATCTCACGTATCCTAGGGAAAACAGTAACTTAATAGAAGTACAATTTCCAGAGTTATGGCTGTCTTTCTGAATCATCATGTTTTTTTTTCCATCCCCCAACTACTAGATATCCACTAATTGTTCTCTACCTCCACTCAGTACTCACATTCTTGAAGCTCGGTAAATTATTTGTGCAAAAATTTGAGTAACCTTAATCACAAATGAGCTATCATCAATTCATTTTTGTTTACATCAGATACACCTTCAAACTTAAAATCAAAGAGAAGTCATTTGAACACCGAGAGAAGTCCTTCGTTTTATGTCTTACAGTAAGTAGAAACTTGGCCACAGAAATCTTTTTTTTTATTTTATTAATTTTTTTCACACGATTCATATAATCTTACATATATATAGGGTAATGCTGCCTGTCTCAGTCTACTATTTTTCCTTCCCCCATCCCCTCCCATCCCATTTTCCTCTACACCATCCATACTTCTTCCATTCTATCCTACCCCCCTGAATCCCCACCCCCGTTTTATATCAGCATCCACTGATCAGAGAAAACATTTGGTGTTTGGTATTTTGGGCTTGGCTTATTTCACTTAGTATGATATTCTCCAACTCCACCCATTTACTAGCAAATGCCACAGTTTTATTCTTTTTTATGGCTAAGAAATATTCCATTCTGTATATATACCACAGTTTCTTTATAAATTCATCAATTCAAGGGCATCTACGTTGGTTCCACGATCTAGCTATTGTGAATTGAGCAGCTATGAACATAGATGTGGCTGCATCCCTATACTTTGCTGATTTTAAGACCTTTGGGTATAAACCGAGGAGTGGGATAGCTGGGTCAAATGGTGGGTCCATTCCAAGTTTTTTGAGGATAATCTGTACTGCTTTCCAGAGTGGCTGCACCAATTTGCAACTCCACAAGCAATGTACAAGTGTGCCTTTTTCCCCACATTCACGCCAACACTTGTTATTGCTTGTATTCCTGATAATAGCCATTCTAATTGGAGTTAGATGAAATCTTAGGGTGGTTTTAATTTGCATTTCTCTAATTACTAGAGATGATGAGCACTTTTTCATATATTTGTTAATCACCTGTGTATCATCTTCTGTGAAGTGTCTGTCCAGTTCCTTAGCCCATTTATTGATTTGGTTCTTTGCATTTTTGGTGTAAAGTTTTGTAAGTTTGTTATAAATTTTGGAGATCAGTGCTCTGTCTGAAGTGTGTGTTGAAAAGATTTTTTCCCACTCTGTAGGTTCTCATGTCACGTTATTGATTGTTTCTTTTGCTGAGAAAAAGCTTTTTAGTATGATTCCATCCCATTTATTGATTCTTCCTTTTATTTCTTGCGCTCTGGTGGTCATGTTGAGAAAGTCTGGTCCTAAGCCAATATGAAGAAGATTCAGGCCTACTATTTCTTCTATTTGGCAAAGAGTCTCAAGTCTAATTCCTAGATCCTTGATCCATTCTGAGTCAAGTTTTGTATAGGGTGAGAGATAGGGGTTTAATTTCATTTTATTGCATATGGATTTCCAGTTTTGCCAGCACCATTTGTTGAAGAGACTATCTTTCTCCACTGTATGTTTTTGGCACATTTGTCTAGTATGAGATAACTCTACTTATGGGGGTTTGTCTCTGTGTCTTCTATTCTGTACCATTGGTCTGTCTATTTTGGTGCCAATACCATGCTGTTTTTATAACTATTGCTCTATAGTAGAGTTTAAGGTCTGGTATTGTGATACCTCCTGCATCGTTCTTCCTGCCCAGGATTGTTTTGGCTATTCTGGGTCTTTTGTTCTTCCAGCTGAATTTCATGATTGCTTTCTCTATTTCTATGAGGAATGTCATTGGCATTTTTATTGGAATTGTGTTAAATTTGTATAGTACCTTTGGAAGTATGGCCATTTTGATTATATTAATTCCGCCTATCCAAGAACATGGGAGATGTTTTCATCTTCTAAGGTCTTCCTCAATTTCTTTCTTTAATGCTCTGTAGTTTTCATTGTAGAGGTCTTTCACCTCTTTTGTTAGATTGATTCCCAAATATTTTATTTTTTTTTCGAGGCTATTGTGAATGGAGTTGTTTTCCTCAATTCACTTTCAGATGATTCATCGCTTATGTAGATAAATGCATTTGATTTATTTGTGTTTATTTTATATCCTGCTGTTTTGCTGAATTCATTAATTAGATCTAAAAGTTTCCTGGTGGAGTTTTTTGGATCCTCTAAATATAGGATCATGTCATCAGCAAATAGTGAGAGCTTGAGTTCTTCTTTTCCTATTCATATTCCTTTAATTTCTGTGGGCTGTCTAATTGCTCTGACTAGTATTTCCAGCACAATGTTGAATAGTAGTGGTGACAGTGGGCATCCCTGTCTTGTTCCAGTTTTTAAAGGGAATGGTTTCAGTTTTTCTCCATTAAGGATGATGTTGGGAGTGGGCTTAGCATAAATAGCCTTCACAATGTTGAGATATGTTCCTCCCATCCCTATTTTTTCTAGTGTTTTGAGCATGAAGGGGTGTTGTATTTTGTCAAATGCATCTATCAAAATAATCATATGATTCTTAACCTTAAATCTATTGATGTGATGAATTACATTTATTGATTTCTGGATGTTGAACCAACCTTGCATTCCTGGGATAAATCCCACTTGATCATGGTGCACTCTCTTCTTAATATGTTTTTGTAAGTGATTTGCCAGAATTTTGTTGAGGATTTTAGCATCTATATTCATCAGAGATATTGGCCTAAGTTTTCTTTTCTAGATGTGTCTTTGTCTGGTTTTGGTATCAGAGTGATGCTAGCTTCATAGAATGAATTTGGAAGGGTTCCCTCCTTTTCTATTTCATGAAATACTTTCAGGAGTATTGGTATAAGTTCTTCTTTGAAGGTCTTGCAGAACTCAGCTGAGAATCCATCTGGTCCTGGCCTTTTCTTGGTTGGTAGACGTTTGATGGCTTCTTCTATTTCATTGCTTGAAATTGATCTGTTTAAATTGTGTATGTCCTCTTGGTTCAGTTTGTGGGGATCATATGTCTCTAGAAATTTGTCGACGTCTTCAAGATTTTCTATTTTATTGGAGCATAGGTTTTCAAAGTAGCTTCTAATTATGTTTTGTATTTCAATGGTGGTTGTTGTGATATTTCCTTTTTCATCATGAATTTTAGTAATTTGAGTTTTCTCTCTCCTCTTTGTTAGTGTGGCTAAGGGTTTATCTATTTTGTTTACTTTTTCAAAGAACCAACTTTTTGTTTTGTCAATTTTTTGAATTGTTTCTTTTGTTTCAATTTCATTGATTTCAGCTCTGATTTTAATTATTTCCTATCTTCTACTATTTTTGGTGCCATTCTGTTCTTTTTCTAGGGCTTTGAGATGTAAGGTTAGGTCATTGAGTTGTTGACTTTTTATTCTTTTCTTGAATGCACTCAATGCAATGAATTTTCCTCTTAGTACTGCTTTCATAGTGTCCCAGGGATTTTGATATGTTGTATCATCATTCTCATTTACCTCTAAGAACCTCTCCTCTAAGAACCTCTAAGAACATCTCCTCCCTGATGTTTTCTGTTATCCATGCTTCATTCAATAGCATATTATTTAGTCTCCAGGTGTTGGAGTAGTTTCTGTTTTTTCTTTTGTTGTTGATTTCTAATTTCATTCCATTATCATCTGATAGAATACAAGGTAGTATCTCTACTTTTTTGCATTTACTAAAGGTTGCTTTGTGGCATAACATATGGTCTATTTTAGAGAAAGAGCCATGTGCTCCTGAGAAGAAAGTGTATTCCCTCATTGATGGATGGAATATTCTATATATGTCTGTTAAGTCTAAGTTGTTCATTGTGTTACTGAGTTCTATGGTTTCTTTGTTTAGTTTTTGTTTGGTAGATCTGTCCAGTGGTGACAGTGGTGTGTTAAAGTCACCCAGAATTACTGTGTTGTGGTGTATTTGATTCCTGTAATTGAGAAGGATTTGTTTGATGTACATGGATGGGCCATTGTTTGGGGCATAAATATTTAAGATCATTATGTCTTCTTAATTTATAGTTCCCTTAAGCAGTATAAAATGTCCTTCTTTATCTCTTCTGACTAACTTTGGCTTGAAGTCCACTTTATCTGACATAAGGATGGAACCCCCTGATTTTTTACTAAGGCCGTGAGCATGATGGTTTTTTCCCCATCCTTTCACCTTTAGTCTGTGGATGTCCTTTTCTATGAGATGAGTCTCTTGAAGGCAACATATTGTTGGGTCTTTCTTTTTAATCCAATCTTCCCATCTATGTCTTTTGATTGATGCATTTAGGCCGTTAATATTCAGGGTTATTATTGAGATATGACTTGCATTCCCAGTCATTTTGGCTTAGATTTGGTTTTTAACATGACATGGTTTCTCCTTTAATTGGCTTTTCTTTTAGGATAGTTCCTCCCTTTGATGACTTACATTGTTGTTCTTCGTTTCTTCCTTATGGAATATCTTGCCGAGAACGTTTTATAGTGCAGGCTTTCTATATGTAAATTCCTTTAACTTTTGTTGGTCATGGAAGGATTTTATTTTGTCTTCAAATCTGGAGGTTAGCTTTGCTGGATATAGGATTCTTGGTTGGCAGCCATGCTCTTTCAGAACTTGAAATATATTGTTCCAGGCCCTTCTACCTTTTAGGTCTGGGCTGAGAAATCTGCTCATATGCGTGTTGGTTTCCCCCTATATGTAATCTGTTTATTTTCTCTCACAGCCTGTAAAATCCTATCTTTACTTTGTATATTAGGCTTTTTCATTATAATGTGTCTTGGTGTGGATCTGCTGTAATTTTGTGCATTTGGTGTTCTGTAGGCCTCCTGTAGTTGTTTCCATTTCATTCTTCAGGTTTGGGAAATTATCTGATATGATTTCATGGATTAGGTTGTTCATTCCTTTGGTTCGTTTCTCTGTGCCTTCCTCAATCCTGATAGTTCTTAAATTTGGTCTTTTCATGACATCCCATAATTCTTGGAGGTTCCATTCATGCTTTCTTGCCATCTTCTCTCTTTGGGAAACTTTATTTTAAAGGTTCAATATTTTGTCTTCATTGTCTGAGGTTCTGTCTTCTAAGTGATCTAGTCTGTTGGTGATGCTTTCCATTGAGGTTTTAATTTAGTTTATTGTTTCCTTCATTTCAAGGATTTCTATTTGGTTCTTTTTCAGAATCTCTATCTCTTTGTTGAGGTGATCTTTTGTTTCCTGTAGTTGCTCTTTCAGCTGCTTATTGGAATGGTCAATCATTGCCTGCATTTGCTGTCTTAACTCATCATTTGCTTCTCTGAAGATTTTAATCATGTATATTCTGAACTCCTTTTCTGGCATTTCTTCTACCATACTGTCATTGGATTCTATTAGTGTAGAATCTTGGTTTGTTTGGAGCACTTTCCTCCCTTGTTTTTCATGTTGTTCATGTATCTTCCCCTTTAGCAATGCAGATCTAGGGTACTGTAGTTTCTGCCCTATAGGCTTATAGTGACCCTATAGTTTTCTGAAACCTCTTCTTTAAGGGGGGGATCAATATTAGAAACACCCAGTGCAGACAATATGCAGCTCTAAATCAAATAGCCCCTATGAAGACTATTGTTACAGTAGTCTTTTTGTTACAATACTGTCATAATAAACAGAGAGGATGAGTTCAATTATTATCTACAGTATAGCAAACAGATTTGCAATGAGGACTGCAGTTTCTAATGGAGAACAAAGAGGATGGGGAGGGGTGTAGGCTGTAACTGTTAACAGTGTAAGAAAAGAGTATGAAGAAGTTCTAAATCATAGGAAGAGTGAAAGTGTAGTCAAAAGAAGTTGGTTGTTAGCATGAGAAAAGTGAGAAAAAGCCCTTGAGGAAAGAGGTAAGCAAAAGGAAAGTAGAGAGCAAGAAAAATGAAGAAATAAAAGTTTAAAAGCTATCACAAAGGAGAAAAAAGCTACACTATAACCATCATATACTATTCAAACCTCCCAGTCTTCAGTAGCCTGAGGCATGAAAAGTACCTGACAATGAGCTTCCAGACTCCAGCAGGTGTCTCAGGATGGGATTTGCCCCACCTAATGACAGTTTCCCCTTCATGGATAATCCAAGATGGCTGCACTGGCTTCCAAACATGTTGGCAAATAGGGAGATGCAGTGCAGGGCGTGGGCATCGAGACTGTGTGTGGTGAAGTCAGTCAGGCTGGGCCAGCAGTCCTGCCGCTCCTAACTTTTTTTCCCCAAAATGGCAGCAGCCACGTGTAACCAAACCTGTGGGTACTGTGATGGTGAACTTCCAGGAAACAACAGGCAGCTGGCGATCCACTGACAGTCTGCAGGTTCTGGAGCAGGCTACTGGCGGATGATTGGCAGATGAACCTCAGTTGGTGGGCGATGGGTAGGTGAAAGGCAGGCGATGAGCAGGCCAGAGGCAGGCAAACAGGCAAGTGAGGGATGATAGGAGGTGGTCAGTGAGCAATCTGCACTCAGATGTAATCACTATGTAGTAGACTGTGGGTGATGGAGGTAGACAAATGTGGTAAACAGCAGGGGATCAATGAGGAGTAAAGACTGCTTCACGGAGACACAGATTTTCCTCTGTTTGAATCCTGAGTTACAGAGCGACAAGGAACGTAGCCTCCCTCTAGTCCGCCATCTTGGATCTCTCCCAGAAATCTTAGAAGAGACATTAATATTGGAAAATGCTGGATCTGAATTATAGGGGAGTTACATTTACAAAATCATCAAAAACTTGTGAGTTCATCCAGCCTCCCTCAAGATTCCAGGTTCTGGATACATTTGATATTTGGAAAGGATGTGAATGGCATTCCGTTTAGTTTGTTACACTGTATCTCTAGAACATCCTCCATATAAGACTATAATTTATTCTGGGAACATATGAGTAGATGGCAGTTGTATACTGGCAAATATCTAATAGCTGGGTCTCTTGGAAATGGATGAGGGAAAGCTCTGATTATTAGCTTTTACAATGATGTAAATATTACCACCATGGAGAATTTCAAGCTACCAACAATGTATCACTGGACACTAGGTTGAGAATAGACACACCACAATCATCTCTCAAAAATAGTGAGAACAAATTCCAACATTCTATTGGAATGGTTTTAAATACAATATTGAAGAGCTTCAAGATAGTTTAAAATAAGCAAGACTACCCCTTTCTGGCTAACACTCCCTGTGCAATTTTTTTCTGTTTGAAGGAAGCAATTTTGTTGAGAGCTAAAGAAAGAGAAACCCTTCCCCGTCCCTAAGTAATTTTGGAATAATTCCTTATATTGAAAGCCTGAAAATATTTAAACCCAAATAATAGCAGTTTTTTCCTTTGGCATTCCTTTTTTTACAAAGAACTTCAGGTACTTGTATGAATGGCATATCAAAATGTAAACTCTTATTGTAACTTTTAACTTCTGGAATTGCAGTTATTAATAAGGATTATACAAATTCCTTTTATAAGTTAAGGCAAAACCCACATATAATTAAACCCAAACCACTGAAAAACAACTAACAGTTACAACTGCAAGGTTATTCCATACACTGTTCAATAACAACTGCAGCTGTGCCACTATTTAAAGTATTGCTGTGAAATTAATATAATGCATAATGAAAAAACTCTATGTACATCTCTTGGAGAAGAAGAAATATGTGTGGGTGGTGGAGAAAAAGAGAAAGCAATAGCAGAGAACAGCTTTAAAAAGAACCTTAGCTATTTTGGCTTATTTGTAAAGAATCTGTAAAATCCCCTCAAATGGACACTTTTGAAAGTTCAATATAAACTGCCATCTTCTTTTATTTCCCAATCAATCCTAAGCTTCAGTGCTTTAGTGCCTCAGAATTCTAGGCTTTCCCTTATCAGTTTCCAACTGATAAGTGATAAATATGTTAACCTTGAAGGGATAACATCTAATAGTAAAAACTGACCACTCCTAGGAATAACAGTCTGTCTTTGGGAGAATTCCTGAAAACACAGTGCCTTCATCCATCCTTTAAGTGGTATGGCTCATATAGAAAATGAAAACTGTTTGTATAGTACCTGGGGTAAGTGGTCAAGGAATCTAGGAACTCCAGATGACCAGTTGGATTTCCATTCACCCTAGGCCAGGGTGCTTTATTCATCAGTGCTCTTTATCAGCAAGCTGGGGGAATGATTATCTCAACACAACTAGATCTCATTTGTTGCCTACCAGCATCTCATATTATACTAGTTGGGAAACTGACTTAACCTAAAGGAAAAGATCTTATTGCAACTTGGGTTCTTTAAGAATTACCCTCTAAGATGAAGTTGTGTATGCAGTACATTTATTAGGGAATGCATTTGTAACCAATGCTTGTGGAAAGGAGAGAAGGAAGGAACAATGGACAAAGGAAGATGTTGAGCTAAAAAGCAGATCCAGTAACAGCTTTAGCCAAACTCATATGGAGCTCTGAGATTAATGATCCTACATAGTAGTCCTGAAGTGGACCATTGGCAAAATGGGAGAAGGTGGTGAAAAACCCAGTTCAGATATACTATAATGTGTGTGTTCTTTCTACCATGTGTGCTGCTCCTTTCCTTCAGGTCAACCATACATTTCTTACGATAAGGACCTATGTATGCTATCTCATCTCATATTTCTGTATACCTACCCCACAACATCTAAATGACAAAGAGAATATAATATCATGCATATGTTTGTGAAAAAGGAAAATATGTGAGATAGAGATATCAATGAATAGATTCCCATAAGTATTCCAGATGGTTATTATTGAAGAACTCAAAATTTACCAGAATGATATAGTTCATGAAAAGATTAAGAACAATTTTGCATCAGTCTTTCTCTGTTTCCAGAGAAACTGCTGGTGCCAATTTGTGACTTAGTTAAGACCATGGCTTTCTCACACAATAATATAGCAAGCAAGTGACTGGGGAAATCTATTAAGAGTGGGGGTTATCAATGGCATGAAGAAGCTGAAAGCAGATACATGTCTGGCTGCCTTTTATTAGAATAAATTGAAATTATTTATCTTCAAATGATAACAATACAAATGGAAACACTTGGCAGTTCCCTTGAATATATAATGAAGGATTACCCTAACACCCACATTTATATCCTGTAGTGTGCACAGCACTGCGACAAGGCCAGGAAAGTGACAACTCTTTAATTAGTTAGCTCTCAGTGACAAATTGGGGAAACTTGCTCTGGAATCTGCAGGGAGGGAGGAGATGGTAGATTGGTTTAAAAGTCTCTCTCTCTTCTCTATTGTGTGTTTCACAAGCATGCATTTTTATTTCATTGTTAAGGATGTACAAACCCAAAGATATAAGATTCACTAAATACCATGCTAAAAACCAAATGAAGGGTTTTGCTTCATTTAGTACCTGAATCAACACTACTTTACCTATCAAGTTAGACCTGAAACCTCCTTTTACCAATTTCTCCTGTGATATAAGAAAAGCAATTAGAACCAACTACCAAATTTTATTCATCAGTGCTCTTTATCAGCAAGCTATCTGAAAAATATTAAGTAATTTTCCTAAAATGTTACCCTGTAAGCAGTTGTACCTTCTTTCTGGAGTTATGACTAAAATTATTTATTGAATTACATCAAATGCCATACAGAATTTAGTAATGATAGCTGTATGCAATAATTATATGCTACATTGCCTCCACTGGAAACCATGGTAACTGATCAGTTACTGTTTCAACCTCCCACCATAGCTGAGAGTGGCACAGAGGAAAAATACACCCATCATCACATACAGTCAATCTGCAGATAACTATGGATGGAGGGTTATTTATTTATAATTAAATGAAAATTCTGTTCTAATTATAGTCACATATCCCCCTGGGGATTGATTTATACATGCAATTATGAAAGAGGGTAAGGGGAGGGAGGTAATAAGAGAGGGAAAGGAAGACAGACATAAAGAAATTAATATGATATATATTTTAATAGTAATTTTATTTTCTTTTGTAGGAAGAGCCATAATAAGAACAAAAATATTTCCATGAAAACCCATAAAACAACAATCAATCATGGCCTTGGTTTCCTCTAGACATGGGCAAGACTTGAAGAATATTCCCTCCAGTCTCTTACATTTGAATTCCAATCTGAATCTTTCAGGATGAATCATCTAGCCTACACTGGAACACACTTTATGACAGGAGACTCACTA
The DNA here is from genome assembly GCA_020662805.1 of Glaucomys volans. Classification (NCBI taxonomy): domain Eukaryota; kingdom Metazoa; phylum Chordata; class Mammalia; order Rodentia; family Sciuridae; genus Glaucomys; species Glaucomys volans. The sequence goes on from JAJEJO010047203.1 coordinate 281,991, forward strand.
CTCATTTCCCTGCTGGATGTTATCACTGACAGGAAGGACATTTAAAGTCCATAAATGAAAACATGTCTCTGGAAATTTGACCATTTCATCCTTATATTGCTCCATTTGGGACTATTCTAGACCATGCCAGGCTACTCCTCTCATGGAGCCTTTGTATTTACTCTTCCTTCTACCTGGAATGCTCGTCCTCTGTTCTTTACATGGTTGGCGTCATCTTGTCACTCAGGATTTAGCTCCAATTTTATCTCCTCCAAGAATACATCTCTGACCACCTGACTTCCAGAATTAAACTATGTATTTCCAAGTCTCTATCATATGGAGAGCATCTACCATCAATATTCTGAAATAATATTAATATGTGTTTATTGATATGGATATTAGCTATACATATAATACATTGTGTACCATATAATCACCAGGCTGTTATCTCCTTGAAAATAGTCACTTTTTTATTCTCAACAGTAATCTTAATGCTTAGTTCTTTCTCCAACACCCTGAGTAGTATTTAACTTCCCCCCAAATAAAAAGTATAATATATTTGTCCTTAGTCTTGTTCTGCTTAATAGTTTAAAGATAAGTACATTTCAATAATAGGTACACAGAGATGCTCAATAAATACCTAATGAAGCAAAAAAGGAATTAAAAGGATTAATCAATTAAATTTTTATACCTCTTTTTCCTAGTCGCATCCTTCCAAATACTTGAGGAAAATTATCCTATCTTATTTGTGACTCCTCTCAAAACTATACATTCATAATTTCTTCAGTTTTTTCTGTTGGATCTGTTTTTGTTATCTCTTACTTAATACTCCATCATGTCTCTCAGACCTCTCAGTTTATTAATATTCAATATTAAAATCTAGCATACAAAACTATGTAAGAGTTTTCCAGTATGAACTAACCAGTGCAGATATGGTTACTGAAAGACATGATCAAAATGATGCCATCCTGTGACACCTGCTCAAGACACTAGTTAATCAGCTAGCCTCCCAAAATGTTATTACAACATTGGCTTTGTTAACCTGAGGTAGATGTAATACAATGCAGTCTTTGTCAAATTTTACTATACAGATACGTCCTTTAGAATCTTTATCTCTTCCCAGTTATATTTCACTTCTGCTTAAAATCACTGGCAATGAGGTAAAAGCAAATTTTGTCAATTCTATGGAAATGGGGTGAAGTCAGATTCTACAACTCTCAAAACCTGGTGTGTGGCAATAGTTTAAATAACAAAGCTATACTGGAATGCTGAATTTGGAAATAAGAGATCTAAATATGAAATACAGCTTATATTTAGTAGCATTAATAGCATTCAGGGGAGGAATTTCGTTGGTTTTCTCATATGTACAGATAAATACTAATTGTTTTGGAGAGTAATCAAAAAACCTACATAAGATAATGAATGTAGTTGGCACATAGTAGGGATATAACAATTATTTTCTCAATAATAGCCTTCTACCAATGGAAGTTAGCGGATTATATTGAGTGTATAGTCACAGATAAAAAGCTGGCATTTTTTTTTATAGAAATGGCTTCTAAGCCAAATTTTCTTTCACCCAGCATTTGTACAGTTGATTTTTTGAACTGAAATACAAGATTTAACATTTATAACTATTAAATTTCATCTTGTTAGCTTTGGCCAGAGTTCTAGCATGTCAAGATTGTTTTGAATTAAGATTCAGTTACTCAGTATATTAGCTATTGCTCCAAGCTTTATGTCATCTGCAAATTTGATAAGTATGCCTTCTATGTCATTATACATTTCATTAAAATTTTGAGTAGGACAAGACCAAGGGCAGATATATTCTGCATTTTATTTGTTTTGAAGGAAGGAGTATGTATAGGGTGGGGAGAAGAGCTGAAATTATTTGACAAACTATAAATCCACTTAACTGAATATCATCCAGTTCACATTTCTCCATTTTTACCCACAGAGATTCCATAAAATATTTTGTGAAATACATTAATTAAATTAAACACATTAGGCCTATGGAACCTTCTCTTTTCATCTAAAACTCAAAGTTGAGTGTAAAACAAAATTAGTTTGGCTTGACTTATTCTTAGTGAATGTGTCCTTTATCTTCTATCAATACTTGATTTCTAAGAATTCAATCATAATTTCAGGAAGCAAGAATTAATCTGAGAATCATTGATAGCATATGTATTCTTGATTGGAGACTAATTAAACATATTTTCCACAATTCTCAAAAATGTGTTTATATTATCATGTGCAAACTCCTTTTTCTGTACCCTTGTAGGTAATTAATCTATTTCTGAAGACAGATTCATTTAAAGCAGGTAGGCATGCCTCATTCCTCATACATCTTGGGGTTTAATTTCTTCTTAATAATTTTTATTTCACTCTCTATGCTTTTAGCACCATTCTTTTCTAAATAAATGAAAAAGCTAACATAGGTATTGAGTAACTCTGGTTATGGCCTCTTCTATAATACATCTTTCTTTTGAAAATGCCCTTAAAATCTAGACTAATGAGATATCTTTTTAGCAACCATAGATTATATAAATGACTGCCTCTTCAGCAACATGTTATATATCCCTGTCCCTTCTCAGTTATATTGCAGCTAGTTTTTAAAATTGTACTTTTTATTTTTAACTGACAGACAATGTTGCATGTTTCCATCTTATGCGACATGATGTCTAAAGTATTTATATATATATATATGTATATATATAGTGAAATTGTTAAATCTAGCTAATTAACAAATTCAAAATCACTGAAAGTGAATATAAAAACCTTCCCTCTTTGCAAGCATTTTTGGAATACCGATATTTTTTATTTTTAAAAACTTGTTCTATTTTGACATTATAAAATTATATCTTCCCCATTCATATTCATGTACAATTCATATACAATGAATCAGTTAAAAATAGTGGGAATCAATTTATTTAAGCTTCTATGATTTACAATCAAAACAATACAGACTCAATTATTTCCCACACATGTGCATGAATACACACACACACACACACACACACACACTCAGGTTTTTCTAGGTTTCTTGGCTCTCCATTTGTCTTATCAGCCTTCCTTCATAGGTCCCTTTTCAGCAGCCTATGTGGAAATCATCAATGCTGTAGGTGACATTGCCCTTCCTGAAACCCAGTGACACTGACCATGAGGGAACAGGGGTCAACACAAATTGCAAGTGCTTTTGAGATACAGGTTCTAAGCATGATTCATGCCAACCTCAACAGAGAAAACCAAGTCATAGTCAAGTGTGTGTGTGTGTGTGTGTGTGTGTGCACATGCCCATGTATGAACTGATTAAGTTAGCTTTGCTTTGATGGCAAAGTAGAGCAACCTAAATATATGAAAATACCTATTTAATGGATTTATTCAATGAAATAATATGAATTTATATAAATAGGGAAAGTATAATTTTGCAATGTGGTTTCCAGGAGGAATGGTGATTAGCCCAAGATCACACAGCTAGTAAGCGGTAGAGCTTGCATGCCACCTCAGCTTAAAAGACTCCATAAATGATGGAGATCCATGATATAAGCACTGGTGATACATAAGGAGAGAATGCAAGGGTGCCTCAGAGTTTAGTTTAATGTAAAAAAGCACACAGAGAATGGTGCTTTATTCTTTTTTCAAAGTGCATTCATAGTTCTGATATTCCTTTCTTTTTTAGTATCTCAAAGTTTTCCTGAGTTCTAAGTTTTCCATCTAAAGTATAGAGGACATAGGTTTGAGAAGGGCTAAGAAAATGATATTGGATAATACACAGACAGAAATCACAAAGCTATAAGAAATTATAATCACAATACAGTAGTATTTCATGGAATCTCCAGATACTGTCTTTGCCACTCCTCTCCACTGGAGACCCATGAAGCTGGGACCAGACAATGAAACTTCTCCTTACAGGCCTCAGAAGAACCAAATGCTTCCACCACCTTGCCTATCAAAAGAGTTGCATAGTCATGCCATATGGTGCTTGCTTCTGCCTTCCCAAAGTCTAGTGTACATTTTTCCTCTTGGTAGAAGCTAGATCACATGAAGAACACCAGCTGCAAGAGAATCTGCGTAATGTAGTCTTTAACACTTCCATTTTTGAGTCACTGGAAGGCAACTAACAAGACTGTTGTTTCGATACACAGTAGAGAAATACATTCTAGATTCTCATTACTTTTTTTTTTAGTACTGGGGATTGAACCCACAGGAGCATTATCACTGAGCTACATTCTCAGCACTTTTTTTATTTTGGCTGGCTTTTAACTTGAAATCTTCCTGTCTCAGCCTCTTGAGTCGCCTGACAATAGAGGCATGCACCACCATACCCATTACCCTTTTTAAGAAATTTAGTTCACTCATGCAAACTCAAGGGATTGTTCCTGAGTACATTTCCCAAGGAAAAATGTTCAAAGTTGGTGCCATCTCAAGGTGTTTGTTCTTTTCTAATATTCTTACAGAGTAATGGATGCTCAGTGTATACATCATCAATTTTGTATTTTCCATACAGCTTGTTTTAACAGCAATTAAGGGTTTCATTTTTCTGTTTTGCTTTTTTTCATGTTTATAAAATATACCAGTGGTGTTGAAAGGACAGGCAAAGGGATACAGAGAAAGCAATGGCAGAACTTTCAATTCCATAAAGCATCTCACAAACTCTCCTTTATTGCTAGCACAATCTGCTCCTGGCTTCAAAAACAATAACTGCATCTTTTCATTTTTCTCTCTTAAAAAATATTTGCCCCTGATACCAAGGAGACAAATTTTCATTTTTTCTTACGCTTTCAAGAATTTATTAATCTCAGAAGTCAATTATTAGAAGCAAAAGGATATCAGTGAAAGAAAACATGAAGTATAGATCAGGGAGATAAACGAGCAGAGGGAAACTCAAGGGTATTTTAAAGTTATTACTGATTCCTTCTCCAGTGTGAAAACCAAAGGTTTACATTCCTATATTAAAGCCTTGAGGTAACATTACAACATTGTATTTTTATGTGTACAATTGAAGAAGCTATGTGTGGCTGAGTTGAATTCTAAAATCACCACTAAAAAGGAGATTTGTGCTTTAAGGATCTTACTTGCCTCTATTTATGCCCTAAGATAATCTTGGTGAATGGCACTGTTCTAAAATATATTTTTCCAGTTATGATTGTTAAGATATAATTTTCCAGGTATAATTGTCATACTAAAAATCACACACAGATATATAAAATTTGTTACGTTTGTACTTATGTATACCTTCATGTTGTCATCACCAAATCCAGGCCATAAACATTATCTATCACCTCCAAAAGTTTTCTTGTGTATGTCCCTTTGTGGTTTTGTGTGTATGTGTGTTAAGAACACAACATGAGATTTATCCTGTTAACAAATTTTTTAAGTACAAAATACTTTATTTTTAACTATAAGCACAATGTGTACAGTGGATAGGATCAAAACACTCGTATTTTTATGCATCTACCCATATGACCCCACAGTTAGTGAGTGTCTGCAGGTAGAGAGCACTTGCTTACCCTTTGAAGGTAAACAGAGTTAGCCATGCCTTGTGATTTGACCAACCCACTTCTTGTTACTTAGAACTAACCAGGAAATGGGTAGAATACTACCTTATCTTTCTCCATTTTGATTACAGAAATGAGATAAAATAAGAATGACAGAGGAAGCATAAATGGAAAACTAAACTTCATGACAGAGAGAGGCTGAGAGTACAACTGTTTTGAGGTGTTCTCTGATCAATGTCATTTAATCTGCCACCCTCTCTCTGTGGATAAGTCCATAATCCCCATTCTTTATACTCTTGCTTGACCCTGGATCCTTCTCAGAATACTTAGCCTAGAGGAAAAAACAGGAAAGTAACTATTGCAATGTGAAAGTGGTCATTACCTAAAAGCACTAAAGGCACTCCATGGAGAGGTTATTACATATGCATGAATGTAAAGCCCGTCATTTACACCAAAATACATCTCCTTGATATTACATTCCTTATACATTTTTTCATATTACACATTCTATCAATAAATACACCTTGAACAATAAATTACTATTCAAGAAAGACCTGTTAGCCTAAACCAATGGACCTACAACATCAGAATCACCCGTAGAGTTTGTCAAAACCCAGATTGCTGATCCCTACCCATAGAGTTTGGGATTCAGTAGGTCTGGGGTACAGCCTGGGCATTCACAGTTCTCACAAATACACAAGTGATGCTGATGCTGCTGGTCTGAGAACCTTGTTTTGAGAACCACTGGTCTAACAATAGTAGTTTTACATCAGTGGTTCTCAATTCTTATTTCACATTAGAAGCATCTGGGGAAGTTTCAAAAACTAAAATTCTGAGGCTCTATCCTACATCAAGTACATTAAAATTCTGAGGAGAGGTCCCCTGCCCCAGGATCCTTTGCTTGTGGTTTTTAATATTCTTTGGGTGATTCCATGCTATAGGCAGTGCTGAAAATACTTGTGTTAGATAAATATAAACCAATTTCAGCTAAAATAATCAGTTTTTGAAAAGGGAAATACATTTGACCTAGATTCGGTAATTAATCCTTGGGCATGTACCCTTACATTTGCAAGTGATAATACATGGTTAATTTGTGGAAATCACTATTATACATCTAAAGGAAAAAAATGGAAATATAAATTTAAAAATGGAAAATAAACACTGTTCTAATCACACAGGAATGAATTTTGGTAGCTTGGGTTAAGACTTCCAGCAGCAGCATTATAGGAAATGGTATATCTGGAACAAAATAGATTGAAGCAAAGATGAGTACTTGCCAGCATGTGTGAGGCCCTGGGTTCAATCCTCAGCACTGTTTTTTTGCTTTGTGATTTTAATTGAACATTTTATGTGATTTCTTTTTCCATACACTTGGCCTGAACTATATAGCTAGCACCACAGAAAGACATGGTTCTAACTCAGGGTTAATTTTTTTCTTTTCTGTAAGGGATCAGATTAAACATTTTTGGCTTTGTGGATCATATAGTCTCAGTTAAAACTACATAACTACTCACTTCTGCCACTGTAGTACAAAAGAGGTTAAAGACAATATATAAATTGATGAGCATGGCTGTGTTTCAATAAAACTTTTTTTAAAAAATTATTGGGCCAGATTTAACATGTACACTATAGTTTTCTTGGCCCTTATTCTTAAACAAGAGTGATCCAAGCTTCTTGACGGAGATTTTATGAAAAAAATGTCTTTTAAATATTCATCCCCCATGTAGCATCTAGCACAAAACCATGCATGTACAAGCACTCAATAAATATTTGCTAATTGAATGACCAATAAATAAACTCTAATACTTAGTGTGTGCCTATTTTCTCAAGGCACTGTTATAAGTATTTGATAAATATATCAGAGAACAAAATAGATGGAAACCCCTTCACAAGATGGGCTCCAAATCTATAAACCTCAAAATTATACAGCAAGACTATATAAATTTATATTTATGCCATAACAAATTACCACAAACATAGTAGCTTGAATCAACACAAATATATCATTTATCTGTTCCATATGTGAGAAGTCTTACCTGAGCCTTATCAGGCTTAAATTAAGGTGTTATGAAGGCTGTATTGCTTCTGGAGGATCTAGTGGAAGATGTATTTCCTTGATCACTTTATGGTTCTTGGCAGATTCTAGTTCCTTGAACAGAGCAGATCCCTACAGCTCAAATGTAGCAATGTGTCATTGAATCATTCTTCTGCTGCCATCGTTCTCTCTGACTATAGCCAAGAAAGTATCTGTGGTTTTTAAGGACTCATATGATTAGATTAGAACTCCTTGATAATCAAGGATAATCTTCCTATCATGAGGTCCTTAACCTCAGTCACATCTGCAAGGTCCCTTTTGCCATTTAAGGTAACATGTTTGCAAACTCTGGAGATTAAGACATGGAAATCTTGCTTGGGGAGTATTATTCTATCTAGAATAAATATCACGTGATTTTTATATTAAATCTGATGAACATGATCTTTCTCAATGGACTATACTTCTAATGATTCAATATATTATGTAAATTAAATTTATTTTAAATATATGTGACAACCCATTCATATTAGAAACAATTACACTTGTCCCAGCCTTGCACAAACCTATAGATTCAGACTTGCTGATTCTTGAGCCAGTTCTAAATAATGCCAGTGCTGTTCCAAAACTTCTTACCTAACATTAAAAGCAGTCATTTTATCAAAAGCCTGAGATACCTCCATTTTGATCACATACTTTTTTCACTGAGTCCTAACTAAAAAAATAAGCTTCCTACAATTCAGTGGACTGATGCTTTGTTCCTGGCCTTGCCTTGTTTGCCCAGGTCACTGGACTTGCCCTCCACTCTGTCTCCCCATCCTTTTATTTTTGCTGTGTTGAGGACTGAACCCAGGGCCTTGCACATGCTAAGCTAGTGCTCTATCACTAATCCCCTACCCTTCCTTGTTTTTTCTGATCTTCCTTTCAGTATCCTTACCCCGACTAGAGTGTTAGCTGCAAGGCTGCCAAACTCCCTGAGCCATACCAATTCCTCCTACTGTGCTTATGTTCCAGTAACTGATCATGTCTTCCTCCAACTGATGTGGACAATGTCCAACCATAACCCAAGGAGCTCAGGTCCAGGAAAGCTACTTCCTGATATGCCCAACTTTTTACTGATTACAGATACTACCTAAACTGGCCAGAGTTCCCCTAAGTCACTGACACTTGATCTGCTCATCATTCTAGCTATTCAGCCCTAGGCCTATCCTTAACACTGCCTAGTTCCAAAATCCAACCCTATGGGCATTCTTTGTCTTTCTTAATGGCCCCACCATCCACTGATACTTAAACCTTGGAGAAATTTTCAATTTCACTCTGCCTTTACGTCCTACTTTTAATCACCATATTGTACTTAGTACCCTGAAACAAAGAATACAGGAGAATTGGGCTTGGCAGGGACCATTAACAGTGTTTGTCTTAGAAGAAAAAACCCACTTTTCACTTCCCAGAAATCCTTTCAGAAATCCTTGCTAATGAAGTGCCCCCAGACAAGGGATAAAGTTTCTTCATAATTTCTGGAATGAAAGGAGACTTCCATGGAAGTTCAAAAGTACTCATTGAAGTAGAAAGGATATTAGTCTTGGAGTTTTAAAGTCCTGATTTCTTATCCAGGCTGCCTTCTTTAACTGTTTTTTCAAATAGGAAAAGCAAATGCTGCATACCTCATGGGGAGTTGTGAAAATTAAATGAGATAAAGAGTATGAAAGCACTTTGTAAACTGCACTTGTCAGCTGTTGTCATTATGATTATCCCACTAATAACCCCTCTCTCTACTGTAGCAAATTTTACAGCTGTTCAGGGTTCTGGGTGATTATTTTCATGCTAGTTATTCAGATTAATTCTGGAAACTATTTACTTTTATCATGGTAGCAGAGGTCATTTTAGTGTAATCCTATCCATCAAGTTTCAGTTTGGACAGAGTTCAGTCTTATTGAAAATGCCAATATTAGGCTTGGCTCTATTTAAAGATGCATTCAACCACCTTTTCTGAAAGTACAAGCCAAAATTTGTGCATAGTTGCATCATAAGTCATAATAATAAGATGCCAAAGCAGTCACATCTTTTGAGTCAGCCTCTGGTTTCTAAGACTGAATTAGCCTCTTCTATTTTCTATCATATGTTGCCAAAACTATTATAGCATTTATAACATGAAATTGTAATGGTGTGTTTGACCTTCTTGCACAAGCAATTGTGAATTACTCTAGAGTAGAGATTTAGACTTTGTACATAGCAGATAACTAATGCATGTATATTGAAGAGAAAGGGAATACAAGAATACAACCTATAGGGGGAATCACCCCTAAGAGAGGTATATTGCTCTATCATATTTTAGGTATTCGGGCATTTCAAATAAAGGAATATAAAACCATTTTTTCCAAAAATCTCCACTTAACCTTTCTACAGCATGTTTAAAATCTAGTATCATTTGTTTGTAAGTGGAATGTAAATTGATTATTCTAAACCCTTCACATTAGACAATGTTTTTTGGTTGGGGGGATCAAACCCAGGGCCTTGTACATTCTCAACAATTGCTGTACCACTGAGTTACATCCCAGCTGAAACAGTTCACATTAGAGGTATATGAAAATAAAATACATTTTATTAAACCTTATGGCCCCTAAATAAAAGGTCTTGTAACCCTTTGATTAAATGCAAAAATGTGCTAAAGAGATGCATTTTTGACAGCCCTGATACGATTGGAATACATGATCCTCCTGAGTGATGTGAAAGGTCAGGATTGCAAAGACTACCACACTACACCTTGTTTTTATGTGTCTCAAATTTTTAAATGTTCCCTTTAGGGTCTTGTTGAAATGCAGATGCTAATGCAGTGGGCCTGGGCAGTCTTGAGAGTCTGCATTTCTAATAAATTCCCAGGTGATGCCCAAGCTGCTGATATATAGAACATACATTGAGTAAAAAGGTTCTAGGAGATATTATAAATAAGAAAATTCACCATCAATGAAATTTTTAAAGTAAACTGCCACTGTATTTCCCTTATGTCAGTGGTTATGGACATTTTGTTTATTAACATCTTCCACCTAAGAGAATAATTTCTTTAGTAAACAGCCTTGACACATTGGACCTTTCGGTTAGTCCAAAATAACTCACTATGCAAAATGTGACTCATGTAATGATTAAGAAATGATGTCTTTAGCAGATAAGCTAAATTATGTTTAATCTACACTTTTACTCTAAAAGATCATTTTACTATGACTCAATTCACATGGGGGTTCTCAGAGATGTTCCTGAAAATATAGTCTGTGAGCAATGTAAAGCATAGAGTTTAGAGGCAAAAATCTCAAAACGGAGCTGAAATACCCATCACACATGAACGTAAAAGGGACTCTCATCATATCTAAGCATTTCATACTAACAAGAAAGCTCTTGGGATAATTTAAGCAACCAAAAAAGCCAATCCAAATAGCCCCTAATCATTAAGGACAAATTGAAGAGCCTTAAAAGTAAAAGAAGCCATATTTGATTTTAGCTGTGCCCTAGAGTTCTAAAACTGCATCCTCATCAATCCATTCCCCATACCACTAACATCACTTCCTTTGGCTAAGGATTCAAGAGGATTCGAGTGTAATTTTTAAACTATATTACAGAAAAAAAGCTATAGTCTTTAGACAACAAAATTTTTCAAATGGTAATATTCAAAATCTGTAGATACTCATTCAATTTGGACATTATCCCTCTGATTTTCCCCCCTCACTAATCACTTTTGTTCTGTTTCTTCCCTGCCTTAATTAGTTGATAAACTAGAATAAATTTTATGAAATCATATTTAAATGCATGAAAAATAAGTTACTATTTAATTCTTTGAAGAATCCTATGTAAAGAAAAAAATCCTTCCTTGTCAATAATCATCCTCAAATACCTGCTAACTTACATTTTTCAAGTTCTTGTTATTTTAAAGCAGAATATATCTGTATTTTCACTGCTTGCATAGTTCTAAGTATCTCTCTTTTGTTTAATTCAACAAAGGGAAACTAACATCTGTGAGATGGGGAGGTATCTTAGGCTAGCAAGGGCAAGAGCTAGCTACCAGTATCAGGGCTGAAAGTGGAAAGGGAGAGATCCATTACCAATAACCGAGAATACTGGTGGTTATAGGAAAGAAACATTGTACCCTTTAATACAGTAGTACATCCACTTCCCTCCCACTGACCAAAACCAATACTGATTGACGATGTCTATAGAAGTCAGAATCCTAAAGCACAAACCAGGGCAGAGAAGCATGGAAATGAAACTTGTGGGCCCAAAATGAGCACCTGGAACTTTGGCATGTATAAATAGTATACAGGAGATAAAATAATAAATAAGGAAATGTTCACTTACTGAATGTTGAGACTACCAATTCTATTCTAGTAGTCAACTCCAGAATGTCAGCAGCTAGGCTCTGATACTTCAGGCAAGAAATTGGATGGTTCATCTCTGAGAAATTAAAAAGAATTTAAAAACTAAATTAAAATTTGAATATACAATTGCAAATAAAATCCTCAACTGTAAAGCAAAAAGACAAATGGAAAATGAAAAGAAATGATGAGAAAAGTAGAAGATTCAAGAGGAGGAATTACATGAATAAGAGACGTAGAGTTTCAGAGAGATAAGAGAAAATGGAGGAGAGGAAATCATCAAAAAAACAAAACTCAGAAAACTCTCCAGATGGATTTCCAGATTGAAAAGTCTTTCCAACCTATATAGCACAATAGATTAAATTAGGCTCTCACCAAAAGCACATTACCATGAAATTTAAGAACATAGGGACAAAGCAAAGATACTATATGGGATAAAATCAGATCATATACAATGGACGAGAAACAATGCATCTCCGAATTTTAATGGCAATATAAGAAGCCAGAAGGCAAGGAAGCAATGCCTCTAAACTTCTGAAGGAATGCAATATTCAAGTGATAATTGTAATATTTGGCTAAGCTATCAATTAAATAAGGACTCTGTCAGATATGTAAGAACTTCAGGTTTTATCTCTTAGCAACTCTTTCTCATTTAGCTACTAAAATAAGTGTTATACTAACATGGAGGGTATAAACCAGAATAGAGGAAGAAATATGATGCAAGGAACATGGAACTCAGACAAAGATATCCCATATTTCCCCATATACACTAGGCATGGAGGAAAAACGAGTCCAGTTTGGAGAGATTTCTTCAAACAAAGCTTTAAAAATACCTAATAATTTTACCCCCCTGACTCTTCTTTGTGTACAACCAGTGAAACAATAGCTGTACTCCATTTGTGTTCAATGAATCAATAAGTAAATAAAAGAAAAAAAAAAAAAAAAAAAATACCTAATAATTATGAATGTATTAAGGAGATATTTAGATAATTAGGGAAAGGAGCCAAGTTTTTGACAAGAATGTGGAACATTAAGTAACCATAATACAAGACCAATTGTTAGTGTGAGAGAAAAATATTTTATAAGGAAAAAAATGGTCATGATATATTACATAGCTCAATTACAGATAGTGGTCTCATAATTGTGCTAATGTAAATACTGAAAACTGTACTAATTTACATTATTCTCTAAATATATTGGGAGGATAGAATGCCAGAAAGTCTATGTGTGGAAGGTGAATAAAGAGAACTAAATCATCATCTTACTCTTTGGGTTGTCAGTGAAGAATATTCAAACCCGGAAAATCAAGAAGTAGAAATAAAAGGAAATGGAGATAAATACTCAAAGATATAGAGATTGTTACTCAAAGGTAAAGAGATTATTGCATTTTTCTATAATAATTTGAACAAAATTATTATGTGAAAATATATTTCTTCCTGCATTAAAAAATAAAGGAATATAGTTTCATAATTTAAATTAAATTTAAATATAAATTTCAAAAATTTAAAATTAAATAATAATGTATTTCTGTCATTTCAGAGATGTGACAGCTCACAAAGTACAGCATGCTATTTATTTTTTAATGATTTTTTAAAATATGTTTACCTGCAAAGGAAAATGTTTCAGAGAATATGATTAAATAGAATGTTAGCTTTAAAGTAAATGATTCTGATAGTTTGGTTTAACAAAGCATGAATAAAGAATTTAGATGCATCTTTGAGGATTTCCATAATTTCTACTATATTATTCCTAGAAGTATGATTAGATTATTATAACTTCAAATTCTCCTTGAAAGTTCATATTAAGCTGGGCATGGTGGCACACCTCTGTAATCCCAGCAGCTTGGGAGGCTGCCCTAGGAGGATTGTGAGTTCAAAGCCAGCCTCAGCAACTTAGCGAGACCCTAAGCAACTCAGTGAGACCCTGACTCTAAATAAAATACAAAATAGGGCTAGTGGTGTGGCTCAGTGGTCAAGTGCCCCTGAGTTCAATCCTTGGTACAAAAAAAAAAAAAAAAAAAAGTTCATATTATCCCTAATGATATACTGGGTTTGAAATAACAGAAACTCCTTGCTATATAATACATGAAAATTATAAATTTTATCTTCTAAAACTGACTTTCTTTGTCAAGACTTTGATGAACAGTTTCTAACAATGACATTTTCTCAGGACAATTCGAAGACTGTCAGAAATCCCAATTAAGTTCTGCTGCTTCAATATGTCAACACTATAGCACATCAACAATGTGATTTTTCTGCTGTTTTGTGCAATGTCTTTTGAAATGTATAATAGGAAAAAATTTTCTTATTCAGTTCACTGTTACTCTAGGGAAAAAACAAGGGAAAATTACTACATATTGTGTTTAGGGACTGGATGAAAAATGAGAAGTATACTAAGAAAATATAGGGCTGGAGATATAGCTCAGTTGGTAGAGTTCTTGCCTCACAAGCACAAGGCCCTGGGTTCAATCCCCAGCACCGCAAAAAGGAAGAAAAAAAAGAAAATACAAAGTTTACCTGTAGTTTCTTTATACAGTAATTTGAAAAGAATCTGTAGCTACTTAGTTTAAGGCAAAATGAATGAGAGCCAAAGTAGAAAGAAACATCATAAATTCGAAATTGAAAGATGCAAAAGTAGTATCAGGCTCTTTGACTCAAGTTTTATATTTATTAGTTAATTAATCCTGAAACAAGACTGTAAAATGAACACTATTAATGTAATAATCTATTTTACAGAAAATGAAGCTAAGTCATGACAAAGTAAAGAAATTCTCCCTGTTGGAAAGTTGTAGATTGAAATAGTAAACCCAAACATCTTTGAGCAAAAATCCATCTTTTTAGGCACTATTCTGAGAGATTTCACATTTAAATTTTAACTAAAAGATGGTATTCAAGTGGATGATATTTATGTGTTAGAAATATATGACCAATTGATTTCCCCTCACTCATATTCTAAGTCAATATTATCATGCATTTTCTCTGGTGTTTGTGATCTAGTACCAATCCAGTTTTCTTTCTCAAAAAGGATAATAGAAAAATAAATCCTCTTAATCTTAAAATGATACCAATCATGAAATATTACCAAAATAGTCACTTCTGGTTTATTATAAATGGACTTTATTTTATTCAACACTTGGAGTTATAGATGTTTTGACAAATTTGGGGGATAAAGTGATCCTCTGGTCATCTTATCACATAATATCTCAACCTCTCCTCTGTTAAACTCCACATTCTCACTAGGCTTTATATTTTTCCATAGTACTTACTACCATATAATATTATATTATATATTATTTCCATTTATTTATATCTTTTTGCCTCAAATATAAATTCCTTGAGGACAGAAATTTTGTACTGTTTTCCATTAAAACCCATGTAGCTAGAACAGTACACCTAGCACAGAGTAAGCACTCAGTACTTTTTGAATGAATAAAGAGATGAATTTAATTTTTTTTTCTTTCTGCTGGGTGCATGCCTAAAATTCCAGGAACTGGTGAGACTATATAGGAAGATCACAAGTTGTAGATGAGCCTCAGCATCTTAGGAAGGCCCTAAGTAACTTAGGGAGAACCTGTCTCAAAATTTAAAAACAAAAAAAGAACTGGGATATAGCTCAGTAGCAAAGAACCCCTGGGTTCAATACCCAGTACCAAATTTTTTCCACTTATAATTATAAAAGCATATTTTACATATACATATAATTATATGTATTTTACATATACATATAATTTTTACATATACATATAATTATAAAAGGCATATAGTTAAATTCCTGGTGAAATAAAACTTGATTTGTAGTCAAAGTTCTGTATAATTGCCTTTTTTTCTGCACTATCATTTTTATTCTTTTTTTTTAATTTTACAGACTGCATTTTGATTCATTGTACACAAATGGGGTACAACTTTTCATTTCTATGGTTGTACACGATGTAGATTCACACCATTCATGTAATCATACATGTACATAGGGTAATGATGTCTGTCTCATTCCACTATTTTTCATACCCCACCCCTCCCCCTCTCATTTCCCTCTTCATAATCCAAAGTTCCTCCATTCTTCTCTCATCCCCACCCCCCAACCCAATTATATATCATCATCCACTTATCAGGGAAAACATTTGACTTTTGGAATTTTAGGATTTGCTTATTTCACTTAACATGATATTCTCCAATTCCATCTATTTATCTGCAAATGCCATAATATTCTTCTTCTTTATGGCTGAATAATACTCCATTGTGTATATATACCAGAGTTTCTTTATCCGTTCATCTGTTGAAGGGCATCTAGGTTGGTTCCACAGTCTAGCTATTGTGAAGTGTGCTGCTATAAACATTGATGTGGCTGCATTAGTGTAGTATGCTAATTTTAAGTTCTTTCGGTATAAACCGAGGAATGTGATAACTGGGTCAAAAGTTGGATCCATTCCAAGTGTTCTGAGGAATCTCCATACTGCTTTCCAGAGAGGCTGTACCAATTTGCAATTCCACCAGCAATGTAAAAGTGTGAGTTAGATGAAATCTTAGAGTTGTTTTAATTTGCATTTTTCTAATTACTAGAGATGTTGAACACTTCTTCATATATTTATTGATTGCCTGTACATCTTCTTCTGTAAAGTGTTTGTCCAGATTATTCTGTCTTGTTTTAATGTACTCATGTCTGTAAACAGTATATTTCTACTCAAACTTACTATAGAGCAGTAGTTGTTATTTTCCAAACTAAATGAGATTATCTAAATGAGACATAAGATTTTTCAATAAGTATTTTTGCTTCTAAATCATTTCAGTTCTTTTAAAAACGGGGAGAGGTTTATAGATTAAAAATTCTTCAAAAGGCATGGTTCCCAACCTAGATGCCCTTCAATAGATGAATGGATAAAGAAACTGTGGTATATATAAACAATGGAATATTACTCAGCCATAAAGAAGAATAAAATTATGGCATTTGCAGGTAAATGAATGATGTTGGAGACTATCATGCTAAATGAGATTACCAATCCCAAAAATCCAAAGGCCAAATGATCTTTCTGATAAGTGAATGATGATGCATAATGCGGGGTGAAAGGGGGGCAAGAATGGAGGAAGGGTAGATAGCATAGAGGGAAGGGAGGGGTGGGGTCCGGGTGGGGGGGTAATAATAATAACAGAATGAGAGAGACATCATTGCCCTGTGTACATGTATGAATGCACAGATGGGGTGACTCTACTTTGTGTACAACCAGAGAAACAATAGCTGAACTCCATTTGTGTTCAATGGATCAAAATTAAATGAATAAAAAAAAAGGCATGGTTCCTTCACGTACATAATTTACAACCTTTTCATTTTATCCCCAATATTTTTATCACCGTGTGCTATGCTCCAAGCATTTTGGTGAAAGACACTACATGAATAAAATGTACCAGTGTCTGCAAAATTTGTAAAAAGGATATCTTAGGCATACTTGAAATAGAGCACATTTTTGCCACTTTGCATTTATAATAATTCATATTCCAGGGACTTTTTTCCATCTTGTATATCAACAAGCTGGAAAACCTCTACAGACAGGATGGGTACATTTCCTAAGCCTATGTACCATGGTTCTAGAAGAAGTGAGCAAGGCCTGTATCCTCCCCACACATGACATTTTCAAAAGTTCAAATCCACTAATGGTCCCTCAAGCAAAAACTTTTTTGCCCTTTGGTGACATTGTGACACTGTCTAAGAGCTTTCACACTCTATAAGAATGAACATTTATCATCCAGATGTATTACTGGCAGAGCCCAAGAGAGTAGAATTGCCTGGTTTAAGTTAGTCTAGTTTTTGATCATCTACTAAAGCATAATCACTCAGATTTTCAAAATAATCTACCACTGTAGAAAGTCTAGTATGTTGATGCTAAAAAGTATAACATTGGCTTGGACCTCAATATGAATAATAATTTGAATATAATGAAGAAGTAATTCGAAGCATCTGCCCCATTCTAATGCTTTTTTCTCAAAATTTTGTTTCAGTTAGCTCAATTTGCAACCTGAAGCTGATGTAAAAAGCATCACAAATTCTATACTACCAATTGGTGTCTAGCTGCTGTTGCTAAAGACATTGATAATCTCCCAGTTGCAGACACTATTTCAGTCTTACCTCATTTTAATACTCTCCTAGTATTTGAAGCTGCTGAGTCATTTCTTTCATTAATTAAAAATTAATGTGCACTCATTTTATAACAGGCAGTAGGAATACAATAATTAATAATAATAACAACAAAAAGTCTCTCAGTTCCAAGGGGTTTACTGCATAGTAACAAAAGAGTCCTTACCAGATAATTTTAATGCATAATGATAATGGCACAAAACAATAAGAAAGTATTGCAATAATGGAGGGCTCTGTCTCCAGACTGTGGGGTTTAGGAAAGACTTCCATAGGAGATGGCATTCAAACTAGTACTAAAAGAAATAGTCAAGTCATCCAGGAAAAGTATTAAGGAAAGGGAATTCAAGAAGAGAAACTTCTTAGAAATGATTGCAGAAGCATGAAAAAATAGAGAATTTGGGGAACTTCCAGTAGCACAGGATGGCTAGCACTGAGTATCAGGAAAAGGGTCACAACTGGAGAGAGAGGGAAAAGATCGGAGGCCTTTAGAGGCATGAGATGATAGGGGCTTCAATTAGAGTCATGGCAGTAAAGAACAGAGAAACAGATGTATTTATATAATAGATATTTGGGATGTAGAAGCAATAGTTTTTAGTGGTATTTGGTGGTCTGGGGAAAGTAAAGGATGATCTTTGGTTTTCTTCATGGAAACCTTCGTGTTCAGAGTTGTTCAGACTATTGGATGTATAAATCTGGAGTTCAGAAGAATTAACTGGTTTGGAAGGTAGGATTAATCTAGTTTTGTTTCTTCACATCTGGTTATTGCTTTTCTGAACTTGTTTTATTTGGCACACAGCCACAGATCATGTTCTCTGTGGTCCCATCCTCATGAATGTTCCCTTTCACTCCACATACTCTTTCCTGGTGATTTCACGTATGTGCTCAGTTCTAACCTCAAGCAATGTCTTTAGGTTCTCCCAAAAGCAATGTATTTGGGAGGTAACCCTGGGAAATAACATTTGAGGAGTAGAAAGGTGAGATAAGGAATGGATAATAGCCAATAAAGGGTGAATTTTCAATCAACTCACCACTGGGAGTATATGGAGCTAATGCCCTACAATTCATTATAATATAATGAATTATAATCTATATAATCCAGGTCCCCAATTATTATATATGCATATTAAAGCTTCAGTAACACTCTTCTCTCTTCTTATGGTAAACGGAACTCTTGGAAACTACAAGCCTTAGAGTTAACCAAATCTTTATCTTTAAAAGTTAGGTGCTTTTACAAAGCTGGAGGCATCATGATATCTGACTTTGAACTAAACTACCGAGCTATAGCAATAAACATTGCATCATACTGGCAAAAAACACATATTCCTATGGTATAGAATAGAAGACAGACAAATCCACACATCTGCAGTAATCTTATCCTTGACAAAGGTGCAGAAAACATGCAATGGAGAAAAGACAGCCTCTTTAACAACTAGTGCTGAGAAAACTGGTTATCAATACGTAGAAAAATTAAACTAGACCCTTATCTCTCACCTTGCACAAAATAAACTCAAAATGGATCAAAAACCTAGGAATTGGATGAGAAGCTATGCAACTCCTAGAAGCAAATGTAGGATCAACACTCCAGCATATAGGCAATTACTTTCTCAATAGGACTCCTAAAGGTCAGGAAATAATGACTCCAAAGCGCAAGAAATAAAAGCAGGAATCAATGATTGGGATAGAATCAAACTAAAAAGCTTTTTCTCAGCAAAGGAAACAATCAGCAATGTGAAGAGAGAGCCTACAGAGTGGGAGAAAATCTTTGCTACACACACTTCAGATAGAGCACTAATCTCCAGAATCTACAAAGTACTCAAAAATCTTTACACCAAGAATACTAATAACCCAGTCAACAAATGGGCCAAGGAAATGAACAGACACTTTACAGAGGAAGATCTACAAGCAATCAACAGATTTATGAAAAAATGTTCAACATCCCTAGTTATAAGAGAAATGCAAATCAAAACCACCTTAAGATTTCATCTTACCCCAATTAGAATGTCTTTTATTAAGAACACAGGCAACGATAGGTGTTGGCGAGGATGTGGGGAAAAGGGTGCACACATACATTGCTGGTGGGAGTGCAAGTTGGTACAGCCACTCTGGAAAGCAGTGTGGAGATTCCTTAAAAAACTTGGAATGGATCCACCATTTGACCCTGCTATCCCACTCCTTGGCCTATACCCAAACGACTTAAAATCAGATTGCTGCAGTGATGCAGCCACATCAATGTTCATAGCTGCTCAATTCACAATAGCTAGATTATGGAATCAACCTAGATGCCCTTCAGTAGATGAATGGATAAAGAAACTGTGGTATATATACACAATGGAATATTACTCAGCCATAAAGAAGAATAAAATTATGGCATTTGTAGGTAAATGGAT
>JAJEJO010047203.1:302377-406848 GCA_020662805.1 Glaucomys volans
TCAGCCATAAAGAAGAATAAAATTATGGCATTTGTAGGTAAATGGATCATGTTGGAGACTATTATGCTAAGTGAGATTAGCCAATCCCAAAAATCCAAAGGCCGAATGGTCTCTCTGATAAGTGCATGATGATGAATAATGCGGGGAGGAAGGGTGGCAATAATGGAGGAAGGATAGAGAGCATAGAGGGAAGGGAGGGGTGGGGTTGAGTTTTGGGGGTAAGAATAATAACAGAATGTGTGACAGACATCATTGCCCTGTGTACATGTATGAATGCACAGATGGGGTGACTCTACTTTGGGTACAACCAGAAAAACAATTGCTGTACTCCATTTGTGTTCAGTGAATCAAAAAATTAAATAAAAAAGTAAATAAATAAAAAAAGAGTTAATATTAAAAAAAATTGGATGTCATCAAATTACAAACCTTCTTCACAGCAAAGGAAACAATGAGGAATATGAAAAGAGAAACTGCAGAATGGGGGAAAATATTTGCTAGCTACTCTTCTGACAGAGAGTTAATATTTAGAATATATAAATAACTAAAAAAACTTCACACCAAAATCAAACAATCCAAATTAATAGGCAAATCAATTAAACAGAAAATTGTCAAAATAAGAAATATATTCAACAAATGTATGATAAAATGTTCAATATCATTATCAATTAGGGAAATTGAAAACAAAGCTGAGATTTCATCTCACACCAGTTAGAATAGCAGTCATCAAGAATGCAAATAATCATAAATAAATGCTGGAGAAGATGTGAAGAAAAAGTAACACTTTTATACTGCTGATGGGATTGTAAATTAGTCCAACCACTATGGAAATCAGTATGAAGTTTCCTCAAAAGACAAACCTTCTTCTCATGTATAGATGGGTTCCTCCCATGTATACCACTCCTCAGTATTTATCCTGAAGATTTAAAGTCATCATACTACAGTGATTCATGCACACCCATGTTTATAGCAGGACAATTCATAATAGCCAAATTATGGAACCAGCCTCGGTGTTCATCAATGGAGGAATGAATAAAGAAAATGTGGTACATATCATAATGGAGTTTCATTCAGCATGGCCATAAAGAAAAATGAAATTATGTCATTTGCAGGAAAGTGGATGGAAGTACACATCATTTTGTTAAGTGAAGTAAGTCAAATTCAGAAGGTCAAAATTGTATATTTTCTCTCCCATGTAGAAGCTAGGAAAAAAGAAAAAGTGAAGGCAAATCTAATGGAAACCAAAGGGAAATCAATAGAGGAAAGGGACCAAGTGGTGGGAGGTGGGGAGGGGAGAATGGAAGTGCTGCAGTGTGATACTGGCCAAATTATATTGTTATATTGTGTGTACGTACAAATATGTAACAACAAATCCCATCATTGTGTACAAATATAATGCACCAATAAAGCGTGGGAAAAAATTGAGGGTTTTAAAAAATTTCTATTCAGTCCTGGATTTAACAGCAAGTACTCCATAAGAGACCCTGGCCCTCAAGTATGATGCTTCCTTTGTAGGGTCTAGCCCATAACCTATTTTATACATAATACTCCTCTGTTAAAATCCTGAAGTGTTATGTTCAGACTTTCTCCAAATTTTCACATAAATAAATGTATGTGAAAATAGTACATAGTACTATTGCCTCTTTTCTTGAATATTGAAATCATTCATCAGTCCTATACCCTTCCATACGTAACCTTAGCTAAGAACTTCATCCTAAGTAGAACCTTAAGAATCCTTCCCAAATATCTTGGTCTGTTTGTGCTTCTACAACAAAATACATAAGATGGAGTCATTTCTTAACAAAAGTTTTCTCACAGTTCTGGAAGCTAGAAAGTTCAAGATCAAGGCATTGATATCTGAAGAATGCTTTCTTGTTATGTCCTCAAATGACAAAAGGTGGAAGGACAAAGGAGATGAATTCATGTCTTCACAATGGCTTAAGAGCAGAAAGGGGAGAGCCACCTCTTCAAGACTTTTTTATAGTTTCATTAATCCATTAGACTCAATCTGCTAACACAGTTGCATTACAGATTAAGTTTCTAACACATGAACTTTGGGGGCAAATCTGACAACTATCATTTTGTGATAAATATTGTAAAGGAAGGAAAATATTTCTAGAATTCCATGTAGAATGACTTTATCACCTAGACCATAAATAAAATATGGAGAATCAAACAACACCATAAGTAGTTTCCTTAAGAGGATTTTTCAACAATAAAGATATGCTTTCTTATTTCCTTTTAAAAACCAGCTTTACTGAGGTATAATTGGTAGATAAAAACTGTACATTTTAATGTACACAAACTGGTGAATTTGGACATATTGCATACTTCTTTGATACCACCATAACAATCAACATAATAAATAACCTCCAAAAGTTTCCTTATTTCCCTTTGTGGTTCTGAGTATGTGTGAACACACATTCACATGTGGGTAGTATGAACACAATAGTAGATATACTTCCTTAACAAATTTTTAGTGCATAATACAATCTTGTTGATTATACAAGGCAACAAAAGCAAAATGTATACAAGACTATAGCAAACTAAGGTTTAGCACATCAAAAGAAATAATCAACAGAATGAAAAGGCAAACTGTATATTGGGAAAAAATATTTACAAACAATTTCTCTAATAAAGGGTTAATATCCAAAATAGATACTTAAAAAACTACTGCAATTTGATGTACTAAATAAATAATAACCCAAACTTAAAAATAGGCAAAGAAGCTGTCCAGATATTTCTCTGAAGAAGACATAAATGGCTATAAGGAATATGAAAATATCCCTCAAATCACTAATCATTAGGGAAATGCAAATAAAAACCTAAAGGAGATATCATCTCATACCCAATAAGAAGGCAGTCATCAGAGACAAATTAAAATAAGCATTTTGAAGGCCATGGAGAGATAGGCACCTACGTTCAAAGTTGGTGAGAATGTAAAATGTAGCACATTATATTTATACATAGTAGTTAGGTTCATTATGACATAATCACACAGGAATGGAATTTAATTTGCTCCATTTCAGTCCCTAGTGCCTCCTCTTGCCCTTCCCTCCTCCCTCACCCATGCCACTTCTTCTACTCTACTTGTCTTCCTTCTATTTATTTATGTACTTACTTTTAATTGTTTATAGATATATGTCAAGGTTGCAAATTCATTCTTCCCCTTTCCCATCTCTCCTCCATCCCCCTCAATCTTCTATCCAATTGATCATCCCTCTATTATTATGATATCTGTCACCCTCCCCATTTTCCCCCTTACTTTGTTCTTGTTTAACTGAGCCTGGCTCATTTCACTCAGCATGATATTTTCCAATTCCATCCATTTGCTGGCAAATGCCATAATTTCATTCTTTATTATATCTGAACAAAAGAGCATTATGTATATATGGCATATATATACATAATATATAACATAAACATAATACATATACATAATAATAATAATAATAGAAGGGAGATCAGTAGAGTAAGTAGGTGGAGGGAGGGAGGACAGGAGGGATTGGGAAGGTAGTAGGCAATGATATTGAGCAAATTATGATATGTGCATGTTCAAATGGATCACACTACTATGTGTAATTATAATGTATCAATAAAATAATAAAAACACAGAACTCTGCAATTTCTAGAAATAGAAATATGGCTTATATCAAATTGATCTTGCAATAATACCTAGCAATGCTGAACCAAACTGAATCATTTAAGACTGATCAGTTGAAAAGAAAAAAAGGAATTTTTATATGCACAAAAATGTAAATTTGAAAGTCAAAGTATTGCAACCAACCTAGAAACTTCACTAATACTCAAAGCAAATTCTTACTAGTTGATATGAAGCCATTCCAGGGGTTGATATTCAAAATGAAAGAAAATATTGTCTTTGTCTTATTTTTAATCAAGTTTATTGAGGTATAATTTATATACAATAAATGCATTTTTGGAGTATAAGACAATGTATTTTGGCAAATAAACATCATGTAGTCACCATCACATTCAACATAAAGAACATTTCCATCTTCCTGAAAAGTACCCATTTATCCCTATGTAATTGATTCATCTTCCTATCCTCAACTCAGACAACCACTAATCTGTTTTATTCCACTACAACCTAGCTTTGCCTTTCCTATAATTATATAAATGAAGTCATATAGCATATCTCACTTCTTTTATTTTAAATATGCCTTCTTTTGCCTAATATGTGCTTTAAATTCATCAACCAGGAATGTATCAGAAGGATTGTAGGTGTAGCTCATTTGTACAAAAGTGCATGTTTAGCATACATGAAGGCCTGGGTTCAATCTCTTGCTACTCCCCAAAGAGGAATGTATTCATAGCCCTTTCTTTTTCATTGCTGAGTAATAGTCCACTGTAAGAATATACAAAACTTTCTTTATCCAGTCACCTGCTGATAAACATTTGGGTTGTTTTCACTTTTCATGTATTATGCATTAATATGTGAACACTCAAAATCTTTGTGGAGATTTATGTGTTCATTTTTCATTGGAAAATATCAAGGATTGGGATTGCTGGATTGTAAGATAATATATGTTTACATTTTTAAAGAAACTGCTAGACTATTTTCTAAAATACCGTATTTAAAATGGTCAAAAAAAAATGGTCAAAACTTCTAATTATTCCTCATCCTTATTAACACTTGATACTCTCACATTTTGAATTTTAGTCAGTCTAGTAGGTGTAGTTTTATTTTGCATACCTCTGATGAGTGAAGGCATTGAGCATTTTTCATAGGCCTATTGTGTCTCTATTTTTGCAAACTGTTCAAATATTTTGCCTGCTCTTTACATTGGACTGTTTAGCTTTTAATATTTGTTTCTATGATGTTCTTATATGTATTTGATATGAAACTTTGATTTCAATTCACAAAACGATAATAAATAAAGACTTTGATGGGTACAAAGGAAGAATTGGGGGTAGAGACATTCTTAAAAGCAGAGCCATGAGAAGGTCTGTGTCCCCTGTGTCTCCACCATCACAAGAAAATCACCAGAAAAATAGCCTCAGCCTTTTGCCTCCAAATTGAAAGAGCAGTTGTCTCATAAAAGCTTGAGGTCTCAAGATGTTGTCACACATGGTTTTTAAGTCTAAATGTGCCTTCATTAGTAATGCCGGATTTTCCAAGATGACATAATAACAATAAAAATTAGTCCTGAGCTTCCTGCTTGGAGTGACTAGCAGATAAAACCAAAACCAAAAAACATTCTTCATACATTTTAATAGCCCAGGCATATTAATTCCCACTATTTAAAAATCGCAGCTAAAGATGAGATAATTTTTAAATAAGTAAATGATCTATCCTGAAATACTTCATATAATAAACAAAATGCAGGAATTGACCAAAACTTGTTTGAGTTAATAGGAAAATATTTGAGACACTACAAGAATAATAATTTATGACAAAAGGAAAATCTGGAAATAAACTGAATATGACTTTTATAATGAAAAATGTATCCTTGAGGCCTGTGAACTGATTAGGAGGTGAATTTAGATGGTGTTTAAAATTCCATTTAATGCTGTCATTCTTGGATCCTATAATCAAAGTGACTGCCTTTCTCAGATTCTGCCAACATGCCAGGTGAATGAAGTAGCCCTATATGTTTTGCCCTTGTTCACTGGCCCAGAGGGTTGCAGACATGAGGCAGCAGTTCCTTTTACCATTAACTCTAGCTAAATTTGGCATTTAAAAATATCTAACATTTACATGTGAGCAAGTATAAATAAGAAACACAGTGACAAAATAACCAGTCTCCTCAAAGACATACAGAGTAATAATCATCTTCTACTCCTACTTTTGAACCAATGCTTGAATTCTTCCATAATATCCTGGCAAGTAATTATTTGTTGGACAATCACTGTTAGACAATCTCAGTGAAGTGAATTTCACCACCTCCAGCAGGTCTGAATTCTATTTTGGAGCTATTTTAAATTAATATTGTCCTTATACTGAGCCCAAATCAGTTTACCTATTTCTCCAAACATTTTCCTAATAAATTTTCTAAACATTTACTCATATGGAAATAAGGACATAAGTGGGAGGAATGACAGTGGCCCTAAACACTATAAATAATGAAATTATCCTGGTCTTTGAAATGATCCAGAACACTCTTAACCTCTCTATAAAATGGCATATGGAAAACAGCTATGGTCACGCAATATTCAAACCAATGTCCCCTGCTCCTTTTACTGGTCACCAAGTGGCACGACTTTGAGTCCCTTGACTACTCCAATAATTCCTCGTTAGCCCAATCCAGTTTATCTTTTTTTCTCAAAAGTACCAACCAAAACTAAACACAATTTTCTGTTTTTCTATTTGTTGTGAACCAATGGGGAAAAGTTAAATATTTCAAAATATATCAAGTAAACATACTATGCATACAAGAACATTTTTAAATAAAACATAATAATGGAAAAATGCAATACCACTCTCCTAATAAATTGGCAGACAAAAGAGGGAAGGGGAGAAAATTACAATGATCCTAAATACTAAAAATAATGAAATTGGCTTAAAGGATCATTGCTAAAACTTCCATACCCCATAAACAAGACACATTCTTCCTTTTTGCCTTCAATATATATGGAATATTAACAACAAAAAATCCAATAGGACCTTAATAAATCTTCTACAGTAGATCATAACAAAGAATAAAGGATTTCAACTACTTGGAAATGTAAAATTTCAGTCTGGAGTAAATGTAATTAAAACAGAACCCAAACTGCATGGGCAAATTGTTTACAAATTAACACTAAGAAGCTTATTTATGAAATAAACAGAATGTGGGCAAAACTTGTTCTGTTGATTATTTATAGCCCTAAAATTTGTTATTTCCATATTAAAATGTGACGAAGCTATGATGAACTCAGCAGTCAACTCAAGGTTTTAGAAAAATAATAGCAAAATAAACAAACATAAAGAGAAAGGAAGTTTTAAATTACAAAACAAAATAACAAGGACTAGAAATGATAAATAAAACCAACACCTAATACTTTTTAAGGACAAATAAAATTGTCAACTTCTGGCAAATTTGAAAGAGAAAAGAGAAACTGCCAATATGCAACAAGAGAAGTCAGAAATGAGAGATCATAAAAACAGATTTTAAATATTATATGTATACTACATTTATCCTAATAACCTGCAAATCTTAGTGTAATGGTTGATTTTTCAAAAGAAAGTATAAATTGGCAATAATAACCAAGTAAAAGTAAAAAAAATCAAATAAAACCATATTCATAGAACAAAAATGTCCCTAACCCACGTTTGATGAGAGAACAGGGATTTATCAAATATTAAAAGGCAAAAACTTACTATATAATTTGTGCTTCTCTGAAACATAAAAATGAGTTTTCTAACTTAGTTCATGAAAACTAGTAGAATCATGATACCAAATCCTAAAAGGGATAGTAGCATAAACTAAAGGCAGATCACATACGAGTATGGAAGCAAACACCTTAAAGAAACTAATACCAAAGTCAGTCTAGAGGATTTTAAAGTAATTCACCATGACCAAAAGCAGTATTTCAGAAATACAAAAATGGTTTAATTTTTAGAGTCTATTAATGTATGATCTGTCTGATAGAAATTGACAGGTCATCTGATATTTTTTTTAAAAAATTCATGATTTTAAAATTAAATGGGGGGTAGTGGGGGGGGTAAGAAAAGAATGGAGGAAATATGGATGGTGTAGAGGAAAATGGGACCGGAGGGGTTGGGGGAAGGAAAGATAGTAGACTGAGACAGACAGTATTACCTTATGTATATGTAAGATTATATGAATTGTGTGAATCTACATTGTGAAAAAAGATATATTCCCTGCTGTATAATTATATCAAAATGGGTTCTACTGTCATGTATAATTAAAAAGAACCAATAAAAAATGCCAAAAAAATTAAATTAAATCTTGTAAATTAGAAATAGTACTGTACTTGGTTAACATTAAAAACAAATTTAAAAAACTGTCACCCAGATAGTTTTACTTAAAGTTGAAATATAAGAGGCATCACCACCATCATTAGAAACATATATGCTTACCTTGACTTGATCATTATACCACATGTACATGTATTGAAACACCACATTGTACCTCATAAAAATGTACATTATATATCATTTTAACAAAAACATAGGAAAACAGCCAGATGTGGTAGTGCATGCCAGTAATCACAGCAGCTCAGGAGGCTGAGGCAGGAGGATCAGGAGTTGAAAGCCAGCCTAAGTAACTTAGTGAGTCTCTAAGCAAGTTAGGGAGGCCCTGCATCAAAATAAAAAGGACTGGGGACGTTGCTCAGTGGATAAGTGCCCCTGGGATCAATGCTGGTGGGAAAGAAGAAAAGAGGAGAGGAGAGGAGAAGAGAGGAGGAGAGGAGAGGAGAGGAGAGGAGAGGAGAGGAGAGGAGAGGAGAGGAGAGGAGAAGGAAGGAAGGAAAGTAGGAAAGAAGGGAGGGAGGGGAAAGGGAAGAGGAAGAGAAGGGAGGAAGGAAGGGAAAGAGAAAGAAGAAAGTAAAGAAAGGGAAGGAAGGAAGGAAGGAAGGAAGGAAGGAAGGAAGGAAGGAAGGAAGGAAGGGAGGGAAGAAAGGAGAGAGAAAGAAACAGACTAAACTAGAGGTAATACTTAACACAAGTAGGAGCCAGGTTGGGCTTTGCTCACCACTGTGTATCTAGCACAGTGCTCCATACATCTAACTTTTCTTATCTCACTACCTTCTCCATCTTACTCCTTTGTTGACTTTCCTTCATTTTCCCAAGTTCTAATAATTGCTGTTGAGTACTTCTTTCTTAACATGCATGCTCTGGACAACCTCATCCAGTCCCACAGCTTTAAAGAACTGTAAGTTGATAACTCATAATCTTCTCAACATTTCCATTTTGCTACTTAATTCCCATTTTGCCCTTGCTCCCAGTAAAATTTGCTCCCTTGCCAAATCATCTCCCTTCTCAATAAGTGGTGCCACTGTCCAACCAGTTCCTCAGGCCAGAGATCTAAGCACCTTCCACATTTGTATCCTAACTTGCCACCTACTAAATGGATCAGCAAATCCCATTGGCATTAGTGCCAAAATGTACAGTGAGTCTGACATTTTTCATTTTACCACTGCTTACTACCTAGCTCAAGCCACAAACTCCAGTCACTTGGATAATTACAAAAACTTCAAATTATTCTCCCTGTTTCTATTCTCAGTTCTCTATTATCCACCACCCAGCAGCCAGAGAATTCTCAAGTATTATTAAAGGTCAAATTATTTATGTTTCCCTTGATTAAATTTCTCCAGTGACTTCCCTTTGTGGTTTGAAGAACACCTGAACTTTCCCTCTTTGATCTCAAAATCTAATCTACCTTTTTAATATCCACCAATCACACTACAGCCATACTCATCTTTTGCCCCATGAACATGACAAACCTGTTCTATCTTAGAATCCTTGCACTTACTGCTCTTCCTGTTGCAGTGCTCTTCTTCTAGAGTTGCATGACTGCTTTCTCCCCTTAATACATTTTATCTCAAAAGTCAACTTCTCTAAAGGGTCTTTTCCAATTTTAAATTATAACCCTCATTCCACAGTCCTCCCCTTTTGCATTTCTCAAATTATATTTTCTTTATAGCTTCATCATTTATTATTATGCAAGCCTGTATTTTTATTGTCCTTTCTGATAAGTTCCTTTTAAGGTAATGAATGCAAAGGGTTTTTTTCCATATTTTAATCAATTTAGTTTTTCCATTATCTCATATGTTTATTCTTTGAAATGACCTTTAAGCCAATTTGTCAATGTAAAAATATTGTTGAAAATGTTATTGGAATTACATTAACCTTATAGACTACAATATAGTAGGTACTTAATAAAATATTTAAATAGCAAATGAGGGGATTCAGAAAATACAGAATACAGAGCTAACAATTCTCATTGCTAAAAATTACCATTTTATTCAACATTGCCTCAGAAGTTCTAGAAAATGACATATGCCAAATAAAAGCCTCAACATACTTAAATATTGCAGAGATAAAACTGTAATTAGTTGCAAATGATATCTATCTAGACATTAAAGAAGAATCATCTAAAAACAATAAAAGAGATTCAATAGGGTGACAAGTTATAAGTAATTAAAAAACTAATTTTTCGTGTATACCAGAAATAACCAGTTGTAAAATGTTGGGGAAATAGAATTAAATTCTACATAAGCCCAAAATGTATAAATACAATACTTAGGAAGAGATTTAACAAAAAATATATATTGTAGAACATTTATAAAAATAATTACCATACTTAAGAATACTTAATAAATACAAAATAATAACATGTTCTCTATAGGAACTCATATAGAACCTCATAGTTTCAAAATGATAATTTTCCTCAAATGATTCTGAAAGGATAACTACAATAAAAATTACAACAATATTAGTGTATTGATAAAATGGCTTTAAATATTTTAGAAAATAAATACACACTAAATTCAAGAATCTCTTAACAAAAAGAATAGGGTTGGACTTGTCCTCTCAAACACTAAAACATAAAACCACATTAATTAAAAATCTAAGCTGCACATTCTGCACATGCCTATAATCTCAGTGTCTCAGTAGACTGAGGCAGGAGGATCACAAGTTCAAAGACAGACTCAGCAACGTAGTGAGACCCTGTCTCAAAATTAAAAATTAAAAGGGTTGGGAATGTGAGTCATTGGTTGGGCACCACTGAATTCAATCCCTAGTACCACAAAAAAATCCAGACTCTTAAGGATGATAAACACAGACCAGTGAAAAAGAGAACAAATTTCTGAGACACTAAAATACATAATTATTAACATATGATACAGGTGGATTCTAATCCTTGAGCAAAAATTATATAATAAATGATGTTAGGAAAACTAAATAATCGTTTTTAAGAAGTCAATCCCTCATAAATATAAGTGGCATGTCAAAATAACAAATAGATATAAAAATATCCATTTTCTGACTGCAGTCATAAGAACTTTTCACCATGTCTTATGTCTCTTACACTTTTATCTTCATATTCCATTTTTTGTTTTAGTTTGCATATTTTCTCCTGAGCAACACTGAAATTCAATAATACTGCTATTTTCATTTGTAATACCCGTTTTTATTTTTTATCTGTAATAATTTCAGTAAGAAATCATTCGAAACAGGATAATAAGGAGTCCAGCAGAAAAAAGAACAAGGAATAGCTCGGGGCAGGGGAGAAGAGATTATTGAGGATCAAACTGATGATAACCTAGACAAAGAATAGGAGATCGTAAAATGTCATCAAGAGGTCCAGTGCATTTTGTTGACCTGGCTGAAAGGCTATATTTTCCCATCTTGCAACATGAATATTGACAGAATGCTTACTAAAGGCTAGACTAAAATCCAGATGTACTACATTCATAGCATTTCATTAATCCAATAATAGTTTTACTTTTCTGTGAATCCTTTGTTCATTTTGAGTAGTATATATTTAGAGATACTTACTAAATAAGAAAATGTACACTAGTATCCAAGTAATAAGGAAGATTTCTGCAAAGAAGAGTATCAGCAATTAGTTTTCCTTTAAAGCAGGACTATTGAAAACTATGCCATTTAAATTCTGCTCATTTAAGATATAGACAAAAGAGGGAAATTTCAAAGTTCAATAATTAAAGGGCAACCTGTTTATATTCCTCTCTTTATATCTGTAGAACTCAAGTTTTCAGGTGATTGGTATTTAGATAATATGCAGTTAGAAGAATAAGAAATTGGTAATAGCAGACTCAAGAGAGAAATATAGAAATCTCTATAGATTCAGGAACACATGTCAATGTTTTTGAAAATACCGGAAAATGCCTAAAGGCTAACCAGTCAGGGGTAAATTATTTTTGAAGAAAAGACTTCAATATAAGTTGCAAGGACGTGGCCCTTTACTGCCAAAGGGTCAGATCAAAGGAATGTGGAATGTTTCCACATGTGTTTTAATGATTCAGTAGTCAAGGTAAAGCAGAGTGCTGTTCTCAAAAATTGCTCCTAGGGATATTACATATTTAATTTAGTCTCAGTCCAGCTGAAAAAGGTTACTGGATGTGGTCCTCAATATGAATGACTATTGCATTCTTACAATGCTGTTTCTGTGCAATGGAAGGAACGATTTCAATAGCAAGTTTTCAGTTAGAAGGTGTTCTCTGAAAACTGTCAAGTATGGTTTTCTAAAGCAGCTGACTGAGGGAAAGGCAGGATGTTTCTTGTTCTAGAGATAACCTCAACCAATGCCCATGACCTGAGTTTAAAGAGCCCCACACTGCTGAGTGAGGAACTAGTCTTGACATGAGTGCAATTAAATCTGTAAGTATACATATATTCTTGTAAGAGCTGCAGCCCTGTTTTCTGGTTGAAAGAACACCATAAAAACTGTGACTTATAGCTATTATATAGGTAAATGTGCATTTAGTTGCATAAACGTTAGATAGGAACTTTAATCTGTGTTAATTATAACCAAGAACACCCCTATTTTACCACCTATGTTAATTAAACATAAAGTCACGTATGAAAGATTTTGTTATGGTTAAGGCTGAAAAGCCAATTGCCTACTAAATGGCATTTTTTAAATTATAGTTCCAATTAGTTTCCTACCTACCAGAAGCTGTTTTGATATACCTGTAACAAAGATGAAATTTCTTGTAAGCTGAATGTTTTCTAAGTTAAAAGATTTGAAGTTTTAAAAGAAAAGGAGTTATCATCTATATTTTTAAAAAATATACCAAAATTGAATTTAACGTTTCTTTTCAAGTATAGAGTTATAGGGGGGGAAATGTCTGCTTTGTATGAAATTTTATAAAACTGCATTATCCTAATGGCAACCTATTGTTAACAAAGATGACAGTGACCTCCAGTTCTCAATCTATACATTTACTTAACATGTTTCTTATTTTTAAACTTGTCTCGTTAATTCTTAAGTATTTCAAATTTGCTTTGAAAGATGAAAGAAAATATGATGAGAAAAATCTATAAAAGTTATAAAACTACATTAGTTAGTTTTCCATTATAATAATGAATGTCTGAGATGAATCAACTTAAAAAAAGGAAAAGTTTATTCTGACTTACAGTTTTTTAAGTTTCAGGACATGATTGATTGGCCCTCATGCTTTAGGGCCTATGGCAGGGTAGCATATCATAGTGGGAGAACATGGTAAAAGAAGTTACTCACCTCATGGCAAATAGAAAGCAAAGAGAGGGGAGAGTCGGGGCTCCAACATATCCCTTTCAGAGCATGTCCTCAGTGACCTAAGATCTCCCATAGGCCTCACCTCTTAAAGGTTCTGTCACCTTCCAGTAGCAGAAAGTTGAGGACTAAACCTTCAACACATGGGCCTTTGGAAGACATTCAAGATCCAAACTACAGCACTGACATGTATAAAATATTCAAACTATCATAGGTTAATTACCTAATTTGGATAAAAAGCAATTCTGTTCAGATGTATCAGTGCTTGAAAATACTCATCAATTCTGGGCTCCTTCCCTGATACAAGAAATAAAGAACTTCAAAGGCATTATTCTTTACTTATGAGCATTAGTACCTTAGTGAAAAAAAAAAGAATGGGCCCAAGATCCCAGTAAATAATTGTTAATTGGTCACAATTGTTAATTGGTCACAATGCTTTTTTGTCCAAAGAAAAACTAACAAAACCCTTGATTCACAGAGCAATAAACCCTAGCCATTTTTAAGACAGATTTTTTTTTACCTTTTTAAAATTATAGAATATGTGTTAGCCTAATTTGGAAAGCAAAGTTAAAAACTATTGATTTATTAAAAATTCTTAGTGAAACCTATTTTACCCCCCAATTGTATACCATTTAGGATTGAAGAAACAGATCCATTAGTATAGGTGGCACAATTTAGAGATCTCCTCTCACCTTGGAAATTTTAAGCAAAATCACTAAGGAAATTACAATTGCTAAAATACCTTAGCACTGCCATTTTGATTTAGACACTACAAACGCATGAACCCTTGAAATCATCATTCCACTGATCAACCAATAAGTGAATCTAAGCCAATGATCATGCCATTTCCCCACCCCAACAACAAAAAATAAATAAAACAAAACAAAACAAAAATTAAAAGAGACCATTTTATATATACCTTCTTGTTTCTAGAGACTCTTCATTTCCATAATATTAATAAAATACAGATATCCATGGCCATTCTGGTTTCATGGTGATATTCTTACTACAGAATTGTTTGCCAATCTCAATCAGATCACGACAGCTTTATTGATGATTCAGAAACTGCTATAGCTCCCAAAGCCTGCTTACTGATCTAATGTATAGTCATGAGAATTAAACAGAAAGGAGAATATAAATTTGATAAGAATTCATATATTGGCAGCCATCCAGGTCTTAATCTATAACTCACCTTAGGCTCAAGATACATTATTTAGCATGATTGCTTTCCTAGAGACATAAATATCTTATAAATAATAGAGGCAATGAATATTCATGTATTATAAGATTTGTTTGCAATTCAATCAAAATTAAACAGAAAAAATGATTAAAGTATATGAGATTTTACAAATAATGTTGCTATTGTGGATGTAAAATAGTTTTTGTCTATATGACATCCTGAACTTAATATAACTGCAGTATGTTTGATGTTCCATGTTCTACCTTTGGTTGACTTGAAATTAGTGTTTTTATAAATAGACCATTAGTATAAAGTACAGACTCATGAAAAATAAATATTTAAACACAGCTGAAAGAAAAGAACTTCTTAGATGAGGTTTAGTTTCATATTTATACCATTAAAACATAGTATACATAATTTGGTTTAAAGTATCTACAGTCCAATGTTCTTTTCAATATTATTCAGAGACGTTTGCTATGGAAGCAACCTAAGCATCCATCAAGGAATGAATGGATAAAAAATATGCAATATATACACCCAATGGAATACTATGTAACTTTAAAATGGAAATTCAGTCATTTGTGGATGAAACTGAAGGACATAAAACTAAGTGAAAAAAAAAAAGGTAGGCACAGAAAGAAATACTGCATGATCTCACATATATGTGGACACTAAGAAAAGTCCATCTCATAGAAACAAAGTAGAAAGGCAGTTATCAGAGGTTGGAGAGAAGGAGAAGGGGCTGGGAAGGGGGAAATGTTGATTAAAGAGCACAAAGTTTTAAGTTATAGTAGAGGAAGAAGTGATCTATTGCACTTTCTGGTGATCACAGTTAACAGTAAAGACTATGTCTAAATTGCTAAATTGATAGGAGATCGAGGAGGAAGTTCTCTCTACCTGAGTTCTACTTTTTTCTTCAAGAAATAGTAGTTTTATTGGTAGAGTCACAAACCTAGATTTAAAAACAGGAGGCAGGGCTACATTATGACAGTTGTGGGTCCTAGGCACTTTGATATCCTGATCCCTTTTCTCCACAGTATCAATATTAAAATTTATTCTTATTTTTAAAATTTCTTGGTAAACAAATACGGTTCAACTTTTCATTTCTATGATTGTATACATGTAGATTCATATGATGCATGTAATCTTATAAACATATAGGGTACTACTGTCTGTCTCAGTCTACTCTTTCCTTCCCCCACCCGCCTCCCACCCCATTCTCCTCTACAACATCCAAAGTTCCTCCTTTCTTCTCTTATCCCCCTTGCCACCCCTCCCTCTCCATTATGTATGATCATCCACTCATCAGAAAAAACAATTGCCCTTTGGTGTTTTGGGGCTTAGCTTATTTCACTTAGTATGATATTCTTCAACTCCACCCATTTAGCAGCAAATGCCATAATTTTATTCTTATGGCTGAGTATTATTCCATTGTGTATATATACCACAGTTTCTTTATCCATTCATCAATTGAAGGGCATCTAGGTTGGTTCAACAATCTCGCCATTGTGAATTGAGCAGCTATGAACATTGATGTGGCTGCATCACTGCATTAATCTGATTTTAAGTCCTTTGGGTATAAACTGAGAAGTGGGATAGCGGGGTCAAAGGGTGGATCCATTCCAAGTTTTTTGAGGAGTCTCCAAACTGCTTTCCAGAGTGGCTGCACCAATTTGCAACTCTAACAGCAATGTACGAGTGTGCCTTTTCCCCCACATCCACGCCAACACTTATTGCTTGCGTTCTTGATAATAGCCATTCTAATTGGAGTTACACGAAATCTTAGGGTGGTTTTAATTTGCATTTCTCTAATTACTAGAGATGATGAGCACTTGTTCATATATTTGTCAATCACCATTATATCTTCTTCTGTGAAGTGTCTGCCCAGTTCCTTAGCCCATTTATTGACTACGTTCTTTGTATTTTTGGTGTAAGGTTTCTAAGATCTTTATAAATTTTGGAGATCAGTGCTCTGCCTGAAGTATGTGTGGAAAAGATTTTTTCTCCCACTCTGTAGGCTCTCTTTTCACATTATTGATTGTCTCCTTTGCTGAGAAAAAGCTTTTTAGCTTGAATCCGTCCCATGTATTGATTCTTGCTTTTATTTCTTGCACTCTGGGGGTCATGTTAAGGAAGTCTGGTGCTAAGTCAATGTAATGAAGATTTGGGCCTAATTTTTCTTCTATTTGGTGAAGGGTCTCAGGTCTAATTCCTAGGTCCTGGATCCATTTTGTGTTGAGGTTTGTATAGGGTGAGAGATAGGAATTTAATTTCATTTTACTACACATGAATGTCCAGTTTTCAAGCACCATTTGTTGAAGAGGCTATCTTTTCTCCATTGCATGTTTTTGGCACCTTTGTCTAGTATGAGATAACTGTACTTATGTGGGGTTGTCTCTGTGTCTTCTATTCTGAACCATTGGTCTACCTGTCTATTGTGGTGCCAGTACCATGCTGTTTTTCTTACTATTGCTCTACAGTAGAGTTTAAGGTGTGGTATTGAGATACCTCCTGCATTATTCTTCCGGGCCAGGATTGCTTTGGCTATTCTGGGTCTTTTCTTCTTCCAGATTAATTTCATGATTGGTTTCTCTATTTCTATGAGGAATGTCATTGGGATTTTAATAGGAATTGCGTTAAGCCTGTATAACACCTTTGGAAGTATGGCCATTTTGATTATATTAATTCTGCCTATACAAGAACATGGGAGATCTTTCAATCTTCCAAGATCTTCCTCAATTCCTTTCTTTAATGCTCTGTAGTTTTCATTGTAGAGGTCTTTTATCTCTTTTGTTAGATTGATTCTCAAGTATTTCATTTTTGTGAGGCTATTGTGAATGGACTTGTTTTCCTCATTTCTCTTTCAGATGATTCATGGCTTATGTATATAAATGCATTAGACTTATGTGTGTTTATTTTATATTCTGCTTTTTTGCAGGATTCATTACTTAGATCTAGAATTTTCCTGGTGGAGTTTCTTGGATCCTCTAAATATAGAATCATGTCATCAGCAAATAGTGATAGTTTGAGTTCTTCTTTTCCTATTCGTGTTCCTTTAATTTCTGTGGTCTGTCTAATTGCTCTGGCTAGTATTTCCAGCACAATGTTGAATAGAAGTGATGATAGGGGGCATCCCTGTCTTGTTCCAGTTCTTAAAGGAAATGCTTTCAGTTTTTCTGCATTAAGAATGATGTTGGCAGTGGGCTTAGCATAAATAGCCTTTACAATGTTGAGGTATGTTCCTACCATCCCTATTTGTTCTAGTGTTTTGAGCATGAAGGGTGTTGTATTTTGTCAAATGCATTCTCAGCATCTATTGAAATAATCGTATGATTCTTAACCTTAAATCTATTGATGTGATGAATTACATTTACTGATTTCCAGATGTTGAAACAATCTTGCATCCCTGGGATAAACCCCACTTGATCTTCTTAGTATGTTTTTGTAAGCAACTTGACAAAATCGTGTTAAGGATTTTTACGTATATATTTATCAGAGATATTGATCTAAAGTTTTCTTTCCTAGATGTGTCTTTCCCTGGTTTTGGTATCAGAGTGATACTAGCTTCATAGAATGAATTTGGAAAGGTTCCCTCCTTTTCTATTTCATGAAACACTTTCAGGAGTATTGGTATAAGTTCTTCTTTGATGGTCTTGCAGAACTCAGCTGAGACTCCAACTGGTCCCGGCCTTTTCTTGGTTGGTAGGATTTTGATGGCTTCTTCTATTTCATTGCTTGAAATTCATCTGTTTATATTGTGTATGTCCTCCTGGTTCAGTTTGTGAGGATCATATGTCTCTAGAAATTTTCGATGTCTTCGAGATTTTCTATTTTGTTGGAGTAGAGAATTTCAAAGTAGCTTCTAAGTATGTTTTGTATTTCAGAGGTGTTTGTCGTTATATTTCCTTTTTCATCATGAATTTTAGTAATTTGAGTTTTCTCTCTCCTTCTCTTTGTTAGTGTGGCTAAGGGTTTATCTATTTTGTTTACTTTTTCAAAGAACCAACTTTTTGTTTTGTCAATTTTTTGAATTGTTTCTTCTGTTTCAATTTAATTTATTTCAGTTCTGATTTTAATTATTCCCTGTCTCCTACTACTTTTGCTGTTGTTCTGCTCTTTTCTAGGACTTGGAGATGTAATGTTAGGTCGTTTAGTTGTTGACATTTCATTCTTTTCTTGAATGCGCTCCATGCAGTGAATTTTCCTCTTAGTACTGCTTTCATAGTGTCCCAGAGATTTTGATATGTTGTATCATCATTCTCATTCACCTCTAAGAATTCTTTTATCTCCTCCCTGATGTTTTCTGTTATCCATGCTGCATTCGTTCAATAGCATATTATTTAGTCTCCAGCTGTTGGAGTAGTTTCTGTTCTTTATTTTGTCATTGATTTCTAATTTCATTCCATTATGGTCCGACAGAATACAAGGTAGTATCTCGATTTTTTTTTGCATTTACGAAGGGCTGCTTTGTGGCATAACATATGGTCTATTTTAGAGAAGGATTCTTATGCTGCTGAGAAGAAAGTGTATTTGCTCATTGATGGATGGAATATTCTCTATATGTCTAAGTTATTGATTGTGCTATTGAGTTCTATGGTTTCTTTGTTAAGTTTTTGTTTGAAAGATCTATGCAGTGGAAACAGTGGTGTGTTAAAGTCACCCAGAAGTATTGTATTGTGACCTGTTTGGTTACTGGAATTGAGAAGGATTTGTTTCATGTACATGGATGCACTGTTGTTTGGAGCATAAATATTTATGATTGTTAAATATTTATGATTGATTTATGGTTCCTTAAGCAGTAGGAAGTGACCTTCTTTATCCCTTCTGACTAACTTTGGCTTGAAGTCCACATTATCTACTATAAGAATGGAAACCCCTGCCTTTTTACTGAGCCCATGTGTGTGGTACATTTTTTCCCATTCTGTCTCCTTTAGTCTGTGGATGTCCTCTTCTATGAGATGAGTCTCTTGAAGGCAGTCTATTGTTGTGTCTTTCTTTTTAATTCAGTCTGCCAGTGTATGTCTTTTCATTGATGAGTTTAGGCCATTAACATTCAGGGTTATTATCAATCACTTTGGCTTAGTTTTTAACTTGACTTGGTTTCTCCTTTGACTGGGTTTTCCTTTAGGGTAGTTCCTCCTTTTGCTGACTTACATTGCTGTTTTTCATTTGTTCCTCATGGAATATTTTGCTGAGAATGTTCTGGAGCGCAGGCTTTCTATGTGTAAATTCCTTTAACTCGTGTTTGTCATGGAAGGATTTTGTTTCATCTTCAAATCTGAATGTTAGTTTTACTGGACATAGGATTCTTGGTTGGCAACCATGTTCTTTCAGATTTTGAAATATATTGTTCTAGGCCCTTCTAGCTTTTAGGGTCTGGGCTGAGAAATCTGCTGATATCAATATTCATTTCCTCCAATGTGTAATCTGATGCTTTTATCTCTCAGCCTTTAAAATCCTGTCTTTATTCTGTATGTTAGGCATTTTCATTTTAATGTGTCTTGGTGTGTATCTGCTGTAATTTTGTGCATTTGGTGTTTTGTAAGCCTCCTGTAGTTGAATTTCCATTTCATTCTTCAGCTTTGGGAAATTTTCTGACATTATTTCATTGAATAGGTTGTTCCTTCCTTTGGTTTGTATCTCTGTGCCTTCCTCAATCCTGATAATTCTTAAATTAGGTCTTTTCATGATATCCCATAGTTCTTGGAGGGTCTGTTCATGATTCCTTACCATCTTCTCTGTTTGGGCAACTTCATTTTCAAGATTCAATATTTTGTCTTCATTGTCTGAGGTTCTGTATTCCAAGTAATCTAGTCTGTTGGTAATGCTTTCCATTGAGTTTTTAATTTGGTTTATTGTTTCCTTCATTTCAAGGATTTCTGTTTGTTTCTTTTTCACATTCTCTATCTCTCTGTTGAAGTGATCTTTTGCTTCCTGTATTTGCTCTTTCAACTGCTTCTTGGAGTGATCAATCATTGCCTGCATTTGCTCTCTTATCTCATCCTTTGCTTTGTGAATCATTTTAATCATGTACATTCTGAACTCCTTTTCTGACATTTCTTCTATCATGCTGTCATTGGATTCTATTAGTGTAGAATCTTGGTTTGTTTAGAACACTTTCTTCCCTTGTTTTTTCATGTTGTTCATGTATCTTCCCCTCTAGCAATTCAGATCTGGGGTATTGAAGTTTCCGCTGTATAGGCTTATAGTGACTCTGTAGGTTTCCAAAATCTCTTCTTTAAGGGGGAGGTCAATATTAGCAATGCCCAGTACAGACAATATCCAGCCTTAAACCAAATAGCCCCTATGACATCGTTAACAATATTGTCATAATTAACAGGAAGGATGAGTTCAATTATTATCTACAGTATAACAGATAGATTTTCAATGAGGGCTGCAGTTTCTAATGGAGGAAAAAGAGGATGGGAAGGGTGTAGGATATAACTGTTAATGGGATAAGAAAAGAGTATAAAGAAATTCTAGAAAGAGTGAAAATGTAGTCAAAAGAAGTTGGTTGTTAGCATGAGAAAAGGGGGAAAGAGATTCTGCGAAAACAGGTAAACAAAAGGAAAATTGAGAACAAGAAAAATAAAGAAATGAATACTTAACAATTTTCATAAAGGAAGTAAAAAAAATCTATACTATAACAGTCATATACTAATCAAACCTCCCAGCCTTCAGTAGCCTGATGCATGA
Source organism: Glaucomys volans (assembly GCA_020662805.1). Lineage (NCBI taxonomy): Eukaryota > Metazoa > Chordata > Mammalia > Rodentia > Sciuridae > Glaucomys > Glaucomys volans. The sequence goes on from JAJEJO010047203.1 coordinate 323,441, forward strand.
GAGGTACCTGACAATTAGCTTCCAGTCTCCAGCAGACATCTCAAGATGGGATTTGCCTGACCTAATGACAATTTCCACTTCCAGAATAATCCAAGATGGCTGCACTGGCTTCCAAACGTGTTGGCAAGTGGGGAGATGCAGCACAGGGCGTGGGTGCTGAGTCTGTGTGGGATGCCTTTGGTCAGACCTGGGCACCTGGAGGTGGGGTGTAGTCAGTCAGGTTGGGGTGGGGGGATGTCCTGGTGGAGGTGTGCTGTTGGTTGGGCTGTGGGGTCCTGGAGGTGGGGTGCAGTCAGTCAGGCTGGTGGTCCTGGAGGCAGGTCTCGGTCAGTTTGGCCGAGGGTCCTGCAGGTCCTGGCTGTTTTCCGAAAACGGTGGTAACCATGTGTAACCAAACCTGTGGGTACTGTGACAGTGGACTTCCAGGCGACAGCAGGCAGCTGGCTAACTGATGGTCTGCGGGCAGTCTGCAGGCTACAGGTGGACGATCGGCAGGCAGTTCTCGGTCAGTGGGTGATGGGTAGATGAAAGGCAGGCGATGGGCAGGCCAGAGTCAGGAAAACAGGCAAAATCCATTTCTTTGTATTTTAATATATTTGGAATGAGGATATCTCTTATGATAGATGATATCTTAACATTGAGTCAGCACTGAATTGGCAATTTTCTTTTGAATTGGCAATGTTTTAAACTTTAAAAGTGGTTGAGAAAGGGTTGGGGTTGTGACTCAGTGATAGAGTGCTTGCCTAGTATGCATGAGGCACTGGGTTCAATTCTCAGTAGCACATATAAATCCATCAATCAAATTAAGGTCCATCAACAGCTAAAAAATATTTTTAAAATGTGGTATAGAAAACAATATTGTGTCTTCCTGCTGATGGTAGCTTACATATAGCTAAGTGGAGTTGGCATTAATAACTGTTTTTCATTGATTTTACTTGTGGGAGCAGCCCAGACACCTATTATAAAAGTCATGAGTCTTAAACCTATTATACACACTATAGGGAACATATTCAAATTAAAAAAAAACTCAAAATAAAAAGAAATGAATTATGTGAAATTTGGATAAAAAATGCATTAGTTTGTGAAGGACAAATAATCTATGCTACATCAATACAGAGAATTATGCACAAATTCTAAAATGGCAAGCATTTAGATAATGTTCCATAGAAATGTATTTTTTAATCATTCAAATTAAAGAATATCAAAAATTATATAAACATTAGTTTAAAGCTAGCAAATATAGTTTATATGTATATGATGATATTGGCATTGTAGGAAAAATGTAGTATTCAAGATGATTTTTTCTGTCTAGTCAATTGAGTTCATAAAAATGCATTTTTTACCAGGTAGCTCTAGAGATACCAGGTTATTTCTTTTAATATATCCGTGGAGATGTATTTTTTAAATCTGGAAAAAGTATTACTTAAATCTTTCTGTTTTCCTCTGGAGAACAACTATTCAATTTAGAAGCTAATACAGAAGCAAATCTCAAAACTTAAAACATGTTGCAAAATGCTACGTCCTATTAATACCCTAAATTTGTATTTTCCTTTGCTTTGGATTTTGAAATATTTCCTTGATTAAATAATTAAAGTTGAATTTTTTTATTCCCAGTATATCTGGTCTAAGAGCTCCATGTCTCTAAATAATAATTTTGTATCTAAAGCAAGGGACAGATTTAGCATTTTGGGGGACAGCTTTGGTACCATGATTTAGAGCCTGAATAGATTCTCCAGAATCATCCCTGATGATCATTTCCATGTCTGAAGTACCATAGGTCAAAGAAATTTGGCTGGATTAATTCTGATAAATTCTGAAAATAAATATGCTGATTACTAAAATAGTATAATTTCTTTAGAAGGCTTTTATTGAACTGTACCTATTATCTAGAGATAGCTCATAATAAGATGAGTTTTTTGTTCATATTAGGTGAATAGTTCTCAGAAATTTCAAAAACAGTAACATAATTGGAGCAAGAGAATCTTATTGAATGCCTTTGTGATGTTTTACTAAACCATGCTAATTTTCTTCAAAGGTGTATATATGTATGTGAGTGTGAGTGTGCCTGTGTGTACTTGTGGTTCCTATAGCACTTAATGCTCATCTGAAAAATAGTAGTATTTATTGATGGCTCAAGTAATGTTAGGCCCAGCTATCCAAGTATCTACTTATGTATGTACATATACACACACCTCAGAATCTGGTAATACTTAGCACATATCAAAAGTCATTAAGTTTAACTACTTAGTGGAAGCAGTTCTTTTTAAATCAAAGAATGTGTTAGTAGTTTAGTCATCTTAATGCTAGCATTGGGCCACTCTGAAGGATATCCCTGTGTTTACTTGATACCCTGTACTGCTATAATTTGGGACAGGGGATGACGATGACTGACTGCAGATATTTGCTATTCATCTATCTGTCCTTTCCAATAGTATTTACTATCTTTACTTTGCTCTTAACTAGACACTGAGCTAACTGCTAGGGATAAACATGAACATGACCAAGACATGGTCCTGCCATTGAGGAGTCATATATGCAAGGAGCAAACAGATGATGTCAATGTAGTACAACAAAAAGTGTTTACAGAGGTAAGAACCAAGTATAGTGCATACACAGACAAAGGAGCAAACATGGACTAACAGGATCCACTTTTACAAACACAAGGATAACATTATTTTCAGTTCTCTTGATTTTCCCACTGATTTCGTATCATGGGACATTGTCATCCTCTCAAAATATTGCCCTTTGTCCTATTTAGATTTGGAGTTCAAAGTCCAAGTTGGGTTTAAAGCCTTCACGTTTCCTGTGTGAGCAATCTTGCCCTAAGTTTATTTTATTTTGTTGCCCAATTCAGTAAACTCTTTGAGGGCAACAATTTTAAGATTTGTATCTGTGGTTCCTATAGCACCTAATGTTCATTGGACAAATAGTAATATTTATTGATGGCTCAGGTAATTTTAGGCCCAGATGTGCATTTCTACCATAAATAAGGAACTTTCTCTGCTTGTTGTAGGATTTTTCATATTGTATATGGATGGTGAATACAGCCATGAAATTTTCTCATTCAAAAACATTGAGATATTATTTGACACAATCTGCTACTGAGTCAGAATATCATAGATTCAGTTTGCTTTATAAAATTGATTTGTCAGAGTTCACTCCCAAGAATGTTGTAGTGCTCATCTTTTCTCAGTAAATTGATTCAACAACTGAAGAAAAAGGTTTGCATGTCACTTCTAATGAACTATTTTTTGTTTCTAATTGCCTAATTGATATGTTATGGAATAAGTGAAAATTTCATAACATATAATAGGAAGTAAATATTATAAAGAATATATGCAATATATTACATATATACACACATAATGTATATATTTATTTTCTAATAAATACATTTTCTTGGTCAGATGTTATGCATTAATTTTGAGAATGAATATAGCCTTTATTCTCTCCTGAGTGTGTGGACATGGTGAGATACCTGATGTGGAGAAGGACAAATGGCCCACATTAAGTTCAGAATTTCATTTATTCCTTTGATAACTGGACAAGAAACACTTTCTCTTGTTTTGGTATTGACTAAGAGTGTGAGTCTCAGGCAGTTTTAATCTTGGGAAGACTGTGACTGTGACAACTCTATAATGGGAGATGCCTATGCTTTTGTTTATCTGAAAATAATGGTGACAACTGTAGTATATTACTTAAGGTGTTGCCAGCTTCTGGAAGAGAAACTTCCAAATCTTAGTCCCTTAACACAATAAAAATGTATTTTTCACTCACAATGCTCCTCATTAGAAGGCAGTTTTACTCTTTATAATGATTTAGATACTCAACCCCTATCTTATGGCTCCATTATCTTTGCTGCGTAGCTTCCAAGGCCACACAGGAAAGGGGATAGGGCACCAAGCATCATGCATATGTGGGAGGACTTTCATGGGCCAAACTTGGAGGTGGCATATATCTCTTTTGTTCATATTTTGTTGGATAAATGTTAGTGAATGGCCAAACTTACCTGCAATGACAGCTGGGAAATACAATCTAGTTGTATGTTTAGGAACAAGAAGGAATAGGTATGGCATTCAATTTGCAGTTTTATTTCTTTAGGACATAGCACATTTTTCCAATTGAAGCCCAGGGTGAATAATAAATTCTTTAATTTTTGCAAAGAAAACCTAAATTTAGTCTGGAATTCTGGTTCAGCCATATTACTTCCTTATTCAAAAATCATATGATTGCACAGAAAAGGTTAAGGTTTGTCACTTGCTGGAAAGCAGCATAAGAGATAATCAGAACTATATGGAGCTCTTTCTGAAAGTGGCCTAACATGATCTGTGCAAATGGTTTGCTATTTACGAGGTCCAGACAGCTCCACAAATCATGCAAATCAAGAGGTTCAAATCTTCAGGATAACTGTAAGAACTCCCCTGAAACTTCCCAGGCTACCAAGAATCTGCATTTCTGAAAAGCCACAAAGTGTCTAAAATATGTCACATAAAACTAGCAGCATGTACCATTAGTATGGTTAACAGGCTAACCATAGCTTGTGCCCAAGCTAAACAGTGTGATTGGCCATGGGGTCAGCAGCCCAAAAACAGTACTGATTTTTTTCTACATATGCTTAAAAATGCAGAGTGCTACTGTACTTAGGAGTTTAATTGTAGATTCTCTGGTGATCGAACATATCCAAGTGAATAAAGCATCCAAGACGATACTGATGTACTAACAGAGCTCATGGTTGGATTAACCCATTATGGGATCTCCCCCTGCCACATTGAGATGATGCTAACTGAAAGGGAACAAATTCCTAAACCAGAAGACGAGATCACACAGAAGAAAAAGGCGTCCTAGAAGTAAACTGAAGAAACAAACACTTATGGCATGAGAGTGACTTTGGCATAAAGCTAATGCAAATAAAAGTGCAAATAAGACCTATTTGGAATGTCAGGCTTCTAGGAAATAGAGATTGATTAAAATATTCATTAAAATTTCCCTGTCTTTTCAGTAGGTAAGTATCTGTTTCCTTCCCAATATGTCAAAACTCACTAATAATCTTATGATAATAAGTGAAAATAAGTGTGAATATGCTTTAAAAAGTTAAAAAAAAAATTCCCTGTCTTTTGACAAAGTACATGAGAAGCAGTTCTTCCCACCTTAGATGAAAAGAGTAGTCCTCTGTTAATTGATACTAAGTCAGGGCCTCTTTTATACAGTGGTTACTTTTACCTTACTTCCTGAATTATCTTATTGCCCTGAGACCTTTTTTAATTTTAGCATATTGTGGTTTTAAAATTTAAGTTTTTAAATTGACTGTTATCAATTTGTTTCTCTTTATTGCCTTGTAAACATGGTTGCTTAGTTCCCAGCTTTATGTATATGAAAAAACATCAACATGCATACCAGCAGGTTTTTTAAAGGCTCTGAAGTAAATACCAATGCATTTTAATGTTGGATGATGTTAAATGAGGGGGAAATTGCTTTATAGGCCATTGGCCAGTGCTTTCCAATTTGATTAATATCTCACATTATTATTGTGAAACAATCATTACATATAGACCTTATTTAATGGGATTTCATTTTCTAGAAGAATGACCATGTAATTCCCATGTTCAACATGAAGTTTTATGAAACCTGAATTACTGTGTAATGTCAAAGCTTTTTGTTGTTTTTTTTTTTTTTGGATTTTTGTTTTATGGTGTTTTGAACTTTTGCCTTCTCAGTACACACATCAAAATTATTCTTCTGTGATGTAAAATAAAGTAAAAGTAGAAGCTATAGAGGAGTTGTAGTTTTGATATTGTAACAAATCTATTCAGAGATTAAATTCTTAGATTCAATAATTGCAAAGGCCTTGTTTGTGTTTCTGAATTTTGAGGGAAAACATGAATAGCAAGACATGGTAAGGGAAATAGGAAGAATGAAGAGTATGAGAGTATATGCTTATGCAAGCAAAAGTGTGCAGGATATGGCTCCTTTTCTTCTTCTATGGTTTTACTAAGAAATACCTGTTTCTTTAGCATTGGGCCAAGAAAAATGAATGATGTGGTTGTAACCATCATCCTTACTGAGAATATTTATTCAAAGTAAGCAAGAAGTTTCAGAAAATCTCCTGTTCAAAAATATTATAGATTAGAAGATCTGAGAGGATTATGCAGGCTGATTAACCGAATAATAGCTTCTCTGATGCAAGTAAATCTCTGAATTTAGAGTTCATAAGTTATATGATATGTAAGAATTTTGATGCTGTGTTGCCTCAGGTGTTTTAATTAGGAATGCACATATCAATATGGAAAACTCCAGCTAGGAGGAAGGAAAACACAGTAAAATTAAGAGTGAGAATAAAGTAAATATGCAAAGCATGAAATATCTGGAAAATATTTGACTGACTATTTTGGTCATTCCTCTTCCAGGAGGTGGGGAAACAATGAAGGAGCTGCTATGCTGGATGGACTTAAGTTTAACAGATGGCCAAGTGATGGTGTTGAATAGAGGAGATGGAGATTTTGAGAGAATGGAACTGATCATGACATCTGAAAATTCTTTGCCATGGTTATACGAGGAAAGATAACTTCCAAAAATCAAAGGGAAAAAAAACACATGTAACTCATACAGAAATTTATAAGGAGAACATGGAGAGAAGGGGATGGAAAAATCTGGAAATGATTTTAGATTTCGCAGTTGTAAATTATTCCTTATGGAAGTAAAAGGGATAGGGGATATTTGAGGAAATTAATGATGATGCACTTGAACTTTGATCAGTGGAATTTTAAATATTGAATTAATTAAGATATTTAATTTTAAGGCAGTCTAAAATTTTACAAAAGCAGGAATTTCTGTGCAGAGAATTGTTTTTTTCAACCAAAAAGAAATTATAGGGATGTCCTGTCATCCCTGAACATTTGAGTGTATATTTCTAAACTCAAGGACATTCTTCTTCATATCCACTATAAAACCAAAATAATGATGAAATTAACACTAACATATTGGCATCATTAATTCCCAGACTTCACTCACATTTCAACAACTATCCTAATTATATCTGTTTAGCAAAATGATCCAGTTCAGAATTACATAATTCATTTGTCATGTGTCTTGCTTTAGTATGAAGAGCTAAGACTAAAATGTTTCCTAAAAGATTTGTAAAAATTCCCAAAATGATAGCATCAGTGAAGATGAAATTCAGAAACACAAGTAATGGTTATCTTCTATGCAACATGAACAAGGTAGGAGTTCAAGAAGGCAATGCAATGACAGAACATGATGTGGAAAAAAGAGAAATATACACTTTTGCAAGTTAGAAAGAGCAAAATAAGTTTCATGGATGGCAAACTGAAAGCTCAGATACAAGAGAAGATGATTCCAGAGTACTTTCAGATTTCAATGAATTCAACATTGTTAAAATGAATTGCATCTGTAAAACCATGCATCTGTTAAGAGAATGAAACCTGTTAAGAGAATGAAAATATAAATCATCAACTGGGAAAAATATCTGAAAATTACATATCAGATAAAGGACATATCTAAAATATATAAAGAACCCTTAAAATTCAATGATAAACTTGCATGTGTATGTATAGTCTAACTGTATATTTTGAACTATAGAAAATGGCCAAAAAGACAAATAAAGTCCCAGTTCTTAAATCAACATCAACCTGGAGGAAGTTTCCAGTGGAATATTTCAGGGCTCTGTCCACAGAACTAGACTATTTATTATACATCTTGATTACTTGTTGAACATACTTAACAAATTATTAATATTATTATTATTATTATCATTATTATTGTTATTATTTGTAGAGTTTGTTATTGAATCCAGGGCCTAACACACTTTAAGGAAGTTCTCTATCACTCTGCTAAATCCCCAGCCCTAATTATCAAATTACTTACTCTGGGATAGAACATATACTGACTGACAAAATGAAAACATGAAACTGTTTTGACAGAATGGAAGGATGGATCAAAATTAATAAGATAAAATAGAATGCTCAACTGATTTTTTGACAAAGGTACAAAGGAAATTCAGTGCAGAAAGCATAGTCATTTTAACAAATGATCCTGGAACATTTGAACATCCATATGCAAAAAATAAAAATAAAACCTGGATAAAAATCTTATACCTTGCAAAACAATGAATTCACAGTGTACTACAGACCTCAATATAAGATGTGAAACTATAAGACTTCTGGATGAAAATATAAGAGAAGATTCATATGACCTAATATTTGACGATGCATTTCTAGATACAACACAAAACACTATTCGCCAAAGGAAAAAATATTGACAAGTTAGCCTTTACTAAAATTAAAAACCTGCTCTGCAGAAGAAACCTGTTAAGAGAATGAAAATATGAATCACCAACTGGGAAAAATATCTGAAAATTACATATCAGATAAAGGACATATCTAAAATATATAAAGAACCCTTAAAATTCAATGATAAGAAAATAAATAGTCTCAATTAAAATAAAAATGGGGAAATTCCTGAACAGATACTTCATTTAAGAAGATGACAAATAAACATTGAAAATACATTCAACATCATTTGTATTATATGGAATGCAAATTAAACTCATAATAAAAACCTATTACACTTTCGCTAATATTCTTCCTTTCTTTATGAACTATGGGTTTCTGTAGTTTTTCCTTTCTCTCTGAAGTATCTCTTTGTGAATTCTTGTTGGATAGGTATGGTGAAAATAAATTCTCTCTTTTTGTTTGTGTCAGAAAGACTTAATTTCTTCACCTTTGAAGGTAAATGTTTTCACATAGTTTTCTAGGTTGATGGCATGGTGTCTTTTTTTTTCTTTAAACATTTTAATATATTTTACTCCATAATCTTTTGCTTGAAAAGCTTTTGGTGAGAATTTCAGTATAATTTTTATTCCTGTATCTGCACAGGTAAGGTGTACCCTCTTCTCAGCTTCTTTCATGATTTTCTCCTGTTTTGGTTTCCTGTACTTAAAACCTGATGTTCCTTGATTTGTACTTTGGGGAATTTATCCTTCAGAGTGTTCCATATTACATAAAGAAAGAAAGAATATTAGAGAAAGAATAAAGATAAAGTAAAACTTTATTTTTCTATCCTTAATTGATCTAAACTATAGCTCTTCCTTTAAAGTAGTAATGATAGTTCATTGGGAGTCTCTAACATATGTACAACTGAAATGAATTATAGCAAAATAAAAATGATTAAGATAAAATTTTTAAAAATACTCATAAAGTATTTGTACATATATGCAGCCATTTGTTCATATGTACAAAATGATTTGTTAGTTTAAAATGTATATTGTAGACTAGGTCATGCACTGGAATGTTTAAACAGAAATATATGCATATGCTATCAGAGGAGACAAAGCATAATTCTATAAATGTTCAACTTAAATGAGAAAAGTAATAATTTAGTTGTGAAAAATAGTAACATACATGATAGATATTAATTCAATGGTCAATATTCTCTTTAAGTGTGAATGGCATAAATAAACTAATTGAAAGGAAAAAAACTATTACAATACAAAAAAATCTGAAAGTTAAAATCCCCAAAATCTGAAAGTACTTACAGCTAGTGAAGATGTGGAAAAATACGTTTATAAGTGACTTCAATGAACTCTCATTCACTACTGGTGGGAATAAAAGCTTCTACAGCCATTTAGCATGACAAATGAATAGTTTCTTACAAAGCATGTTCAGTCTTGACAAACAATACAACAATAATATTCATAAATGGGTACCCAACTATTTTGAAATTTTAAATCCATGGAAAAAATATCATGTGAATGTTTATAACAACTTCATCTACAGTTTACAAAAATCAGTAGCAACCAAGCTGCCTTTCAATAAGCGAATGAATAAACTGTGATGTGTCTCATGGGAATACAGGTGACTAATTCCAATACTGTTTACACACACACACACACACACACACACACACACACATACACATACACTGGAATTGAATGGCTAAGTAAATCAATGGCAAATTTTGGGAGCCTGCTTTCTCACTGTTGGAATGGCAAGCTATGGACAAGTGGTGAAAAACAAAATGACTTATGTGGCAGTGGATTAGATTTGGAGACATCAGTAAGCGCTCAACATTTTGCTCAATATAAAGATTGAAACTTTTAGCTGGGTGCAGTGGTGCATACCTGTAATCCCAAATTTGGAGGATCACAAGTATGAGATCAGCCTCATCAACTTAGTGAGGCCCTAAGCAATTTAGCAAGACTATGTCTCAAAATAAAAACTAAAATAGGGCTGGAAATGTGGTTCAGTGTTAAGCACCCCTGGATTCAATCACCGGTAGCAAAAAAAAAAAAAAAAAAAAAAAAAAAAAAAAAAAAAAAAAAAAAAAAGGAAAGAAAAGAAAAGAAAAGATCAATACATTTAGAAATATTTATAGATTTGTGTACATACCCAGATTACTCTACAAACATATATTTCCCTTTTTTTGTTAGCTGAGAAGGCCTAGTAGCTATGGCGCCCTGTTAGAAATACATCCCAAGTCCAACTTTTGGTTTCAAATAACATTGTCCAATGAAACAAGCCTGAGATCTTTGGAGAAATGACTGGTTCTAGGGCTGGAACAAAGAATATAAGAAGTGCCTGAGTAAGGAAGTGCTAAAAAAAATAAACAACAAAACAAAACTAAAAGAGCAAAAAGATGATCACAACAGTAATGATGGGCATATGACAAAAGGACACAGGAACAAAATGAAAGAACTTCCAATGACCAGAGATAAAACAATTAAGCAACATAACAAATAACACAATATTGGATTGTAACCCAAAATATAAAGTCTATGCCAGGCATGGTGGTGCAGGTCTCTAATCCCAGTGGCGTGGGATGCTGAGGCAGGAGGATCACAGGTTCAAAGCCAGCCTCAGAAACTTAGCAAGGCTGTAAGCAACCCACAGAGACCCTGTCTCAAGATAAAAAATAAAAATGGCTGGGAGTGTGGCTCAGTAGTAAAAGCACTCTTGGTTTTAATCCCTGGTACCAAAAAATAAAAAAATAAATAAAGTCCATGAGTCTACATGGATGTAAATTATTGAATAAATGAGGAAGAAAGGAAAAAAAATCTCGAGTGTTAAAGAATTCCAAGTAATTCATGTAGATACTCCCATCTTAAGGAGGTAAAGCTTAAATTTCTACTCCTTTAAGTGTGGACTGTGCATTGTGACTTCTTTCCAATGAGTACATGGAAAGTGGGGAAAACAGTAACATTACGGTGCAAAACCCTGATCAACGCTGCCTCAGCTATATAATCAAGGATAACATCACTAGTGATAAGTCATATTATTACATGTACTCTTTTTTAAAAATTCTAAAATTCTTTTTAGTTATATATGTTTTCTTGATATGATAGGACAATAATAATACTTTATTTCTGTGTTCTTCTTTCCAAAAACCCATCAGTCCAGTTTAATCATGAAAAAACATCAGAGAGTTCCCTAATTGAGGGAATACTGCAAAAAGACCTGGACTCTCAGTTGTCCAAATTTTGGTTCAACATAATAAAACATATTTTATATTAGATTCTCAGACATATGAGAAATGCTTGAGCAGTGATTTCCTGGTTATCTTTCCTATATTGCAGAGGAAAGATTCTTTGTTAGAAAAAATAAATACTGGACCAGTTGCCTCCATGTTTGCAAGTCTAAAATTCTGATTCTGGGGAATGCAGGTTGCATGCAGGTGATAACATAAGCTATTAAATGCAAGAATCCTAAAATACTACTTTGAAAATGCCACATTTTTTCTACTGCTGGCAGAAGAATTCTTAGCCAGTATTTTCTGTGTGGCATTTGACAGCCTCGGGTGCATGCAGTATTTAGGCAGACAAGAGATTAGATTAAGATTAGGTTAACTATTGTTAAAATTCTTTACAGGAAAGTGGAGGAGATCCAAGACTTGATTTACAATCTGGTCTCCTTGGGAAAAAATAATAAGACTTGATTTACAATCTGGTCTCCTTGGGAAAAAATAATGAATGACAGAGAAAAAACCCTTTAAAATATTCTATTCATGCTCTAAATTATAACTACAATCTTCCCTTCAAGTGGGAATGATAATTACAAAAGTTAATAAAGACTAGAATCCTGAATAATTGTACAGCCCATTCAACATCCATTCTCATACAAAATACCCCTCCTTACATATAGTAGAAAATGCTAAGCATTTACACAGTTATTTTTAAAGAATTTTTTGGTGGTAGGGAATGCAAATGGGACATATGGCTGAAAACTTCTATGTCTATAGATATCTAAAAGTGAATAGTGTATTTGGTTTTTATTCCCTTTTTATTGATTAGGAACTCAGCAGAAAACACATGGCACACTCTAGTTATTTAAAAGTTTTCTAAAAATGAAATTGTTATTTACAAAGGAGTAGGCAAAGTTAAGGGAACCAACAAGACATGGTAAAGTACTTAATGTTGGTAACAGCAAGAATCCATTGCCACCTCTAGGTCTGAAAGATAGAGCACTAATCTCCAGAATCTACAAAGTACTCAAAAATCTTTAAACCAAGAACACTAATAACTCAATCAACAAATGGGCCAAGGAAATGAACAGACACTTTACAGAGGAAGATCTACAAGCAATCAACAGATTTATGAAAAAAATGTTCAACATCACTCGTTATAAGAGAAATGCAAATCAAAACCACCTTAAGATTTCATCTTACCCCAATTAGAATGTCTTTTATTAAGAATACAGGCAACAACAGGAGTTGGCGAGGATGTGGGGAAAAGGGTACACTCCTACATTGCTGGTGGGATTGCAAGTTGGTGCAGCCACTCTGGAAAGCAGTGTGGAGATTCCTTAGAAAACTTGGAATGGATCCACCATTTGACCCCGCTATCCCACTCCTTGGCCTATACCCAAAGGACTTAAAATCAGCATACTACAGTGATGCAGTCACATTAATGTTCTTAGCTGCTCAATTCACAATAGCTAGATTATGGAATCAAACTAGATGCCCTTCAGTAGATGAATGGATAAAGAAACTGTGATATATATACACAATGGATTATTACTCAGCCATAAAGAAGAATAAAATTATGGCATTTGTAGGTAAATGGATGATGTTGGAGACTCTTATGCTAAGTGAGATCAGCCAATCCCTAAAATCCAAAGGCCGAATGGTCTCTCTGATAAATGAATGATGATGCATAATGCGGGGGGGAAGGGTGGCAAGAATGGAGGAAGGATAGATAGCATAGAGGGAAGGGAGGGGTGGGGTCGGGGTGGGGGGGTAAAAATAATAACAGAATGTGTGACAGATACCATTGCCCTGTGTACATGCGTGAACGCACAGATGGTGTGACTCTACTTTGTGTACAACCAGTGAAACAATAGTTGTACTCTATTTGTGTTCAATGAATCAATAAGTAAATTAAAAAAAAAAGAAAGTACATGTGAATTGACTACATACTGGATTATTAAAAATGTATCATCAAATTTCACTTAATTGCTATCTTATAAAATATATTCCCTTATCAATCAATATAACATGATATTATCTTTGCAATTAAGCTGCAAAACATTAATATTTTATATATAAAAACACACCTATAAGTTACTCATGCATCAAAGAAGAAATCAAGGTAAAAATAAGAAAATAAAACTGTATAATTATAATGTGTCACATCAAAATTTGTCATGCATCTAAAGTAATAATTAGGCATGTGTATGTAACCCTAAGTATGGATAGTAGAAGAGAAAAAGTTGAATTGAGTTCATCTCTAACTTAAAAAGTTAGTAAAATAACAGACTATACCCAAATAATGCAGGAAGAAAATCAATAAACATTAAAACAATTAATTAAATGACAAAAGATATAGTAGCCAAAATCGTATATTGTATTTTTAAAAAGCATTAAGAAAATTTATTAATAAATTAATTTCTGATCAGATTGATGAAGAAAAAGGGGGTACAAATAAGCAATACATAGGAACAACTGCAAATGCTAGCAATTTTTAATTTTTAATTTTTTTTGGTTGTAGGTGGACCCAATACCTTTATTTTATTTTTATGTCATGCTGAGAATTGAACCCAGGGCCTCACACATGCTAGGTGAGTGCTCCACCATGGAGCCACAACCCCAGCCTCAGATGCTAGCAATTTTAAAGTGCATTTTTTTCCAGAAAAGTATCACCAAATAGGAGTCAAAAAACACAGCAGTGGTCCTAAAACCATTCAAAGCATTGAATAATTACTTGTAATAACTCTTCCTGCAAAGAATACATAAGACCCAGACACTTTACCACATACTGCATTAACTGATAAAGCTAGTTTTTGCAAATTCTCTCCAAGTTCCCCAACTTATATTATGTATCATGCATAACCTGGTTACCCATATTAAACAAATACAGTGTAAGAAAGGATATGGATGCAAAAACTGTTAACACATTATTAACAAATGAAACCGACAATCCAACATTGCACAATATTCATATGTCATCACTAAGATGTGTTATTTTAGGATTAGGAATTTGTTTCAACATTGGAAACATCTAATATTGTATATTCACATTAACACATAAAAGATGAATAAATATAATCATCTAAGTAGATGCAGAAGATTTAATAAAATTCAATAGTTCATGATAAAAACTCCTAGAAAAATGTATATCAACATTTTCCTAACCTGTTAAAGGGTGTTCCAAAATAGCAAGGGCTTAGTCATTCAAGCAGGACTGCCCACTCTTATGACTTCTATTCAACACCATAGGGGACCTAGCCAGCTCTGTTCAGACAGTTAAAGCAAAAGAAGCTATAGGCATTATAAGCAAAGAAGCAAAACCACCATTCTCAGATTACTTAGAACACAGTAATTAACTCACTTCTCTCTTGTTCTCTATGGAATTACTGCTGGAAACATATCGAATTTTTTTATATTTTCTATCTTTTAATCTCTCATGCCCTATTTCTTTTTTATTTTCATAATGCTCTGTGCCTTATTTTCTAGATCATTATCTCTTTAGCTTTTTTTTATTTAAAAAATGCTATTTATCCCCTCTTTGGCTAATTTCAATAACTTTTTTCATTTCTGGAAGTTCTAATTAGTTCCTTATTTAAATGTGCCTTTTTATCATGTTTTTTTCTTATCTTTTGGATTTTCCCTTTACCATAATATATTTTTCTTATGGTTTTGATTTTTTTCTTTTATGCCCTCATCATTTTAAATACATTTCAAGTATTTCTGATTACTCTGCTATTATCTCAAATTATTTCGTTTTGAATTTTCTTTTGTGAAAGACTGCACATTTTCACTTATGGCAAATTTTTTCCTATCATATTTTAAAATTTTGAATTGTAAATTCATCTATCTATGATGGAACTTTGTTTTATTTAGTTTTGTTTCCTACTGTGAGAATGCCATGTTGCCTGGGTGATGTGAGCATTCCTCCATAGTAGTTTTACCTTTGTTTCTGCCAGAAGTCCTGGAATATCACTATCCTAATACCAATTTTCACTGTTAATTTCTCAGTTTGAGAGTTTCTAGACTGTGCCAGTGATAAAATGTGAATTTAAGCCAATATCAGCTGCAGGTCAATAGAACTCAGGTGGAGGAGCCAAGATGGTGGACTAGAGGGAGGCTATGTTCCTTGTCACTCAGAAACTTGGGATTCAAGCAGAGGAAAATCTGTTTCTCAGTGAGGCAGTCCTTGCTCTTCATTGATCCCATCCTGTTTACCCCATTTGTCTACCTTTATCATCTGCAATCTGCAAGCATATCCACTATATTTTGAGTGCAGATTGCTCACTGACTGCTGCCTATCATCTGCCATTTGCCTGTTTGCCTACCTCTGGCCTGCCCATTGCCTGCCTTTCACCTAACCATCACCCACGAACCAAGGTCCACCTGCCAATTGTCCACTGGTAGCCTGAAGACTGCCTACATGCCATCAGTGGATTGCCAGCTGCCTGCTGTTGCTGAGAAGTCCACAGTTATAGTACTCACAGATTTGGTTACATGTGGTTGATGCCATTATGGAAAAACAGCAAGGAACTGCAGTAACCCCAGCCCGACTGACTGTGCTCCGCCTCCAGTGGCCCTGGACCAACCAAAGGCACCCCACACAGACTCAGCACCCATGCACTGGGCTGCATCTCCCCACTTGCCAACATGTTTGGAAGCCAGTGCAGCCATCTTGGATTATCCTGGAAGTGGAAACTGTCATTAGGTGGGGCAAATCCCATCCTGAGATGTCTGCTGGAGACTGGAAGGTAATTGTCAGGTACCTCTCATGCATCAGGCTACTGAAGGCTGGGAGGTTTGATTAGTGTATGACTGTTACAGTATAGATTTTTTTCACTTACTTTTTGAAAATTGTTAAGTATTCATTTCTTTGTTTTTCTCGCTCTTTATTTTCATTTTGTTTTCCAGTTTCCTCAGAGTCTCTTTCTCCCTTTTCTCATGCTAACAACCACTTCTTTTGACTACACTTTTCCTCTTCCTATGATCTAGAACTTCTTTATCCTCTTTTCTTCTCCCATTAATGGTTACATCCTACACCCCTCCCCATCCTCTTTGTCCTCCATTAGAAACTGCAGTCCTATTTGCAAATCTATTTGTTATACTGTAGATAATAATTGAACTCTTCCTCTCTATTTATTATGACAATATTGTTAACGTCTTCGTAGGGGCTATTGGTTTAAGGCTGCATATTGTCTGTACTGGGTGCTGCTAATGTTGATTCCCCCATAAAGAAGAGGTTTTGGAAACCTGCAGGGTCACTATAAGCCTATAGGGTGGAAACTGCAATACCCCAGATCTGCATTGCTAGAGGGGAATATACATGAACAACATGAAAAAACAAGGGAAGAAAGTGTTCCAAACAAACCAAGATTCTACACCACTAGAATCCAAAGACAACATGGTAGAAGAAATGTCAGAAAAGGAGTTCAGAATACACATGATTAAAATGATTTGCAAAGCAAAGGGTGAGATAAGAGAGCAAATGCAGGCAACAATGGATCACTCCAAGAAGCAGGGCAACTGCAGGAAGAAAAAGATCAACTCAACAAAGAGATAGAGATTCTGAAAAAGAACCAAACAGAAATCCTTGAAATGAAGAAAACAATAAACCAAATAAAAAGCTCAACAGAAAACATCACCAACAGACTAGATCACTTGGAAGACAGAACCTCAGAAATGAAGACAAAATATTGAATCTTGAAAATAAAGTTGCCCAAACAGAGAAGATGGTAAGGAATCAAGAACTATGGCATATCATGAAAAGACCTAATTTAAGAATTATCAGGATTGAGGAAGGCACAGAGATACAAACCAAAGGAAGGAACAACCTATTCAATGAAATAATGTCAGAAAATTTCCCAAAGCTGAAGAATGAAATGGAAATTCAACTACAGGAGGCTTACAAAACACCAAATGCACAAAATTACAGCAGATACACACCAAGACACATTAAAATGAAAATGCCTAACATACAGAATAAAGACAGAATTTTAAAGACTGAGAGAGAAAATCATCAGATTACACGTTGGAGGAAATGAATATTGATATCAGCAGATTTCTCAGCCCAGACCCAAAAAGCTAGAAGGGCCTAGAACAATATATTTCAAGTTCTGAAATGGTTGTCAACCAAGAATCCTATGTCCAGCAAAACTAACATTCAGATTTGAAGATGAAATAAAATCCTTCCATGACAAACACGAGTTAAAGGAATTTACACATAGAAAGCCTGCGCTCCAGAACATTCTCAGCAAAATATTCCATGAGGAGCAAATGAAAAACAGCAATGTAAGTCAGCAAAAGGAGGAACTATCCTAAAGGAAAATCCAGTCAAAGGAGAAACCAAGTCAAGTTAAAAACCAAAACTAAGCCAAAGTGATTGATAATAACCCTGAATGTTAATGGCCTAAACTCATCAATGAAAAGACATACATGGGCAGACTGAATTAAAAAGAAAGACACAACAATAGACTGCCTTTAAGAGACTCATCTCATAGAAGAGGACATCCACAGACTAAAGGAGACAGAATGGGAAAAAATGTACCACACACATGGGCTCAGTAAAAAGGCAGGGGTTTCCATTCTTATAGTAGATAATGTGGACTTCAAGCCAAAGTTAGTCAGAAGGGATAAAGAAGGTCACTTCATACTGCTTAAGGGACCATAAATCAGGAAGACATAGCAATCATAAATATTTATGCTCCATACAACAGTGCATCCATGTACATGAAACAAATCCTTCTCAATTCCAGTAACCAAACAGGTCACAATACAATACTTCTGGATGACTTTAACACACCACTGTTTCCACTGCATAGATCTTCCAAACAAAAACTAAACAAAGAAACCATAGAACTCAATAGCACAATCGAAAACTTAGACATATAGAGAATATTCCATCCATCAAATACAGAGCAAATACACTTTCTTCTCAGCAGCATAAGAATCCTTCTCTAAAATAGACCATATGTTATGCCACAAAGCAGCCCTTCGTAAATGCAAAAAAATCGAGATACTACCTTGTATTCTGTCGGACCATAATGGAATGAAATTAGAAATCAATGACAAAATAAAGACCAGAAACTACTCCAACAGCTGGAGACTAAATAATATGCTATTGAACGAATGCAGCATGGATAACAGAAAACATCAGGGAGGAGATAAAAGAATTCTTAGAGGTGAATGAGAATGATGATATAACATATAAAATAAACACACATAAACACACATAAATCTAATGCATTTATATACCTAAGCGATGAATCGTCTGAAAGAGAAATGAGGAAAACAACTCCGTTCACAATAGCCTCAAAAAAATGAAATACTTGGGAATCAATGTAACGAAAGAGATGAAAGACCTCTACAATGAAAACTACAGAACATTAAAGAAAGGAATTGAGGAAGGCCTTAGAAGATTGAAAGATCTCCCATGTTCTTGGATAGGCAGAATTAATATAATCAAAATGGCCATACTTCCAAAGGTGCTATACAGGTTTAACACAATTCCTATTAAAATCCCAATGACATTCCTCATAGAAATAGAGAAAGCAATCATGAAATTAATCTGGAAGAAGAAAAGACCCAGAATAGCCAAAGCAATCCTGGCCCGGAAGAATGATGCAGGAGGTATCTCAATACCACACCTTAAACTCTACTGTAGAGCAATAGTAAGAAAAACGGCATGGTACTGGCACCACAATAGACAGGTAGACCAATGGTTCAGAATAGAAGACACAGAGACAACCCCACATAAGTACAGTTATCTCATACTAGACAAAGGTGCCAAAAACGTGCAATGGAGAAAAGATAGCCTCTTCAACAAATGGTGCTTGAAAACTGGACATTCATGTGTAGTAAAATGAAATTAAATTCCTATCTCTCACCCTATACAAACCTCAACACAAAATGGATCCAGGACCTAGGAATCAGACTGAGACCCTTCACCAAATGGAAGAAAAAGTAAGTCCAAATCTTCATCACGTTGGCTTAGCACCAGACTTCCTTAACATGACCCCCAGAGAGCAAGAAATAAAAGCAAGAATCAATATATGGGACGGATTCAAAGTAAAAAGTTTTTCTCAGCAAAGAAAACAATCAATAATGTGAAAAGAGAGCCTACAGAGTGGGAGAAAAAATCTTTTCCATGCACACTTCAGACAGAGCACTCATCTCCAAAATTTATAAAGATCTTAAAAATCTTTACACCAAAAATACAAAGAATGTAGTCAATAAATGGGCTAAGGAACTGGGCAGACACTTCACAGAAAAAGATATATGGGTGATCAACAAATATATGAAAAAGTGCTCATCATCTCTAATAATGAGAGAAATGCAAATTAGAACCACCCTAAGATTTCATGTAACTCCAATTAGAATGGCTATTATCAAGAACACAACCAATAATATGTGTTGGCATAGATATGGGGGAAAAGGCACATTCATGCATTGCTGGTAGAGTTGCAAATTGGTGCAGTCACTCTGGAAAGCAGTATGGAGATTCCTCAAAAAACTTGGAATGGACCCACCATTTAACCCAGCTATCCCACTTCTCTGCTTATATCCAAAGGGCTTAAAATCAGCAAAGTACAGGGATGTAGCCACATCAATGTTCATAGCTGCTCAATTCACAATAGCAAGATTGTGGAACCAACCTAGATGCCCTTCAATTGATGAACTAATAAAGAAACTGTGGTATATATACACAATGGAATATTATTCAGCCATAAAGAAGAATAAAATCATGGCATTTGCTGGTAAATGGGTAGAGTTGGAGACTGTTACACTAAGTGAGATAAGTCTATTCCAAAAAACCAAAGGCTGAATGTTTTCTCTGGTAAGAGGATGGTCAAAGGGGGTATAGTGATACATACCAGGGGGGAACAAGAGTAGAAAGGAGGAATTTTGGATATTGTGGAGGAAAATGGGACAGGAAGGGGTGGGGGAAGGAAAGAGTAGACTGAGACAGACAGTGTTACCCTATGTTTATGTAAGATTGCATGAATCTTATGAATCTACGTTGTATACAACCATAGAAATGAAAAGTTGTACCAACAAAAAAATGTGGAAAAATACTGTCATGAATAACTAAATATAAAAGATAGAAATAAAAAAGTAAAAAAAAAAATACAAAGAAATGTGCATATTATTATCTTTTAAATGCAGATTGTTTTCCCATGGTCCACTAACATTGGTTATATCACTGATTTTCTTTTACTAGTTTATGTATATATAATTTTCCTGAAATGTTTCAATTTTCTTTGGTGCTACTAATAAAGCTAAAAATTTTTAAAGGGGATTATTTCCTCATATATAAACTGGCTATTCATATCCATTCATTAACCAGGAGAATTATGTGAAAATTTATATAGATTAGAATAGTGAGAAAATTTAACAGATGGTTTGGGCACATACTGAGATTCCTGCACCCTGCTCTACTTCTCCCCTTTTAGTGTGGACCATATTACATTTTTTTTTCAAGTTCAACCAAATTAAAATATTTATTTTAGAATTTCCTGACCTAAGAAATACTAAGAGAGTAGACAGTGCTATTTGTGGAGGCCAGGTAGGCTGGGTTTTCTCCTTCTCTTTTTTTTTTTTATTTACTTATTGATTCATTGAACCCAAATAGAGTACAGCTATTGTTTCACTGGTTGTACACAAAGTAGAGTCACACCATCTGTGCGTTCATGCATGTACACAGGGCAATGGTATCTGTCACACATTCTGTTATTAATTTTACCCCCCACCCGCCTCCACCCCTCCCTTCCCTCTATGCTAGCTATCTTTCCTCCATTCTTGCCATCTTTCCCCCCCATATTATGCATCATCATTCATATATCAGAGAGACCATTCAGCTTTTGGATTTTTGGGATTGGCTGATCTCACTTAGCATAACAGTTTCCAACATCATCCATTTACCTACAAATACCATAATTTTATTCTTCTTTATGGCTGAGTAATATTCCATTGTGTATATATACCACAGTTTCTTTATCCATTCATCTACTACATTTTGAATGGCGAAAGTGATTTACTTTTAAACCTTTTAGTTGATTCATAATCAAAATCTACATTTCTTAAAAAATCAGAAATGTATTTCCTCTCTGAATACCAATCGAATATTATCTTATTTTCTAATATTTTATGTTCTTTTTATGTTAACTCTTCATTACAACTGAAATTTATTGTTGTATATATTTTGAAGTTTTGCCTGAGTTTATGTTAATGTGTCTCTATGTTGGCTTCCAATTTTTCTAACAAAATATGTTAAATTTTTGCTGTTACCCATAATTCAGTTGTTTCTAGTTTTCATATATATAATTCTTTCAAGGTATAGATTATATAGTTAATATGGTTTATATATGGTTTATTAAGCATGTCACATGGTTCCATATAATATCAGTAGCTCTTTGTGATAGATATGGAAAAAGTATTCCTTTTTGCAATGGAGGAAACTGAAACAACTCAAGAAAGATGAAATAAAAGCCCAAAGTTACATCAATGCATAACAGAGTCATGACAATAACCACAATTCTTGTTCTGGTTCAGAATCTTTCCCTCCGGCTGATAATCATAGTAATTTCAATATTTTTCAAAATGCTCTATTCTATCAGCCATTCAATGGTTTTACATCTAATTCAATACTAGACATTTCTTGTATCTATCTATTTAGAATATGTTTTGAAATTTGAATACACTTATTAAATTTGGTGGGACCATCCACCATCATTACATTTTTATTTTTAAAAATGACCATTAGTATAATTAGTCATGTTTTCTTCCAAGTGAAAAATCATTATTATTTATTTCAAAATTTTTGAATTACCCTATGAAGTTATTAGGTTATATTGTCTCTAATGTAGCTTAGAAAATTGCCATCTCTCATGTAGTTTGTGATGTACCATCTTATTTTTACATGTTTTTCTTCATTCTCCCATAGCGTTTTATCATATGCTATAACAAATTCCATGCAAACTGAGTTATACACCAAAATCACTGAAAATTATTGCAAATAGATTCTTCATTATATCTTCAGAGTGTCTTTCAGTGTGAAATGAATGTGTATACTTTATACATACTACATCAAAGTATTCCATTTAAATAGAGATTTTAATTTTCCTCTGAAGTACCTCTCAAACTTTGACGTGCATAAGAATCACCTGGATAATTTGATAGAATGCAGATTCCTAAAGTTCACTCCCCAAATTCTTAGATCAATGGATGTGGAGAAGACCCACCCTAAATCTGCATTTCTTGCATCAGATTGCTTCACCCTCATAATTTGCCAATGATTAGCAAAGGATACCCAAAAGGAGCCTCAGCAAGTGAATTGTGGTATCTGGGATGGCCCAAATCTATGATCGTGACTTCCTAATTTCTTATCCATTGCAAGTTACATTTGAGATGGGAGTAAAGAGGACTAACTGTGAGTGGTAAAGTTAGCCCAGGAATTCCACTGGTTTGGGGTTCTCTTGGTTTGATATTTTGCTAGTCATCTAACCATAAGGCTTATAGGACTAATTTCCATTCTTCAATTAGCCATTACTTCAAAAACTGAAGAGTTTCAATAAACACTCCAAACAGATCAACTACATACTGAGAAAAGAACTCCTTAGATAAATAGGCAAAATCGAAGGGTTTGTTTTCTAGCTAGTAAATTCTATCAGTATACAGAGGTCTCATTGAGATCAAATTCAATTCAAATATCCATCCAAATGAATGAACCAAGTTACAGACCTACTGTTAATACTTTTCTTCCCTGTCATAGATAGATCTGGAATTGTCAAATGCAATTTTAGTATATAGAATTTATTATTAAGTTAAAATCGTTTTTCATTTTGACTATCATCTCAGTTAAAATCAAGGCAGACAAGGGCAAGGACATAATCTGCATTTTTTACCAGTGCATTTCCACCACTACTGACAACAGATCTCAGGAAATAGTGTTGAATCAATGCATTAACAAACCCAGTCATTCTCCATTATTCATCACATACTAAAATGTAAAGAATCCTGTAATTATCTCAGTAGATACAAAAGAATTAAGTTATGCAAGAAAATATATTAATTCACACTAAAAATTAAATATTCACAGATTGTATTTAAATCTAAGAAATTATAGGGAAAACATAGTTATTGCTTTAAAGAAGAGAGACCTTTGGAACTGTCCTTCGAAAAAGCCCTCATTAGACATAACATTGGAAATGTTGGTAATAGCCCCTTGCAAAGAAAAGAAAAACTAAACCTATATCTATAAAAGAGAATATTTTCATTAAATGAAGTCAATCATCTGTTTAGACTGTCCTATGACATTAACCAAATTATTAACAGAATTGATAACTTGTGGTAATTCATGATCAAAATTGACAAAAGGAATACATCATTGGCTTGATTAAAACAAATTAATAAAATCACAAATAAGAGAAATATGAAAATAGTATAATGGTAGTATAATTCATTTCAACTAGTACCTGTAGGGCAAATATTGAAAATTTTGTTAAATATCTTCCCCCAAAATAGTCACCAAATCCACATTGTGGATATGTAAGTTCTATATAATCTCCACAATATATAAATTATTTCACAAATAAACTATATGTACATATAGCTTTGTCTCATGATCTGATTTGGGAGAATCCAAACTAAGACCACAGGAATCTTTGAAACTTTCTTAACTGCAACAGTCACCTCTCCTCAGGGTTACATCTCATCCCAGACCCCTTAGACAATAACCAGAGATCTGCCCTGCCAATGTGAGACGAAGAGACCAATTGTACAATCCCCTTGTTCTCAACAGATTGGCTAATTTGGGTGTTTCTAATAGACTCATTTGCCACAGCTTCTGTAGCCACTACACATTAGACTAATGATTAACAGATGTCAAGACCATTTCTAAAACCAGATGAATTCCCGTTGTCCCCATACCACACTGCAAGTTTCTCTCACTAACCACAACAACAAGCTGCAGGTCTGTATAACATAATGACATTTTTAGCATCACATTGTTTATACCTATCCATTGTTTTTCTATAATAATATTTTTGAGGATACGGACCATTTCATATTCAGTCTGAGACACAAAAAAGCTTTCACAAAATACTTCATGTTTAACTGAAGGAATAGCCAATTTTCCCATTTGATATATGCAAATAGGATATCCAATAGGCTTTTTGAGTTCAGTATGTTAAAAATGGAATTCATCATCTCTCCATTTTTTCCCTTTGTTTTACTTCATTGTTTTTATCTCATTGATGTACACTGAAACTTTTTTCAATTTCGTATTTTTGTATTATCATGCACACTCTGAGAAAGAAATTTAAAACTATTTACCCTTTAGGCTGAAACATCATTTTCGATGCTACATTTTCATTTTTATTGCTAATACTGTATTGGACCTCCTCCCTAATTTGGGAATTATTCAGATAGTATTCTATTTCAATGGGGTGACCTATTTTACAATTTTTAAAATGTTTATTAGTCTTAAAATGTAGACTTAGTGTCTTTGTGTCCAAATATGTAATTTTCTGCAAAAAAACTAATGTAGACTTAGAAAATATATTATTCTACCCCATAAAATAAAATTTTCTTTTTTTACTTTTTTGCATTGCTGAAAAATGTTATTTCTAGATTGAGTCTTGTCTTAGTTTGTCCTGTTCTGAGAGTAGACACGGACCAATTATGAGCAAGGTTCCTGGTAACCAAGCTTACACTAAAGGCATAATGACCATGCTGAGGTGTGCAATGTCAATGATAGGAAATCAGATAAACATGAGAATCAAAGAGGAAATTTAAACGGATGCACAGTCAAATTTTCTGATGGCAATCAGAATTCTGTCCTTATAGCAGTTGGGATTTTTAATTTTTTCAGAAGTTTGTGACACAATAGTTATTACACATGAATTAAATATTTTGGTTTTGGTTACTATCTTTTACTGTAATGGTCAATTTTACTTTCTCTAATACTAAAATAACAGCCCTCATTCTAATATTCTGCATTGAGACCTTAGATTATAATTTTGTGTGTAAATACACATTAGTTTCTTGTGTTTCATTTTGGTTTTGTATTTTAATGTAGCTGTTGACCTTTTTATTCATATTTAATGTTATGATTGATTTTTATATCATTCTCTATCACTCTGTGTTCATTTTTGATGTTGTTATTGACTTGCTCTTTACATTAATCTATTTCAGTAGAAGACTTCAAAATCCTTATGCTAAGCCAGGAAAGAATTCGACCTACTTTTAAAACATCATTATATGCCACTAACATTTATCTGGAGCTTCATATTTCATAAAATGTTTTTATGAAGCATTACTGTGTGGATATTAATTCAGTTGTTTCCAAAATTTCATAGTAGTAATATCAATTGCTATTTTCAATCATTACACCATCTTAATTTTGCATTTGAGTAAGAAGAAAATGTTACTAATGTGGGTGAGCCTCATCCAATCAATTGAAGACCTAAACAGAAGAAAATGGCTAAGAGGGAGTTCCTGCTGCCTAACTGCTTTGAACTGGGATAGTGGTTCTTTCTTTCCTTTAGATTCAAACAGAAACATCATCTCTTTTGGGGTCTCAAGCCTGGTGGCATCTGGATTGAAATACACCATTTACTCTTCAGGATTTTTAGCTTACTGACTCCAGATCTTAGAACTTGTCAGCCTCTATAATTGTGTGATCCAATACCTTATATCTCTATCTTATTAATATACATACACATACAATATTCATTTATACTATTTATCTGGAGAAGCCTGTTTAATATAATAACAAACTGAAAATTACCAATTTATTCCCAAGCAATCCTGAATTAATTATCACTGGGAACATTGTCTGCCATATTGTTCAAACCTCAGAAGAGGCTCAGCTGGTGTCTATTATATGTTGGCAATAATAGCAGGAACATCTTTGTAAATCTTAACTATTTCACACTGTTTTGACCTAAGTAGCAAAGAAAATCCATGATTCATCAAAAATCTCATCCTATTCCTGAAAACTAATTTGAAATCTTCAGGTATTTTTTTTTTTCTGAAAAACTACAGTTTCTTCATCCCTTTCACATAGGTCTTTTTTTCACTAGAATTCTACTTATATCTTTCCCATCCTTTATTCTTCATAAGTAATAAATTGCACAGCACTCTCTTAAGCACATGATAAGGGCTAAGGCTACCTCCCAATATTATGGTCAGTTTGTAACTTGTTAGAATAATATCCTTTCTTTCCTTATATCAAGACAGATGTTCCCTGCACTGCTTTTTTTTTGGGGTCTGTTTTATTCCTTCCTTAGTCATCCTTTCCTCCAATTGCTACTTTAATGTGTCAGCTTTAATTTCTGACAGTTGTGCCTACATGTGCCAATACTACAGCTATTATGCTCACCCACTTAATTTATAAATAAACCAAATGAGTTAAACTGGTCAGAGCTAGTTAGGACAGAACTTACCAATGAATGAAGTTACATATAGACCTTGTCTAAAGTTTCTGGTTACACTTACCCTCTGCTTAGTTTACCTTCTCTTGCTGTTTTTAAGGATCAACTTCTACTTCATTACTCATTCGGGTATCAAACAACTTATCCCCAACTTACCATTAAAGGATCACACTTAAGTTCTCTAGGTTAAAGATAGTGGTGCAATGATAAGCCCCTGAATTATATTCTTCATGAAAATGGTTACCAGTTTACAATTATTTGGCATACAGTGTTCTCCTCAATATCTATGAGATTTCTTTTAGTCGACTGAGATTATTATTACGTCTTTTCCATTTACTGCACGTGTCTCTCTCAAAGAAGAAATTAGATTTGATAGTGCTTGCTTTTTTTAAAACCACACTAGTTACTAAGCAATATGCTTCATCTCTCTGCATATATTCAATTTGATCTTAGAATAAGACATTATCTTATTTTCCAGATTTTTTTCAAAAGCTAACTTACTGATTTATGGTTTTCTTTGAAGTAATGGCATTCAATATTACAATATTTTCACTTTTGCTTTTGTATATTTATGAATTCTCAAAGTTATACTAAGCCTTGAGCCCACTTTTAATGGGATGTAAATAAAGTATCTCTCTGTAATTTGACTCCTGATTTCCTATACTGCTACGAAGCTGGGCTTAACAGACTTGGGAAAGGACTGTTGTTGCTGATACAGGTAGTTCTACACTATAATTCTTAAGATATTTTTCTACAATAAGCAGTTAGTTTAGTCAATGTTTCCTTAATGGACGAATTCATAATAAAATTTGTGTGTTCATCATGCATGTTATCTTAAAACTGCAGCCCCATTTTAGTGGCAAAGGACCTTTGGATTTTATTCATTCTTTTTCAATTTGGGACAAGTAATGCATGCACTTAGTTAAAAAATAAAATAACTGAAGTATTTATAATAAAAAACAATTCCAGCCCTTGCCACACACATGCATATATCAATCAGCTCTACTTGCCAGAAAGAAAAAATATATAACATTTAATTTTTATTTTTTCAGCAGATTATTTTCCTAACTCCAATTAAAACTTATCTCATTCCCCTCTCCTTCCAATTTTGGGTAGTATTAACTTTATTCTCCTTGGCAGGGTATAACCTTTTACATTAAAAAGGTCTCCCTTTTATTTTATTTTCCATTGTCTCTTATATTCCAGACCACTAAAAAGAAATACAATTCCATATTTTTGGCAGGTGAATTCCTGTCCATGCCCTAAAAGCCTTTAGGAATTTCTTCAATATAGGGAAAATTTCTTTTTTCCACTTTAAGAAATGCCCTTTCATGGGCTGGGTATATAGTTCAGTTGGTAGAGTGATTGCTTTGCATGCACAGTACCCTTGGTTCAATTCCCAACACCACACACACAAAAAAAAAGAAAGAAAGAAATGCCCTTTCAATGTATCTTTACTTCTTCCCCTTTATTTTCTATTCTTTTTCTAGAATTCCTATTATCCAAATGGATAATTTGGATTACTGATCTTTTCTCATATTTTCTACAAATTTTACTCTATTGTGAGAATTTTCCCAGACTTTATCTTCTAAAACTTCTACTTGAAATTATATATTGGCAATTACGTTTAGTCCATGGAGGTCTTCCTTGTTCTTTAATCTTGTTTTCCATATTTTTCTGCTATTGTGTTATACTCAATATCATCTCATCACTGAGGATACCACCTATAGATTTCTGTTATCCTATTTCCAGAACTATCTGTTTCTTTTAGGGTCAATTGGTCTCTTATCTCTGTTATCTCTTGTATCTGTTGCTGTTTTTGTCAACAATCTGGTGGTCTTTGGTTATGCTTTCCTAATTCCAGTCTACATGTAGATCTTATCCTGCACTGTGGGGGCCAGGTGTTGGATTAGGGGAATTCAATAGGAATAAGCATTCCATAGGTAATATTTCATGAAATCACCCCCAATAAACACTTCACCACCCTTTTGAGCACCTTCCATGTTCCTGCTAACTTTGAGTGTGGAAATCTCCAAGGATAATCAGAAAATAAACTCTCCCTTAGCTGCAAAGCCCTCCTGTATTTCTTAGCCTGGTATTTCCTATTTTGTCTATCAATAGGCATGCATCTTCTTTCTTAGATGGTACACATATATTTCTTCTAGAAATTTCAGATTCTTTTCTGTGTTTGGGGATTATTTTACTATCATTTCATGTTACTCTCAGGTAGGAGGAGAGAAAAGCACATGGTTGTGGTATAACTTTGAACCAGAAACTAGAATGGAATCTTCTGTTGCTCCAATAATGAATAAATGGCATCAATCTACCCCAGGAACTACCAATGCATGGACACCGAAACATGGGCATCAGCATCATGTGGAAATGTGTTAGAAATGCAAATTTTCAAGCACCAGAACACTAGTGAGAAACTGAGAGGGTGGGTCTCAGCATTCAGTGTATAACAAGACCTCCAGGTTATTTGTGGCATGCTCATATTTTCAAATCTCTGAACTACACACACATGCTCACCTATCTTCCTATAGCTTCAGGATACCTATTTGCAACACCCATTGGCCTGTGTCTATCAGATCCATCCTAATTCCTAAAAGTTTTATCCCTTGTCTTTCTTCAAAGCCAACAGTCATTGATATGCACATAAAAGCCAATGTCTCCCCCAAATTCTAGGTGCAAAAATTATTATAGCAGCACAGGTCCTGCTGTGTTGTGATAGTTAGACCAGATGTGGAGCTTTTTGATTCACCTTGTCTCCAAACCAATATTAATATCCCACTTCTGATAACTGGACCTGATTCACTAATTTTACTAATATCTCAGAACCTCCAGGAAGCTGCTCTACTAGCTCCAGTCTATTGATAGACAAAATAGGAAATACCAGGCTAAGAAATACAGGAGGGGGCTGGGGATATAGCTCAGTGGGTAGAGTGCCTGCCTTGCAAGCACAAGGCTCTGGGTTCAATCCCCAGCAACTCAAAAAAAAAAAAAAAAAGAAAAAAAGAAATACAGGAGGGCTTTGCAGCTAAGGGAGAGTTTATTTTCAGATTATTTTTGGAGATTTCCACACTCAAGGTTAGCAGGAACATGGAAGGTGCTCAAAAGGGTGGTGAAGTGTTTGTTGGGGGTGATTTCATGAAATATTACCTATGGAATGATTATTCCAATAATCATTTGGTTATTCCTGACATACAATTCAGCAAAATGTCTGGAAACATGTACCATACTTGACTTCATATCTCTTTCTGGATACTCTATTGCAATGTTCTGCCCATCTGTAAAAACCCCTTAGATACTGTGTTTTCCTTCTACATGGTTTTGCATCTTATATTGACACTCATACTTGGGTCTAATAACTCAGGCCAGATGGCAGTACAATATGTAACCACTAAGGAGAAATCAACCAGTAACCTTGGTAGAATTTATTGAGTCCAAATCAAAGAAGCTGACTGGTCACTCACAAAATCAATTGGCAACTGACACAGGCAATTATATGTGGCATGCCATTTTTAGAGCGTTACTTGTGAGTACATTGAGACTGGATCTAAGGAGGAAAATTACATTTGCCAGGTGAACTGCAGAGAAGCCTGCTGGGGAAGAATAAATAAAGGGAGCACTGACCTTTTGGTCCCAGGGAACAACATCTTGGCCTCCCTTATGGGAAATTCTCTGACTACTTTGGTAGAGGCCATCCTATTCCATCTGTAGCAATCTCAGCAGGGATTTGTAAAGTGTATGGAAAACGGCAATGGATAATTATCTCACTCTGAGAAAAATAGTGAGAAAGAGCTTTGGAAAACAGGAGAGAAAACCTCTTGATAACTTGCAGATCTCCTGCAAGCTACCAAATCATGAGCAGCATATTTGTTCCACTTGACCTTCCCCTCCTTCCATGAATCCCAAAACTGCAGAGGTGCCTTCTTGTTCAATGAATATTTTATTCCTCATTGTATTTATAGAACAAACAAAGGAAATTTCTGATTCTAGGGCATGTAATCCAATGAATAAGGGGGCCTTTTGTGTCTTAAGAAAAACACTTGATATAGCCATAAAGAGATAAAAAGTTATAACCAACGCCCTCATTTCTAGATCAATCAGCAATCTGAAGAGTATTATGGATTAAAATCCTTCTTGATTCAGATTTTGTATAATTTATTCAATGAAAGTGATAGATGGGCAATTGAAAGAATGTTATTAAAAATAAAATTTCCAAGTGGAACAGTTTTTCATGAATTCATATAATCAATCTAATATTAGTAACATATTACTGTGCTGAATTAAAATCATATGAAAGGGAGGGATAATGTACCATACCGTTTGATGAATTTTTGACAATGTGAGGGTCCCAACAGAATTCTAGCATATATATTTCTACTTGTTGCTTAAATAAAAATAAAAACAGTTGTTTACTCTGGGAGGGCATTGTGCTAAATGCTGGAAAGTTACAAAAATGAATGTGTTTTTATACTGAGTGAGATAACTAAACTACTGCTGATGAAAATGCATAAACAAATTAAATTAAAAAACAAAGTACATTTTGTTGCTAGTAACTCCTTTTGACCTCATGCATCACTTCCCTCAATATGCATTAATTCAAAGAGTATAGTATAAATGTGATTCTACCTACTTTTCACTGCACCTCATCTGATCCTCCAGCTAATACTTAAATGATTTGCATTCTTAATTCTTGTCTGACAAAATGGTAGAAAAACTGGATAAAATACAATGGGAAAATAGACTTCATTATATATCCTTCTCTTGGATTTTTTTTTCTATTCCTACTACTTTGCATATAAAAATTCAAGGGAAAAAAGAACTAAAATCATAATTTCTAGATACTAATTCTTGTTGCAACATTTCTGGGGAGAAAACATGGATGATAATTGGAATTACAGCAATTTAGGGATATTCAATCCTCACATTTATTTTGCATTCTACAAGACTTGCAGAATATGAGTAGAGAGAGTCACTACACGAAGATATATAAGTTGTATACTATGCAAATCTAGGGTACCATATTTACATAGCCTATGATATTAATGGGCAACCTTTAGGTTCATTTCTGCATTCCTGAAAGTTACTTAACTTCACAGAGGTAATTTGAATTCAACTGTGTAAGTGTGATCTAGCAGAACACCTAACCATTATAGTAATTGCTTTCATATACCCGAAATACTTCACCAAATGCCATTTTCATTATATCAAATATTATCACCATGACTTGCTGTTCTTTAAATGGCACCCTCCCGTTTGAAACCTTTTGATACTTTGCCATCCTACACTCCAGCTATATATCATGCAAGATAGGTTGGAAAGAACCACGTTATTCAATGAATGCCTTGCTTATCTCTAGTATTACCAAAGACACTGGACCTATGGCAATTTCATTTACAACAGATAAACATTTATAGCCCTATTCTATTTCATTCCTGGAAGAAAACTGTCCTTCACAAAGGGCATTTCATATTCTAGGAAAACATACAAGTATGCTCCAGAAACTTCCAGGAAATATATGCAAAGTATGCCATATACTTATTAAAGGTGAATTTGAGCAAGATGATTTTTCATTCATTCCTTCTTTAACTATTAATAGTGTTTCATAATCTTGCAGCTCCTGTTTCCTTGTGACAGTCAACTTCAAATTGCCAATTACAGGAGTATTTGCAAAGATACAAAACAATATTCAATTTATGTACTTTACCCTTATTTCTGAAGTAGTATTTAAAGTCTGTATTCTAACCACAAGTAAGGAAGTTGAAAGGTAGTTTTAAGTAAGCTTGAGAAAACTGATTTTAATTCTACCCTTTGGTAGGATATTAATCAGCTAGTCTTCTGTTCTTCTGAGCATGCAATCATAATATATGACCCTAGTGAAAGCCTTTGAAATGTGGTCCTCTCCATGGAACATGCCAAGGGACAGAGACACAGGTCATCAGTCCATCCAACCACCTCCATGGCCAAATCTAATTTCAGGCATTTTGTATAAATATTTGTGTTAGCCATGCCTTATTCTTATTTGTTCCATCCTTATGAATTTCTTAAAATACATAAATGACTAAAGAATCAAAGTTGAGGGAACAGCCAACCCTCTATGTACACCCAAAAAATCCATTCTTTGGGTTGGCTAACCACAGTTTTCAGCTGCGTCACAAAAGTATATTAAACAGTATAAGAGAACAATGTAGACTCTAGTAAAGCAGAAGGAGCTCAACAATGAATAAATTATTTGTAAGGAGGCACAAAGAGAGTAATTGGGACAAGCCACCTGGAAACCTTGTTAAAAATGAAAAACAACTTGGTATAACAAAGAGGGGTGATCTTAGAAGTTCAATAATTCATTTCAAATCCCAAGTCTGCTACTCACTACCTGAATGACATTGAGTAGGTCACTAAATCTCTCAGACTCAGTTTCCTCATTTATACAGTCAGGATGATAATGCCAGCCCTGCAAACTCCAATATAACAGGGTCATTGAAAAAATGTGACAAAAATGCAAATGCATTGTGTAAACAATGAAGAACTATACAAAACCAAGAAATTCATTTTAAGGGGTACAATGGTCATAAGACTTGAAAAAATTCTTCAAGTGTAGTAATAATAAAATATGACCATCTTAGTAGGAAAAAATCAGTTACTAAAAATTCTCACCCTAAGAAAAAACAATGAGCACATATTATCAGTTTCAAAAGTCAATACAAAAGACTATTGAAATAATTTCTCTTCATTATGTTTAGATTATTATTCTAATAATAATCTAATTCTATCCTTTGGTAGGATGTTAATCTGCTAGTCTTCTGTTCTTCTGAGCATGCAGTCATAAAATATGACCCTAGTGAAAGCCTTTGAAATGTGGTCCTCTCCATGGGATATGCCAAGGGACAGAGACATGATTTTTTAGAATCTATATTCACTAATGTTTAGAAGCCATAACTTATTAAAGTCTATCTGTAGCAGAGATTGTTAGTTGCCTACTGCACATTCATTATTTTCCTCAAAACAGAAACCTTGAATTACATATGATAATAGCAATAAATGAAAGAAGAAAGTGAAATGAGGCAGAAGAGAATGGAGTGACAGGAGGGAGAAGGAACAGAGTTAGAAAGTCTACAATTCTCAGCCTACTATAAATAAATTGTAGCCAATGAGATGGAAGCAAAAGTCTCTAAGTAGGGCTTCTAGGAACTCTTTAAAAGGGACTGATTCAAATGGTATATATCCCTTTACTTTTCCCAGCTGCTAGGAACATGAATGAAAAGATTAAGGTTAAAGTAGCCATCTTTCACATATGGTGGCGAAGAACTAAGGTGGTAAGAAGATGATAGAAAAAGAGGATAAAATCAGTATACCTTCCCTGGACTGCCATCCCCAAGATACGTTTATCAGAGAAAAATCAGCCTTTATTTTATTGAAGTAACTTATTATTAGGATTTATGTTATTCATTTCTATTGCCTATTCTTATTAACATTCCATCCATATATTGTATTATATAATGTAATATAATATAGAAGTTTATTCCATTTTTTACTCTAATTGTAGTGATATTATACTATTCAAGATTCATTATATAGTAAAGATTTGAAATTCATTAGTTTCTATTTTGCAAAACTAAACTTGGGTCAAATAAGACATTACATCCTACATCCAAGAGTATTTCACTTCAAATTCCCTGCCATTATCTTAATTAGGATCCATACATTTAGTTTTGCTTTTCTATTTTTTAAAATATTCTCTGCAAAGCCAGAACATATTCTATTGGCTTCTATAAGAATTAATGTTGCCAAGACAGCTGGAGAAGTCTATGAATGCTTGTTGGACCTTGCAGTGAAGCTTTGTGTGTACTGAAGAAAAACAGCTGAGAACTCTGAGGCCTGATTTACATAATAAGAACATACTTGAATTTCAAAGCCACACTTAGTTCAAGCACCCAGTTTTCATATAGTGATAATAATATCTACTAGCAGCAAGTCCAACTTCTTCTCTAAATATTTATGCCAGATTCCAATGGGAAGCTAGTCATCATATTGGGCTAGAAATAGTTTAAATGCACCAGTGAATTAAGCCATAGTCCCACTCATTTTCAGACATAAGAACATCATTCTTATTGTGATGAGTTGGCATCTGCATGAATAAAGTACAAAGTATTCCATTTTTCTAAATCTAAAGTGATATAATTAAGATATATAGGGCTTAAAATTTATAATATTTAAAAGTTGGATAAATCAAATCACCTGTGTAATATTTCACAATTCTGCCTTTGATTGAAGTAATTTGAATGAATGGTACTTTTTTTAAACTCATAAAATCTTTAATAATAGAGCATCTCCATCTTTTTCTTAATCTCCAAAACCACCTAGCACCATGCTTCAGTAAACATTGTCTCAACTGAATTCATTTGAAGGATATTGAGTTCAGGATATTTATGTAGTGACTTTAACTTTTATTTGATAGACAGGCATGGTTTAAGGGTATAAAGAACCTCTGTTTTGCCACTCACTACACCATGTGAACTACAATGTGTCTATCATTCTAAGTCTTGGTTTCTAATTAATAAAAACAGAGTAACACTTTTTGTCCAGCCCTTCTTTTTGTGTCACTGGGTGAGCCAAATGATGCAAATCCCTAAAATCTCTTTTCTAAGATGATATGATGATGATGATGATCTCTGCAGTGCAGTATACCCAAAATATTTTTTTCAAGTTCTTTGCGATGATACTGTCCCCTTTATTTATTCCCAGGGATCTCTATACTTTGATTTTAAAATCATATCCTTCAATGAAGTACTACCTTTCAACATTGTCACTCTATTTGTTCCACCCATACTAAATCGTGTCACTTGTCCAGTGATGTCTCTCCAGCAAAAGAAAGGATTTTAGGCTTCTTTGTATAAATATTCTTTCAGAAATAAAGTAAGCTCAGAGAGAAAATAGAGACATCTCATCATGTTCTGCAGAGGACCTTAATGTTCAGTAATTCAAGTTCATCAGCAACGGGAGAGAATTGGGGCAGGGGACCTTGGTGGGTTCTGTGCCTCCCTCACATGATCATTTTGTAAAGGGATATAAAAGCATGCTGTAAATTGTATATCTGGAGCAGCTGGATATTTCTTCCCAGGCTGTATTTAATCAGTGTGTCTTTGTTTGAAGAGTGGAGAGTTTTAGACCTCTGGCATACCCATATGCAAATGTGAATGCAAATTCCCAAACCAAAAAGAACTTGCATTTGGATTAGAAACCATTTGAAATTATCAACAACATAGAAAACATGGGAACTGTACTTGTACATATTCTAAATCAAAGCCTTATTTCAAAATTTTGGCTAAAGTAATAGACGATTATATGATTCAGAAAACCACAAAAATGATTCCCTAATATCACAACTCATGTTTCTGAAACATTTGAAATATGCTAACTAGCTCAAGAACAAATTAAAGCACATCAGCAGCATAATAAACACATGATCCAAGATACTATGTATACCCACAAAAGAACAACACACCCTGCCCTCAAGTAAATACAATCCTGTGGGACTTCCAGTAATTTAATTAAATAAAATTTGGAAAGCCATGAAAAGTATTTAGATTGTTCATCCTCCCTCATTTTTCCATGGGGAAAAACAATGGATTAAAAATGTACATCATTTTAACTGTTTTAATTAGCATTTATTGAGCATGAGTTAATGTGAAGGATCAGATTACCAAATCAGAAACACAAGTCAGAGATATCACCCAACAGCATGCTTTACTAATAATTTCAAGGACACAAGCACTCAGAAAACATAGATGAAGCTAAGAAAGGTTCAGGATGTGAAGAATAGGATTACCAGCTCCTTCCTTCCCACATTAGAGATGTACTTTTCTGGCCTTTAGCCAAAGATGAATTCTCCAAGTCAAGTATACAGTCATCTCATGAAGCAGGGAGCATTTTAGGTTATGAAATATCTCCATTTACAAAAAGAGAGATACAGAGCTTACATGACATTTTCCAAGGAGTCATGTCCCATAAATCCATGAACTCTACATATGTTTACCATAAACAATTCTGCCAAAAGCAGTCCATAGACATGATTCTCCTCCTTGTAAATTCCACTAGTTTATTTGCCAGGAGATCATTTATTAGCATGTTTATAAGGACATCAGACCAAGTCACCTTTCTTCTTGCTTTCTCATGAATGCTCCTTCTGCAACAAAAGAGAAATGTACCGTTCTTCAACTACTAAACTCCTGCCTTCCAGAAACATTTATCATGTCCCAGACAAGATTCATAAATTAATTACATTTGTTATTTCTCACATGTAATAATAATTCTCTCAATTCTAGAGGTAGATACTATCATTTCATTTTCCAAATAAAAAACTGGGAGGAAAATATTATGCAAATTGCTGAAAGACCCACAGCTGAGCTGTGATAGAAGAAGGACTTAGGTTCTAGCATATTTGCCTCAAGATATGTTCTCAGACATGATATGATTCACTTCTGAAATTAGAGATCTTTCTGTGAACTTTTATTTGGAGCTCATGCTACACACTTAGGATTTAAGACAAAACTTCTACCTTTTGTTGTTTTCAACTTCAGTGAATTAAAGATAGATGAAATCTGTTTTATATTCTTCCCATTGAGAGATGGGGTCTGTGGTCTATTTCCTTCCCTTTTGAATCTGGGCAAACCTCTGCTTGTTTTCCCAAATAACTAAAATAGTGGAAGTGATACTGTGTCAATATTGGGAATAATCTTTAAGAACTTCTACCTTAGTCTCTTGGTGCCCTGAGCTACTACATAAGAAGTGCCACTATTGTGAAGAGACCATGCTGTGATGAGCTGAAAATGAAAAGGGAAAGTAACCTAGCTAAGCCCTCCTTTGGAATCATTCCCACTACAGTACAAGGCATGAGTGTACTTGTAGTGAACATTTCAGACCAGACTACTCACAAACTGAATATCCCTGAGTGACTTCAATCAACAACACATGGCACAGAACACTCAACCAATTGAGCCCTACCTCAATTCCAAACCCACAAAATTGGGAAGAAAACGAATACTATTTTCCCATTCTCCACAATGCACCTATGTCATATAAAAGGAATCCCTAGAATCATAGAAAATGGTATACAAAAAAGAAACGAGAAAATGAGGAGGTGGCTTTTTACAAACTATCATATTTAATTTTTGTATTTTTTTAACTTAAAAAGGTAGAAGTGAAAGTTTGTATTTAATAAATGATTGGTTCTGGTTTTTGTTTTGTTTTTTGTAATAAAGGTGTTTCTGCTCACATAAAAAATGATATCAGGGGCTGGAGTGGTGGCTCAGTTGTAGAGTGCTTGCCTAGCAGCATGAGGCACTGGGTTCGATTCCTAGCACTGCATGTAAATAAAATAAAGATCCCTTGACAACTGAAAAAATATTTTTAAAAAATGATACCAGACCTTAAACTCTATTATAGAGCAATAGTAACAAAAATGGCATGGTATTGGCACCAAAATAGACAGGTAGATCAATGGTACAGAATAGAACACACAGAGACAAACCCACATAAATACAGGTATCTCATACTAGACAAAGGAGCCAAAAACATACAATGGGGAAAAGATAGCCTCTTCAACAAATGGTGCTGGGAAAACTGGAAATCCATATGCAGTAAAATGAAATTAAATCCCTATCTCTCAACCTGTACAAAACTCAACTCAAAATGGATCAAGGATTTAGGAATCAGACCTGAGACCCTTCAGCAAATAGAAGAAATAGTAGGCCTGAATCTTCATCATGTTGGCTTAGGACCAGACTTCCTGAACAAGACCCCCAGAGCACAAGAAATGAAAGCAAGAATTAATAAATGGGATGGATTCAAACTAAAAAGCTTTTTCTCAGCAAAGGAAACAATCAATAATGTGAAAAGAGAGCCTACAGAATGGGAAAAAATCTTTTCCACACACACGTCAGACAGAGCACTGATCTCCAAAATTTATAAACAACTTAAAAAACCTTACACCAAAAATAGAAAGAACCCAGTCAATAAATGGGCTAAGGAACTGGGCAGACACTTCATGGAAGAAGATATACTGGTGATCAACAAATATATGAAAAAGTGCTCATTATCTCTAGTAATTAGAGAAATACAAATTAGAACCACCCTAAGATTTCATGTAACTGAATTAGAATGACTATTAACAGGAACACAAGCAATAATAAGTGTTGGCGTGGATGTGGGGGAAAAGGCACACTCACATTGCTGGTAGAGTTGCAA
The DNA here is from genome assembly GCA_020662805.1 of Glaucomys volans. Classification (NCBI taxonomy): domain Eukaryota; kingdom Metazoa; phylum Chordata; class Mammalia; order Rodentia; family Sciuridae; genus Glaucomys; species Glaucomys volans. The sequence goes on from JAJEJO010047203.1 coordinate 362,593, forward strand.
ATTGGTGCAGCCACTCTGGAAAGCAGTATGGACATTCCCAAAACACTTTGAATGGACTCACCATTTGACCCAGCTATCCCATTCCTGTGTTTATACCCAAAGGACTTAAAATCGGCATACTACAGTGATGCAGCCACATCAATCTTCATAGCTGCTCAATTCACAATAGTGAGATTGTGGAAACAACCTAGATTCCCTTCAATTCATGAATGGATAAAGAAACTGTGGTATATATACACAATGGAATATTACTTAGTCATAAAGAAGAATAAAATTATGGCATTTGCTGGTACAAGGATGGAGTTGGAGAATATCATGCTAATAAGCCAAGCCCAAAAAACCAAAGACCAAATGTTTTCTCTCATAAGTGGATGATGATAAATAACAGGGGGAAGGGTGGCAGGGAGGGACAAGAGTAGAAGGGAGGAACTTTTGATGGTGTAGAGGAAAATGAGACAGGAGGGGTGGGGGAAGGAAAGGTAGTAGACTGAGACAGACAGTATTACCCTATGTATATGTAAGATTACATGAATTGTGTGAATCTACATTGTTTAAAACCATAGATATGAATAGTTGTACCCCATTTGTGTACCAAAAAATAAATAATCTGTAAAAAAAAGACTCTCATATTTGGAAAAAACTGATACTGTCTTATCTTAAAAATTAAAAGTACCTTAAAAGCATTGAAAGGTACAAGAGTTCTGGAAGGTTACTTCACAAGTGAGTTTGTAGGTGTAATGTAAAAGTTGCACTGGCCTCACCTGTCAGCAGATGCAACCACAGCTGTCAGCAGCGCTCTGCCTGTGTGGCCCTGTCCCCCCTGTCAGCTCCCCAAGGCAGGCAGCAGGCTGGCGCCGGGTTTACCCTGCAGTCCGGCTCTTGCTCAGGCCTCTGCAGCCCACCCTCCGACCTCACAGGGCTCTCTACCCAGCGGTCAGTTACAGGAAACACCTGAGGGGAAGGCAGGGGGATGACAGCTCCCCCGCCCCTTCCCGGCAGCTAGCCCACCATTGGTCCAAGGTCAGCCTGTCCTTGCCAGCCATTGGCTGATCCCTACCCTATTCAGTTTCAACAATTGGCCCTATTATCATTTTCCCCGGAAAATTTGAGAGCTTAAAAGAAGCTCCTGGGCCATGTTCTCTCTCTCTTTCTCTTCAAGGCAGACACTGTTGGTCTGCCTAATAAAAAATCTCTTGTGTGAGTTTCCGCGTCTGAGGTCGTTTCTCTGGGCACTTTTTTCACCCTTCAGTAGACACAATGAATGATTGTGGGTGAGACTTTTGAGAGCTTCACCTGTTTGTATTTTCAGTGGAAAATTGTGGGTTGTTTAAATTACACCAAAGTACATTTAAATTGATGCAACTATGTTAATATTAGCCATATATACACTGTGCTAAATTTCTCAAAATGAAAATAAGTCCATATTTCTCTGGGTGGGAATGGTGAGTACTGTCTCAAGATTAGAGCACACACACACACACACACACACACACATTTTACAATCTTAAACAGGTATACTAATGGCAATCATATGGGTGTAACTGTTATGAGCAAGTGAATCACATTATCAACGTCAAAGAGGAAAATGCATAAATGCATATCACTCTAGTTAATAATTGTGTAGTCCAGTTTTAAAATCTCAGTCATCCAAAATTCTATGATGGATGAGTCTTTAGATGAGATTGATAAAAAGTCACAATGGAAAAAAAAAAGGGGGCTGGGGATATAGCTCAGTTGGTAGAGTGCCTGCCTTGCAAGCACAAGGCCCTGAGTTCAATCCCCAGCACCGCAAAAAAAAAAAAAAAAAAAAAAAAAAAAAAAGGTCACAATGGGTCACCACTGCATATGTGGTCTCCCAACGAGCCAAGATCTCAAAATTTTGTTGACAAATGCAGAAAAAAACTATTTACATATTGAGGAAATTCCAATATTTTTACATACATGCACAATGTTTACATGCAATGTCATCATTGTGATTATGCACTTCATGGATTCAAATTCACAAAACTTGCATAAAACAAATTAGAATTCTCTGAAAGTCTTTTTGCAAAAATAATGCTAACAACTTACAATAGCTGGGGAAAAAGTAAAAAGAAAAAGACAGCAAATGAAAAACAACAAAAAAAGAGAATGACATGAAAAGTATATTATAAGGATAGATTATCAGTAATTACATGGAATAGTAATCCACAAGAACTATCCATCTTTCACAATCATATATTTTGACATGTATCTTAATAATTAGTGACATTTTTTCCTTTTAGGGTGTAGTTCTCATTGAAGAACATGTTCACATTCATTTTCTATAAAGCAGATGTTATTCATCCCTTCAGAGTCACACACTAATCTTGTCTGGAAACATAACAGACACACCCAAAATAATGCTTCACCATATTTCTAGTTATTCATTTTGACTAACAAGATGCAAGTGTCCTATATACAACTGAAAACACACTAATACCTCTCCCAGAATTTGGTTCTCTACTCCTCCTATGCTATGCAGACCTATTTTTAAAAATAAGAATTATGGCCATTAAAGATTTGGGCTTTCAGCATTTCAACATTTTAGATTTTAATCATATAAGATTGTGTTTTGGGGATTTCAACATTCAGGAATATGTCATTTGGGATTGCATCCTTTCAGATTATGGCCTAACCCCTTTATTTAAAAACCAATAGCTCAAAAATGTTATATAAATTAAAGATAAATATAGCCCATTATAACTTGAAATCAACTACATTGGTCATCAAATTGAACATGAACAAAAAAACACAAAAAATTTATAAATGTTGCTTATTACGGAAATTATCTAGTCATTTATCCACCTGATATTAACTGAGTGTATTTTCATCTTGTCTGAGATGGGCAATGCTATTCAATCCGAAATAATGTTCACAGTAAACTTACAAGTTAGGCATCAATTTATCCATTTACCAGATGAGGAAACAGAAGCTCTAGGAAGATAAATGACTTAAAAAATATTACACAGATGTCATCAAGCAGCAAAAAGAGGATAGCTCTATCTAAATTGTGCTGCTATAATGAAATATCTAAAACTAGGTAATTTATAAAGAACATAAATTATTTTTCACAGTCCTGGAGACGATTTCTAAGATCCAGGTGCCAATACAGTTGGTGTCTGGTGAGGACTTAGTCTTTTCTTCCAAGATGGATACTTGTTGCTTCATCCCTCAGAGGGGATGACTGCTTTTTCCTCACATGAACGAAGGGAAAAGAGCAAAAGCAATGGAGGCAGCTTCCTCAAATCTATCATAAAAAGGCATTAATCCCATCCATGAGGGTTCTGCCCTCATAATCATCTCTACAGGCCCCCCTTCCCAATACTACCACACAGATGATTGAGTTTTAATATACGTATTTGTGAGGATACATTCAGATCATAGCACATACATTCACTGTCTTTTTAATATTCCCCAACTCCAGCCCAGTTCTTCCTAGAGATTTGTTCCTCATAATTACAAAAGTTTCACATTATTCATGGAAAAGAGAAAGCCAGTTTTTAAAAATTTTATATAACTTTGTTACTATAAAAATTCACACTACAGAAAAGAACTAGGCCTTCTGATAACTGTACTGTTACTTTCCCAAGCTAAATGTGAAAAAATAAGTAGAAAAGGCAACAATTGATTATGAATTTTATGATATATGCCACAAAATAATCCCTATAATGAGAAGCTATTGTATAGGGGCCTAGGAAATGTGTCAATGGCAAAAACTGTCAAGGTCTCATCCATCAACCTTAGGGTCCAACTCAGAAGTCATCTATTATCATGCAGATAGTTCCTGTATATAGCAAAAACTTTCTACAGTAAGCAGTTTTGTCACTGAGTCTAGGCCACAGGAATGTGTTAAATACTCTGCAAGGCAGGCCTAAAAGGCCACTGAATTAGCACCCCAAGAGTAACCCTTAACCATTGTAAGATAAGAGGTGAGACTAGGGATCAGTCTAACCAAGAAACGTTTATAGTCTATGTGGAATACTCTCTGAAATTGTCTCACTGAAGAATGTACCCTGTCTTCCCATTCTTCATGAGACAACTTCAGGGAGTATTCTACATAAACTGTAAAAGGCTTTTGGTTGGATTGATCCCCAATCACTCATTGTAGTGAATTATTCATTAATTTACCCTTTCATGGCTCTTTTCTCTCTCCTATTTTACTTTCCCACAACTCTTGTTGTACTTCCTGGAATCAACTTCCAAAACAACTTATATTCTGCAGCAGAACATATTTTGCAAAGACAGCAAGCAGCACTAATATATGCCATCCCATACATTTTTCTTATAATGTGATATTGATACTCCTACATGAAGAGATGGAGTATATATTCCTTCCCTTTTAATCTGGACCAATTTGTGATTAAGGCAGAAAAGATGCAATGCAACTGCTGAGACTAAATCATAATGGGCAGTTTAGTTCCTATCTGACCTTTTTGAAAAGCTCACTCTTGAAATTCAGCTGCTCTTCTGTGAGGAAGCCAAATAGCTACATAGGAAGACCAGATGTAGATGCTCTAGTCAATATCCACAGCTAAAATCCTAGCCAGCATCCAGCATCAATCCCAGACATGTGAATGAGTCTTCAAATAAATTTAGCTTGCAGCTAGAAGTAGAGCAGAGATAAGACATCCCAATTGAGCCATGCCTACCTAAATTTCACATTTGTGGGAAAAAATGTACTGTCATTGTTTTAAGACACTAACATTTGGAGTGGTTTGTTACTCAGCAACAGGAAAGTAAAACATGCCCAAATTCTTCTCTCAGGGTTTGCTTTGGAAAAACCCCCAAACTGAGACTGTGCCCAAGGTCATTTGATTAGTAAATGAAAGACAAACCGAAACTTCCTTACTTGAAATTCATACTGTGTCCACTAAACCCCACTGCTTGCTCAGTCAAGTAACAATTTACTCTCTTAAATATTAAAGCCCTGATATGTACAAGAGAGGCAACGAGAGGATATTGTGTTCTTCACAATACTTGTTATGTAATAGATACTAAATCTGGATACAAAACAGTCCTGAATGATTGTGTCTTGATTATTTTTACTTTTCTTAACTCTGACATTCTAAGTCCTACTCATTATTCTGGGTACTTTTGCCAGTTTCAACCCAGAAGAAAACTTAAAGGACATTACTGTAAAGGAGAAGAAAATATAAATAGCTAATTATAGGCTTTAATGTTTTGCTTTTCATCAAAGTATTCTCAACTGAGCAGTAAAATCTAGGCACATTTTCAACGAATTACAAATGAAAAAAGCAAATAGTGATTCATTTAGATTTTCATTCTATGTTGAGTTTGGAATTAATGTTGATAACAAAAGGGTATGGACCTGAAAGATATGTATTTTATTCAGGAATGTTCATCCAATAGGCTTGTCTTCTTAAGAGTAAATTGCTAAAATTTAATCTGTAAAAAGAAAATTCAGTATCTGATCCAAAATATAATCATAAGTCTCACTATCATTATGCCCTAAAAATATTACCCACCACATTAAATCCACTGCAGCAATTCAAATAAAGATCTGCTAAAAGAATACGTGAAAATAATAAATATCTACCTTCCTAAAGTTCTCTGCAGCATTGTGGACACAATATTATTCTTACTTCCAAGAGGTTAACTATAAGAACATCAGTTTCAAAGATACAAAACACTAAATCTAACAAATCCTTCAACCTACCATTGTGCCTTTCTTTGTCAAATATGCTACTGCAGCTATTTTAGTGGATATATCTAACCTAACTAGATTTCTTTTGATAAAATTTATTTACTGAAATAAGATCTCTGTTTTAACTCCATTATTCAACTTTTGGCATTTGTCTACTTTATCCATGATTAATTTGAGTGCTGGCTGGAATTTTCCTTAACTCTAACATATTTGCTTAATAACATATAACTGAAGATTGGTTTCTAGACTACTCTCCCATTTTGAAAGAAAATGATGATCATAAGACATATCTTTTGACAACAGTAATGGATTTCAACCAAATCAAATTACAGGTAGAGTTTGGGAGATTTCACTAAGTCTGGTCCACTTATCTGTATAATAGCAATGATAAAAGCAGGACTTCTATATATACAGCTATTTGTGAGTATCATTTATTGAACACTGAATCTCCTAGAAGGTATAAGATACACAAAATGAAACCCTTTTCACCTAGAAACTTGCTCTCTTTTGGGTCATGAATATTATTCAGAATGATTTTTAAGATGAATCAAAAGTCTTGAAATCTCTTTCAGTAGCAATGCAATTACATAGCTGTGCCTAAGGCTTATAGAGGCTCACAGAATGCTCCCATAAACAGAGCCAAAAGAAAGAAACTATTTGTATTGTTACTACTGCTTTTCTGTCTTCCTCTAAAAATTTACTATATAGTACTATTTTGAGATCTTTAGCACTCCTAAATTTCTTATCTGGGCCCTTGCATCACAGTAAAAGAAAACAGAATCTAAGAGTTATAAGCTTACTAATGATGGTTAGAACTTATAGTCAATTATCACACAGTACATTTATATTTTCTCAATTTTAAAAAAGATTGAATCATTGTGTCTGCTTCTCCTAAGGCTACTGTGAGACTCAAATGTTGGTAAGTGTTATGTAAGAGTCATGAGATGCTATAGAACCCTACTGCAGCACATAACAAGTTAGCTATCTGCCTCTTGGAGAACTGGCATTCACTGTATTACTAAATCCTCAACTTAGAAGGACATTTGGGCCTTAAAATCCCATTTCCTCCAACCTTTGTTTTTTGGGGATCAACTTATTTCTCTTAGCATGATAGACTCCAGATCCATCCATTTACTGGCAAATGTCATAAAGTCATCCTTTTTTATAGCTGAGTAATATTCCATTGTGTATATATACCACATTTTCTTTATCCATTCATCCGTTGAAGGGTGCCTACATTGGTTCCATAGTTTAGTTTTTGTGAATTGAGCTGCTATAAATATTTATATGGCTGTATCACTGTAGTATGCTGATTTTAACTACTTTGGATACTGAGGGGTTGTATAACCAGGTCAAAGGGTGATTAAATTCCTAGTATTGTGCGGAATCTCCATACCACTTTTCAGAGTGGTTGCACCAATTTGCAGTCCCACAGGCAATGTATGAGTGTACCCTTTTTCCCACATCCTCACCAACATTTACTGTTATTTGTATTCTTGATGCCATTCTGACTGGAGTAAGATGAAATTTCAGTGTAGTTTTAATTTGCATTTCTCTAATTGCTAGAAATCTTGAACATTTTTCATATATTTTTGACCATTTACGTTTCCTTCCTCTTCCACCTAAATCAATGAATGTTAAATATATGTATTTCCCTTTACCTATGCCCATAATGTTTGTAACAGATGGTGGAAGTAAGGTGCAGTCTATTATCAGAAACAAAATTTTATATAGTCTTACATACTAGAGATTATAGCACAAGAGAGTCCTTTTCCCATTGATTCAGTCATTATCAGTTCACAGAGAGCCTATGTAAAAGGAAGCCTCCTTCCCCCCACATTCAATTCCCTGGGTAAAGATTTTCTAAAGTAATGTTAATGCTCTATGATTCAATTAGTTCAATGTGATTTCTCTCTCCATGGATCTAAAGGAGGGACAGAGATACTTTAGTTCCCTTGGGTGAATAAAGCCATAAAGTCAATACTCAGAATATTCATAAGCCAGACATACAACATATGGATAAATTTTACAAACATAATATTAAACAAAATAAACCAGATGCAAAAGAACATCTATTGTGCCATATGGTTCTATTTCATATAAATCTCAAAAATAGGCAAGATGAAGCATACTCTTAGAAGTCAAGATAGTGGTAACCTTGGGATGGAGGGAAGTAGTGACTAGAAGAGGATACCTGAAGTACTAGAAATGTCCCATTTCTAGATTTGGTTGCTGGTTAAAAAGGTGTACTCCCTTTGAGGAAAATGACTACTTCTCATTTATATGTTCTATTTGAATAAACAGTAATAAGTAAAGAAATATAAATCCAGTATAATTTTTCATGTACAAAAGATAACTTTATAGTTACAATGAACACAATGAGATTTAATGTTAGCTGTATTCTTTGGCCTGCTGAAAATTCCTCATTCAAAGTCTGCTTTCTCTTTACTAAATATGGAAGTTAGCAAGTACAAAAAAGGCTATAAAGACTAACTAGCAGCAAAGAGACTTTCTCCTTGAAGTAATTGGCTGAAAATAGAAAAAAACAGTAGAGGGACTATCTTCCCAAGTAATTCAATGCTATTTCATACACTTTGTAGAGTTTACCTAAAATCATCTTGTGAACCACCAGTGCCAGGTTATCTACATTTGAGGAAAAGCAATTCTCTCCTACAAGATAAACAGATGCTCCTGATACACAATTTAACTGCCCTCCTGAAGACAACAGTTTCCTTTATTAGTGGCATGCTCTATTTCCTTCCCTTTAATCCCTCAAATATCAACACCAACTCAAATCAAATAAGTATTCACTACAGTTCTTTGAATCTCATGACTGATGTTCCAACCCTCTCTGGAGGGTCATCAATTTTACCATGCCAATTAGAATTCACAGATACTACTGATATTAATGGCATCTTGCTTTCTCCCTATACGACCTCAAGGCCCTATACTGTGACAAGCATACACTATGCAAGCATGTAGAAAAGTTAAATAAATTTTCATAAAACCTATCAGAAAATCTAAAAAGAAAAGTTTTATTGAGTAACTACTTCTAACAATTTGGAGAGCTGTTAAAGAAAACAGTTTTCAGTAGTTCCCTACAAATGTTCAATAAGATGGGAAACATCTGTTTGATTAGGGTTAACCTTAGTACATCAAGTTTCAAGTAGAGATTGACAAGTTCATTTTTCATTTCTATATTTAATTACCTCTGATTCCATATTTTTATGAGAAAGTGATGAATTTTATTTTTGCAAATTATACCTTGATAAAAGTGGCAAAAACTGATTAAACCCTGTTTCTTTAAAAATAAAACAAAACATCTTTCTTGAGTCTTCCTTTAGGACTAGAATCAGGAATCATCATGCTTTTCGTATGACTCCAGTTCTGAGGAGAGGGATTTGCATTTAGTAGAATACCAGTACATTTTGGCTGGTTCAAGAGAGACAAATGGCCTCTGGCATTATTGTCCAATGCTTCCCTCTTTTTTGTAACCTGGAACATAAATATATTACTTGCAATATTATCTTATTTGGAAAAGACTTAACTTGCACCTAGAGTTGGAGTTTAAATATGATTCCATATTTGAAAGTTTGAAAACATGTTTCCTCAGTACTTTTAGAGAAAAAAGCCTCATTTAAATTCTTTTTCTCTTTGTCTTTAAGTATTTTGTCCATTTTGTTTCAGAGTAAATAAGGTTGTGGTGGCTATGTCCTTGTTGTCTTAATTTAAGACAGCCATTTTGGGCTGGGGATATAGCTCAGTTGGTAGAGTGCTTGCCTCACAAGCAAAAGGCCCTGGGTTCAATCCCCAGCACCACAAAAAAAAAAAAACCCCAGCCATTTTAGTGAATGTTAAATTCCTTGGAAAATGTTCAGGAAATACAAGTTTAAAAACTAAAAACTAAGCCGGGCACGGTGGCTCACGCCTGTAATCCCAGCACTTGGGAGGCTGAGTCAGGAGGATCGCGAGTTCAAAGCCAGCCTCAGCAACTTAGTGAGGTCCTAAGGAACTCAGTGAGACCCTGTCTCTAAATAAAGTACAAAATAGGGCTGGGGATGAGTTTCAGTGGCTGAGTGCTTCTGGGTTCAATCCCCAGTACCCCCCCCCAAAAAAAAGAAAAGAAAGAAAGAAAGAAAAAGAAAAGAAAAACTAAAAACTACAGGTAGTACATGAAAGAAAGCAAAAATGGGATATTTTTCAGAGCAAATTTAAAAAATTTGTAATGATAAAATGTCCTCCTGTGGGTATGTCTCAGGCCTCTTTGTTGTCTGGATAACACGCATATGATTAGATTATCTCACTGCTCACTGTCCAATCCTGGATTTCTATTAAAATCAAGGGGCTAAGAATGTTAACAATTTCCACCTTACACTAGGGACACTCCAGGCAAAAAACAGAAAAGGTCTTGGAATCTAATATCTATTCATAGTGCATGTCCCAATCTCGTAGGTATAATATCAAATACTCCACAAAATATCAAGATCAAATCAGATACCTAAGGTACATATTTTAGTGGGATTGAAAGATTAATAGGGAGAGACTACATGTTTTGCTTTTATCACAATGACTGATTTCTAACTCTAAGTTGAAAGTCGCACAATTTTATTTATTATAATTTTCATTTTATATAATTTGAAATATAATGATAGCGATGATGCTAGTTATATTTAAAAATATCTCCCTGATAATATCAAAACAAAAATAGCTACAAATATATCAAAAAAAACAGAGGAAATATATATCATATGGCACTATTTTGGAATTTTAAATAAAACAGTGAAATTATATTGTGACTGACTTAATCCAAGAGAGCAAATCCTAACAACCAGAGCTGTCAATGGTAGAATAGGATTTTTCATGAATTGATAACCTCTGTGTCATAAAAGAAGCACAAACTAAGTCTAGATAGCCTTATTCTGTAAGTGCTATATTCTAAATGTTTCCACTGAGTCAAAGACAAAACTGGATGAAACCTCCTGCTACTTCAGATATAAGGTTCTACAATACGTAATGAAGTTCCCCATCATAACCTCAGCTTCCCTAACATGCCACATGGTACCTCTACACAGTGGTGAAATCCATGGTTATACCAGTACAGACAGTAATGATACAGGATAATTTCCAGCAGATTTATATTCAGATTCTTCAGTACCTAAATTTCACAGTTGTTAGTGTGATTATCACCTCTGCCTCTAGAGAAGTCTAAATTAGAGTCATGGTTTTACTATTTCTCACTTCTTCAAAGAAATATAATATTCCAGTAAAGTAGAATGAAAGCACTTTTTGACCTCCTTAGAAAATTCAGAATAGGACTTGAGAACATCAATAACATAACCAGAAAAAAGGAGTATGACATTTAGACTCTGATTATTCATGTTTATTCCCAAATCATCAATGGGCCTAAAAATCTCACCTGCATGCTATGTGTACACAAACCAAACACCAGCATCACTGTCACCATGAGCATGCTCACATATCAGACATAGTCCCAAGAGTGATTCCCTGGGTTGTGACTTTTCCTCATGGAGCAAAGGGATAACAGAAAGACCCTAGAAGCCTTCACCAGAGGACACCACAGCTTTTGCTACCGCTGCAGATATCTGTAGCCTTGGTCCAAAGGAAACCAGTCATTGCTAATGGTAACCTCAGCTGATGGAGGTGCATGGAGACTATGCTGACACACCCTGTGCACATCTAAAACTATTGATGATACCAAAAGAACACAACAATTTTCTAGTAACTGACCCTGAAGAAATACAGACTCATGAGATTCCTGACAAAAGAAACTCAAGACAGCAAAAAGAGAACAAAGATGGACCACTAAATGAAATCAGGAAAACAATACATGAACAAAATTATGTGTTTAACAGAGACAGAAATCATAGAAAAAAAAGAACCAAACAGAAATTCTGGGGCTGAAAAATACAAGAACTGAAAAGTTCAATATAGAGCTTAAATAGCAGATTGGATCAAGCAGAGGAGAGAATCAGCAAAATTAAAGATGTCATTTGAAATTACTGAGTCAGAAGAACAAAAAGGAAAAAAAGAATGAAAAGAGTAAAGAAAAATGTAAAAAGAAAATAACTTATGGGACTTATGGGTCACTATCAAGCAAAACAACGCACACATTATGTAAGTCTTAAAGGAGCAGAGAAAGAGGCAGTAGACTTATTTACATTAAAATTTAAAAAAACATCGATGAGGAAAATTTAAAAAGACACACACAAGGAAAGATACCTCATATTCATAGATTAGAAGAATACTGTTTAAATTTCCTTAATACCAAAAAGATTACAAATACAATGAAATTTTCAGCAAAATTTCAATAGCATTCTTGCAGAAACAGAATGAGAAACTCTAAAATTCATATGGAAACACAATAGATCTCTAATAACCAGAGCAATTTTGAATAAAAAGAATAAAGCCAGAGGCAACACACTCCTGGATTTGAAAATATGTTAGTAAATTACACTAATAGAAACAGTATAGTAATGGCATAAAAACAAACATATAAACTAATAGAACAGAATAGAAAGCCTAGAAAGAAAGCCACACATGTATGGTCAACTAATCTTCAACAAGGGTACCAAGAACACAGAAAAGGGAAGAGAATCGTCTCTTTAATAAATGGTGCTGTGAAAACTGAATATCCACATGCAAAATAATAAAAGTGGATCTTTATTTTACACCATCTACAAAACATAACTCAAAATGGATTAAAGACTTAAATGTTAAGATCTGAAACCATAAAGAAGAAACCACATACAAAAAAGTTTTAGATGTTGGTCTGGGCAATGCCTTTTTTGGTTATAATACCAAAAGCATAGGTACTAAGAGTGAAAAGAGACAAATAGTTTGCTTCCAACTAAAATCTTCTGCACAGAAAATAATTAACAGGGTAAAATCAACCTATAGAATAAGAGAACATATTTGCAAACTGTATATATAATGAAAGGTTAATATCCAAAATATATAAGAAATTCATACAACTCACTAGTGCACACATATATATACACAAAATCCCCAGAAACCATAAATAGCCAAACTACAAATAGGCAAAGGGCCTCAATAGACATTTCTCAAAAGAAAATATACAGGGGATCAACAGGTATATTAAAAAATGTTAAACATCAATAATCGGGGAAAAGAAAATCAGAACCAGAATGAAATATCACTTCATAATTGTTAGAATCCATTGTTACAAAAACAATATAACAAGTGTTGGTAAGGAGGTGGATAAAAGAGAACCCTTGCACACTGCTGGTTTGAAATGTAAATTGGTATAAACATTATAGTAAACAAAATGTCAATTCTTACAAAAATTAAAAATAGAACTATCTTATAGTATAGCAATTCCACATCTGGATATATATCCAAAGGAAATGAAATCAATATTCCAAATAGATATTTGCAGTCTCAGGGTTCATTTCAGCAATATTCACATTACCTGAGATATGGGAACAATCTAAAATGTCTGTTAGCAGATGAATGACTAAGGAAAAATGTGAGATATACACACAAAAAATGGAATATTTTCTAGCCTTAGAGAAGGAAATGTTGCCATTTGCAATAACCTGAAGGATATTATGTTAAATGAAATTAACCAGATGCAGAAAGACAAATACTGTATGATATCACCTCAAATATCACTCTCATAAAAACAGAGATGATAATGGTGGCTACTGTGTATGAGGACAGAAGGAAGTAGAGAAATGCTGGTAAAGAGGTAAAAAGTTTCAGTTATATAAGAAAAATATGTTCTGGAAATCTAATGTACAACAATTTGACTACCATTAACAATATTGTATTCAAATTTGCTAAGAGTATAGATCTTAAATGTTCTCACCACAAAAAATGGCAACAATGTGAGGTGATAGATATGTTAATTAGCTGTATGGTGAATATTTCCCAATGCATAAATATAATCAAATCATCAATTATGTATTCTTTGAATATATACAGTTCTAAGTTTTCAACTATGGTTCAAATTTGGGGGAAATAATCTTAAAAATTGACCCTAAATTGTAGAAGTTACTGGATACATGGTCTTAAGCTATAATCTCTACACTTCTGTAATCATGTACACAACTTATTCATTCATTTATTGAATATTTGTTATGTATTAGTCACATTTCCAGACCAGGGATCACCAAACTTTTCTGTAAAGGGACAAATTGTGTTTTCACCTTTGCAGGCTCAATGTTCCCTGCCACAGCCACTCAACTCCAATCTTATGGAAAAGCAGCCATAGACAAAAAACAAATGGTTTTGTTAAAAGAAAAACTATTTGCAAAAAAAAAAAAAAAAAAAAACAGGAGAAAGGCCATATTCAATTCATGAGCTGTAGTTTGTTAAGCTTTGGCTTGACTCTTGTAATATATCAGTGAACAAAACAAAAAATTTCCTTTCCTCATGGAGCATGCATTCTAATGAAATCAGTAGATAATTACCAGGCACCCCCCCAGATTTGTACACGTATTTATTTCTAAGTCATATTTGTATAACAGCATATAAACATTGTGTATATCTTTAAATTCACCCAATTTATATTAAAGCCATTAGAAGATTTTAAGCCATGAGATTGAAATAAATATTTTAAAATGTTTTAAATTTTATTTTTGATACTTATTCATTTTTCACTAAAATTATACTACCTTCGTATTTTAGTGTGTGTAATGTTACAAAAACATTGTATTGTTTTAAATTAACATCGATATATTTTTAAAATCATGATATAACATTGTATGACCCAATTATAAACCAGCTGCTTCTGAAATTTTTCTGATGGCTGTCATAGTGGAAAATTCATCTCACAAAAACTTATGGCTTCAAATGTGAGAAATGCATTATTGGCTGTGCTTATAAAAACCAGGATTAACATCTTTAAATCTTATTCTCCAATTATGCATAAAGTTTCATTAAATTTTTGGCTTATATATTTTCATCTTCCTCAGTGTAAATGGATTTTAACTGCCAACTAATTGGAAGGCAAATATTAGAAGTTAAATAAACATTTTTTAAATCCTGAATAAATGAATAGAAATTCAATGAAATCTTAAAATATTTTTAAAGATGTTTCCAAGCTAATGAAGTACATTGATCAGAGGGATTTTTAAATGACACACTTATATGGTTTGAAGCAACCAACTATCAGTTCTAAAATTTAAGGCACACATATATACTACTTAACAGTACACCAGGGAAAGAAAGGATTGAGGAGGCTACTGCCAAGGTCTCCGTGCAGTGGAATACTCACACTTTCCAAATGAAACTCACTCCAACAATCATTAACAGGTAAGGGCTTCAAGGTCAATCCTTATGTTTAATATCAATAAACTTTTGATTCCCTTTCCTCTCTCTATACATAGGGTTCATTTGACTCAATAAATGACCTGGTACACCCTTTGGTGTTCACTGTGAAAGCAACTGCTCTTGAGAGCTATTTATTTTTTGTATATTTTGCATTCATAGATAGCATCTCCAACACTATTGTTTATTTGTATGTGAATACAACATATGCTGATAGATTAACTGAGAGATTCCATCAATCTAGTTCACCTTCTCTGTAAGCATATTCATAGGAGAAATAATTTTCTATTACAACACCCTTGATACAAAAATGGAGAATCACTTTCATTCACACCTATCCCAAGCAGAAATATTTTGGTGTTCGTTTTTTTTTTTTTCTAACTTCTATGTCTGCTACGGTCTGGAAGCTAAGAATCAGCAAACTTCATCTGAACTGTTTGGTAAAAACTTCAAAACTTCAGATGAACTTTAGCCAAGTGTTGTGTATCCCTAAAAAGAAGTTATTAATCAATAGTATGTTTGTAGTCATGAAATGGCTGTTCAGAATTTTAATAAATGTCATCTATAAAATTAACAAAAAAGTAATTAGCAAGATTTATTACCTGATTCCCTATCACCTTCATGGTCAAACCAAAGGAAAATGCAATAAAGAATGAGTAAGCTGGGTGTGGTGGTGCACACCTGTAATCTAAGCGACTTGGGAGGCTGAGGCAGGAGGATCACAAGTTCAAAGCCAGCCTCAGCAACTTAGCAAGGCCCTAAGCAACTCAGTGAGACCCTGTCTCTAAATAAAATACAAAATAGGGCTGGGGATGTGGCTCAGTGGCGGAGTGTCCCTGAGTTCAATCCCTGGTTCCAAAAAAAAAAAAAAAAAAAGAATGAGTAAAACCTTAGCACAATCTTTCTAAATATATCCTCAAAACCATCCCTAAATAGCCAGAAAGTTAGGTACTTACTCATCCTTGTCTGTGTGATATTCTACAGCATTTTTCGTAAAGTTAAGTAATTATCTATTTTTCTAACCCCTCACCCCACTCTTGAAACAACTTTAGCAAGGGAAATGTCATCTTTTTATCCTTTTTTTCGGTGTGTGTGTGTGTCCTCTAAAACAGCAGTGTTCAATTAGCCTTTGCAGAAAGAAATTAAATAAAATGCTGTGGAAGTTTCCAAGACTATTTTGAATTTTCATGGACCACAACTTAAGAAAACCTTAGACTACTGAACTCAGAATACTGTTCCTGAAAAACGGATGTAAAATATTTCCTTCTGCATGTAGTAGCGTTGATTCAGGAAAGCTCTGGTATGAACATCATTAAACACCATAGCACTGTACATGCTTTTTGAAATGTATTTCAAGTGCATGGAGTTAAACATATGAAATTAATTTGATCTTACCTTCTTATAATAAGAATAGTTAAAACTATCATTATTTGTAGATAACATGATCAACCTCATAAATATATAATCAAATCACAACTCAGAACTAATAAGAGAGTTCAGCAAGGTTATTGAAATATCAGCTTGAAAAACCAATAGCCCTTCCCTCTAAAAAGAACAATCAGTTAGAAAACATATCTAAACCTAAGATATCATTAATGAGAGCACCAAATTTCATCAAGTTTCTAGGAATTAACTTTGCTTAAAATACACAGAACTGCTATAGAAAAAATTTAATTCTATAAAAGAACACAAAAGAAAATCTTGGGAAATAAAGAGCATTCCATATTCTTGAAGGGATGAATTAATATCATAAATATTTTACTTTTCTCCAAATTTATCTATAAATTCAGAGCAATTTTATGAAGATTCCAACAGGGTTTATTTTGGATAAACCTTTTCTAAAATGTACCTCGAAGTCTAAAGGCCTACAAATAGCTAAGTCAACTTTGAAAAAGAAGATTAAAGAGTAAGTAATTTGTCTAAAAGATATTAAGACATACTAAAAGTCCTAATAAAAAGACAGAAAGGTCTTGATGCAAGGATGAACAAATAGACCAGTAGAGCAGAAGAGTGAGTTATAATAGACTTATGTCTTTAATATACAATGAAGATGGCACCATACACAAACTACAGGACAAAGGATGAACTGTTGTAAAATCTTTGTGAAGAAAAATAAATTAATTTCTATATTATATCTTATAAAAGGCAGACAGCAACTGAAACAAAGGCCTGAATATGAAAAGTAAAACTAGAATATCTAAAATTAACCGGGAACAAATATCTGGATTACAGAAAGAACACCTATATAATGAGGACTCTAAAAAAGTGGACAGTGAAAATGAACAGGCAGTTAAATCAATAAGAAATCCTAGCAAATTTAACAGAGATGCACAAACTCTCTAGTATTGAGAGAAATATAACACTTTAATGTATGACACTTCAAATGTATCTCATTAGCAAAAATTAGAAAACTGCTATTCCTGTTGTTACTGCCATGAAACAAATCACCACAAAACTCAGCTACTTAAAACACCATCAAGTTATTATTTCTCAATGTCTTTGTGGAAGAGATTCAGGAAGGCTTGTATGGAAAATTCTGGCTGAGAGTCAGAAAATGTTTAGAGCTAGAGAAACCAGGATTGATCAGGCATTTCTCTCTCTCATGTATTTTTATACCTGTGGTCTATCACCTGGGCTAGTTCACGTTTTAAAATCTGGTCTAAAATGTCACAAAGTGTTACTTTTGCATGATCCTTTGGCCAAGTCAGTTGCAAAGTCTGCCTACATTCAAGAGGAGGAGAATTGGGTTCCACTCCTTGATGGCAAGGTTCTAGAAGAGTATGAAGCTGTAACGGATTGCAGCCATTTTTGAAGAATGTATTCTGCCATGGCCAGATACTAAGTCCTGGTGGCATGTGGATAAGTATAGAGTAGTACAGCTATTCTGGAAAATAATCCTCAAGTTCTTAAAGTGTATCTATATCATTTGATCACAAACTTTCATTCCTAGCTTTATATTCCTCCAAATTTTCTCACAGTCTATAAGAAGACATGCATAAGGTTATTTATCACAACATTCTTTGAGGTAACAGGGAATTGGAGATGAATGTCTATATTTCATCATGAGATGAATGAGTTGGTAAAATGTGATGGATGTATACTATGAATTATTATACAGAAGTCTGAAGCAACAGAGTAACTATATACACAGTAAAATGAACAGATTATTAAAAATTATAGTGTTGAAAAACAAGAAAAAGAATGAGATCATAAAAAATTAATATTTCTGTTTATTAAAATATATACATAAAAATATATATTTTCAAGAAAACAAAGGAAAGTAGTTCTAAACAAAATATTTACTTATGGACAGGGAAGAAGATTGGAGAAGGTAATGAGGAAAAAAAGAAGGAAGGAAAAATATAAAAGAAAACAAATAAAGGTATTGCATTGACTAATTACACATCTTGAACTGAGAAGTAAATTAAATTACTCTTGCACCTGAATTAATAATAGTCTCCAAACGTATATCAAGACTGGTTGTATTGGGAAGCATTCTTAATAAAAATCTAGAGACTTATAATAAATTTTGGCCAAGTTAAAAATCTTTCTGTAGCTCAGTTTGTTAATTTTTCAAAATATATTTTGCAATATAGTCAATGATTATGGATAAATGAGAACTATATCTTTAGGCAGACAAGCCTTCTAAGAAGTTCACAATTTACATTCCAACTGGATGTCACTTTAATTAAAATGATAACAAAGATATTTGAAAAAAATGTACTTTAACATTATGAAGATTTCTAAATATATGGTGCATTGGAAAAAAGAAGTGAATGAGTTTTTTTTAAACAACCTTTAAAGTAAGTTAAAGTCAAATTTTTACAACAAAAGACATTAAAATGGCAGCCTATGGGGTTTTAGGCTGGAATATATGTATAAAAGAAATAATAAATCACTAAGTTTAAAATTCTACATTTAGGTTTTAAGTTATACAACATAAATATTTACAAAAATAGTTATATTTTGTAGGAAGCCACCAGGACTTGTATGTGAACCAAGCTTAGCTGGACCGTTAACCAGGAAAATTTGGTCTTAGGAACTCTCAGTTATTAATAACTGATCAAGACTGCTTGATTCAAGTGATTTTCCTGTGTGAGTTCACCGCTGAAGTTCAAATACAAGCACTGAATGTGTAAGTGACCCACTACAGTCAAATGGCTGGCTTACCTCCCCCCAGCATCCTGTTTTTCACAGAAGAAGCTCCTACTGGTCCCCTTTTTATCTGTACCAGTATGAATAAAGAGAGCATGTGCTCCTTCCTTTGTTGAGCCAGGCCCTTCTGGATGGCTCAATCGGTCATGCCCCTGCTCTTAAGACAAATCTGTCTTCTGACATTATTTCTGATAAATAAATTGATAGCATTTATTTCACAGCCAGCCCATCCCTCCTACAGGAACCCTTTCCCTCCCCGATGTGGATCATGCAACAAGAATATTTCTTTTTTTTTTTTTTTAACAAGAATATTTCTACAAGAAAATAAATAGCCAGCCATCAGGCCTAGCCCAGGGCTGCTGTGCACATCTCCCAGGCCAAGGAGGCCCGGCCCCAGTCCTCTGTCTTCAGCAACCACACCCCAGGCCTAGATCTAGCACCTGCACCCTGTGCCAGTGCTGCAGTTGACCATCTGTCAACATATGGGGGCATCTCTGCCCACAAGCATAGATTATTCCTGACATGGAGGCCACCATACCTAGAGGGAAATCACCCTTCATGGAACATCCCATTATCAAGTTCCTCCCAGGCATCAGGGTACTGAAGACTAGGAGGTTTGAAAAGTATAGTATAGTTTTATTATAGAATTTTTTATTAGTAGTAATATTATGATTATTCCTATTATAACTACTATCATTCACATTTTTCTTTCATTAATATTTTTCTCACCCTATTTTCCTCTTATCTGTCTGTCTCCCTGGAAACTCTTTCTCCCTTTTCTCATGTAAACAACCAAATTCTTTTAATTCCACTTTCCCCACTCCTACAACATAGTACCTCTGTAGACTCACTTTTTATCTCATTAATGTTATATCCTACACCCATCCCCATCCTCTTTGTCTACCATTAGAAAATGTGGTCCTTATTGCAAACCTATTGGTTAAGCTGTAGATAATAATCTAACTCAATCTTGGTTAATTAACAAAATATGGTTAATATTTTAATAGGGACTATTTGAGTTAAGGATGCATTTTGTTTGTATGGTGTGCTGCTAATATTGATCTCTCACTTCAAGGTGAGGTATTAGAAACCTGAAGGGACACTATAAGTCTATAAGGGGAAATTGCAATACATCAGATTCACACTCTTAGAGGGGAAAATACATGAATGACATGAAAAAACAAGGGAAGAAAGTGTCCCAAACAAACCTAGATGCTACATCAATAGAATCCAATGACAACATGGCAGAAGAAATGTCAGAAATGGAGTTCAGAATGCACATGATTAAAATGATCAGAGAAGCAAATGATGAGATAAGAGAACAAATGCAATGAATGATTGCACCAATCGACAGTTAAAAGAGCAAAAATAGGAAGCAAAACAAAGAGAGAGAGATTCTGAAAAAAATTCTCATTTCAAAAAAGAGATAGAGACTCTGAAAAAAAAGCAAGCAGAAATCCTTGAAATGAAGGAAACAGTAAACCAAATTAAAATATCAATAGAAAGCATAACCAAGAGGCAAGATCACTTGGAAGACAGAACCTCAGACAATGAAGACAAAATATTTAATCTTGAAAACAAAGTTGAACAAACAGAGAAGATGGTTAGGAATCATGAATGAAACCTCCAAGAAATATGGGACATCATGAAAAGACCAAATTTAAGAGTTATTGGGATTGAGGAAGGCACAGAGATACAAACCAAGGGGTATAAATAATCTGTTCAATGAAATAATATCAGAAAATTTCCCAAATCTGAAGAATGAAATGAAAAATCAAATACAAGAGGCTTACAGAACACCAAACGTACAAAATTTCAACAGATCCACACCAAGACATATTATAATGAAGATACATAACATACAAAATGAAGATAGAATTTTAAATGCTGTAAGAGAAATGTATCAGATTACATACAGAGGAAAACTAATACGGATGTCAGCAGATTTCTCAGCCCAGACCCTAAAAGCTAGAAGGGCCTGGAACAACATATTTCAGGCTCTGAAAGAACATGGATGCCAACCAAGAATCTTATACCCAGAAAAACATACCTTCAGATTTGATGACGAAATAAAATCCTTCCATGATAAACAAAAGCTAAAAGAGTTTACAAAGAGAAAGCCTGAACTACAGAACATTCTCAGCAAAATATGCCATGAGGAAGAAATGAAAAACAACAATGTAAGTCAGGAAAAGGAGGAACTACCCTAAAGGAATAGCCAAATAAAGGAGAAACCAAGTCAAGTTAAAAAACAAAAATAAGCCAAAATGACAAGAAATATAAGTCATATCTCAATAATAACCCTGAATGTAAATGGCGTAAACTCATCAATCAAAAGACATAGACTGGCAGATTGGATTAAAAAGAAATACCCAACAATATGCTGCCTTCTCATAGAAAAAGATACCCGCAGACTAAAGGTGAAAGGATGGGAAAAAACATACCATGCACATGGACTCAGTAAAAAAGCAAGGGTTTCCATCCTCACATCAGAAAAAGTGGACTTCAAGCCAAAGTTAGTCAGAAGGGGTAGAGAAGGACAATTCATTCCCTGCATAACGGAAGCATAAATCAGCAAGACATAACAATCATAAATATTTATGCCCCAAATAATGGCGTATCCATGCATGTCAAACAAATCCTTCTCAATTCCAAGAACCAAATAGACCAAAACATAAAAATACTAGATGACATTAACACATGTTGCTTACCATTGGACAGATCTTCCAAACAAAAATTAAACAAAGAAACCATAGAACTTAATTAAAAAATCAATAATTAAGATTTAATAGACATACATAGAATAGTCCATCCATCAATGAGCAAATACACTTTCTCCTCAGCAGCACATGGATCCTTCTCTGAAATAGACCATATGTTATGCCAGAAAGCAGCCCTTAGTAAATGCAAAAAAATAGAGACACTGCCTTGCATTCTATCAGATCATAATGGAATGAAATTAGAAGTCAATGATAAAACAAAAACCAGAAACTACTCCAATACCTGGAGACTAAATAATACATTATTGAATGATGCATGGATACCAGAAGTCATCACGAAGGAGATAAAAAAAAATTCTTAGAGATAAACGAGAACAACAGTACAACATATCAAAATCTCTGGGACACTATGAAAGCAGTACTAAGAGGAAAATTCATTGCATGGAGCACATTCAATAAGAGAAGGAAAAGTCAACAAATAAATGACCTAATATTATAGCTCAAAGCCCTAGAAAAAGAACAGATCAACACTAAAAGTAGTAGAAGACAGAAATAATTAAAATCAGAGCTGAAATCAATGAAATTGAAACCAAAGAAACAATTCAAACAATTGACAAACAAAAAGTTGTTTCTCTGAAAAAATTTTAAAAAATGATAAACCCTTAGCCACACTAACGAAGAAAAGGAGAGAGAAATCTGAAATAACTAAAATTCATGATGAAAGAGGAAATATCACAATAGACACTATTGAAATACAAAATATAATTAGAAGCTATTTTGAAAATCTATACTCCTACAAAACAGAGAATCTCAAAACTGTATCAACAGGATTCTAGAGACATATGATCCACCCAAACTGAATCTGCAGTACATACACAATTTAAAAAGATCAATTTCAAGCAATGAAATAGAAGAAATCATCAAAAGCCTACCAACAAAGAAAAGTCCATGACCAAATGGATTCTCAGCCGAGTTCTACAAGACCTTCAAAGAAATCATTCCAATACTCCTCAAAGTATTCCGTGAAACAGAAAAGGACAAAAACCCTTCCAAAATCATTCAATATCACCCTGATACCAAAACCAGACAAAGACATGTTGAAGAAAGAAAATTTCAGACCAATATACCTAATGAACATAGATGCAAAAATTCTTAACAAATTCTGGCAAATCAGACACAAAAACATATTAAAAAGATAGTGCACCATGATCAAGTGGGGTTCATCCAAGGGATGCAAGGTTGGATCAACATCTAGAAATCAATAAATGTAATTCAGCACATCAATAGACTTAAGGTTAAGAATCATACAATTATTTCAATAGAGGCAGAAAAAGCACTTCATAAAGTACAGCACCCCTTCATGCTCAAAACACTAGAAAAAATAGGGATAGTAGGAACATACCTCAACATTGTAAAGGCTATCTATTCTAAGCACATGGCCAACATCATTCTAAATGGAGAAAAACTGAAAGAATTCCCCCTAAAAAGTGGAACAAGGCAGGGATGCCCTCTTTCACCACTTCTATTCAACATCGTCCTTGAAACTCAAGCCAGAGCAATTAGATAGACCAAAGATATTAAAGGGGCAGGAATAGGAAAAGAAGAACTCAAACTATATCTATTTGCTAATGACATGATTCCATAGTTAGAGGGTCCGAAAAATCCCACCATAAAACCTCTAGAACTCATACATGAATTCAATAAAGTAGCAGGATATAAAATCAACACTCATAAATCTAACGCATTTTAATTCATAAGTGATGAATCCTTTGAAAGAGAAATTAGGAAAACTACCCCATTCAAAATAGCCTTCAAAAATAAAATAAAATACATGGGAATCAATCTAACGAAAGAGGTGAAAGACATCTACAATGAGAACTGCAGAACACTAAGGAAAGAAATTAAAGAAAACCTTAGAAGATAAAAAGATCTCCCATGTTCTTGGATAGGCAGAATTAATATTGTCAAAATGGCCATACTTCCAAAAGCACTATACAAATTCAATGCAATTCCAATTAAAATCCCAATGATGGACCTCAGAGAAATAGAGCAAGCAATCATGAAATTCATTTAGATGAATAGGAGACCCAGAATAGCTACAGCAATCCTTAGCAAGAAGAGTGAAGCAGGGGGTATCACAATACCAGACCTTCAACTATACTACAGAGCAATAGTAATGAAAACAGCATGGTATTAGCACCAAAATAGTCAGGTAGATCAATGGTACAGAATAGAGGACACAGACACAAACCCACATAAATACAGGTATCTCATACTTGACAAAGGAGTCAAAAACATACAATGGAGAAAAGACAATCTCTTCAACAAATGGTGCTGGGAAAATTGGAAATCCATATGCAGCAAAATGAAACTAAACCCATATCTCTCACCCTGTACAAAACTCAACTCAAAGTGGATCAAGGACCTAGAAATCAGACCAGAGACTCTGCACCTAATAGAATAGAAAATAGGTCCAAATCTTCATCATGTTGGCCTAGGACCAGATTTCCTTAACATGACTCCCAAAGCACAAGAAATAAAAGCAGGAATCAATGATTGGGATAGAGTCAAACTAAAAAGCTTTTTCTCAGCAAAGGAAACAATCAGCAATGTGAAGAGAGAGCCTCAGAGTGGGAGAAAATCTTTGCTACACACACTTCAGATAGAGCACTAATCTCCAGAATCTACAAAGTACTCAAAATTCTTTACACCAAGAACACTAATAACCCAATCAATAAATGGGTCAAGGAAATGAACAGACACTTTACAGAAGAAAATCTACAAGCAATCATCAGATTTATGAAAAAATGTTCAACATCCCTAGTTATAAGAGAAATGCAAATCAAAACCACCTTAAGATTTCATCTTACCCCAATTAGAATGTCTTTTATTAAGAATACAGGCAACAACAGGTGTTGACGAAGATGTGGGGAAAAGGGTACACTCATACATTGCTGGTGGAAGTGTAAGTTGGTGTAGCCACTCTGGAAAGCAGTGTGGAGATTCCTTAGAAAACTTGGAATGGATCCACCATTTGACCCAGCTATCCCACTCCTTGGCCTATACCCAAAGGACTTAAAATCAGATTACTACAGTGATGCAGCCACATCAATGTTCATAGCTGCTCAATTCACAACAGCTAGATAGTGGAACCAACCTAGATGCCCTTCAATAGATGAATGGATAAAGAAACTGTGGTATATATACACAATGGAATATTATTCAGCCATAAAGAAGAATAAAATTATGGCATTTGTAGGTAAATGGATGATGTTGGAGTCTGTTATGCTAAGTGAGATAAGTCAACCCCAAAAATCCAAAGGCTGAATGGTCTCTCTGATAATTGAATGATGATGCATAATGTGGGGGGGAAAGGTGGCAAGAATGGAGGAAGGATAGATAGCATAAAGGGAAGGGAGGGGTGGGGTCGGAGTGGGGGGATAAGAATAATAACAGAATGTGTGACAGACATCATTGCCCTGTGTACACATATGAATGCACAGATGGTGTGACTCTACTTTGTGTACAACCAGAGAAACTATAGCTGTACTCCATTTGTGCTCAATGAATCAATAAGCAAATAAAAAATAAATAAATAAATAAATAAATAAGAAATGGGAAAAAAAAGAAACAGAGCAAGAAACCATGAAATTCATTTGGAAGAATAAGAGACCCTAAATAGCTTAGTAGGAAGAGTGAAGCAGGGGATATCATAATACCAGACCTTCAACTATACTACAGAGCAATAGTGAAAAAATGGCATGGTATTGACCCCAAAATAGACAGATAGATCAATGGTACAGAATAAGGGACACAGAGACAAACCCACATGATTACAGTTTTCTCATATTGGACAAAGGTGCCAAAAACATACAATGGAGAAAAGACAATCTCTTCAACAAATGGTGCTGGGAAAACTGGAAATCCATATGCAGCAAAATGAAACTAAACCCCTCTCACCCTGCACAACACTCAACTCAAAATGGATCTAGGACCTAGGAATTAGGCCAGAGACCCTGCACCTAATAGAAGAAAAAGTAGGTCCAAATCTTCATCATGTTGGCCTAGGACCAGATTTCCTTAACATGACTCCCAAAGCACAAGAAATAAAAGCAGGAATCAATGATTGGGACAGATTCAAACTGAAAAGTTTTTTTCTCAGCAAAGGAAACAATCAGCAATGTGAAGAGAGAGCCTTCAGAGTGGGAGAAAATCTTTGCCACACACACTTCAGATAGAGCACTAATTTCCAGAATCTACCAAGTACTCAAAAATCTTTACACCAAGAACACTAATAACCCTATCAATAAATGGGCCAAGGAAATGAACAGACACTTTCCAGAAGAAAATCTACAAGCAATCAACAGATTTATGAAAAAATGTTCAACAGCTCTAGTAATAAGAGAAATGCAAATCAAAACTACCTTAAGATATCATCTCACCCCAATTAGAATGTCTATTATCAAGAATCCA
Source organism: Glaucomys volans (assembly GCA_020662805.1). Lineage (NCBI taxonomy): Eukaryota > Metazoa > Chordata > Mammalia > Rodentia > Sciuridae > Glaucomys > Glaucomys volans. The sequence continues at coordinate 388,939 of JAJEJO010047203.1, forward strand.
AGCAACAATAGGTGTTGGCGAGGATGTGGGGAAAAAGGTACACTCATACATGTCTGGTAGGGTTGCAAATTAGTGCAGCCACTCTGGAAAGCAGTGTGGAGATTCCTTAGAAACCTTGGAATGGATCCACCATTTGACCCAGCTATCCCACTCCTTGGCCTATACCCAAAGGACTTAAAATCAGATTACTACAGTGATGCAGCCACGTCAATGTTTATAGCAGCACAATTCACTATAGCTAGATTGTGGAACCAACCTAGATGCCCTTCAATAGATGAATGGATAAAGAAACGGTGGTATATATACACAATGGAATATTACTCAGCCATAAAGAAGAATAAAATTATGGCATTTGCAGGTAAATGGTTGGAGTTGGAGAAAATCATGTTAATTGAAATAAGTCAATCCCAAAAAAACTAAAGGTTGAATGATTTCTCTTAAATGTGGTTGATGACACATAGGGGGGTGAGAGAAGGTGTGGGAAGAATGGAGAAGGGATGGATTGTATAGAGTAAAATGAGGGGTGGGGAGAGGTTGGTGGAAGGAAAAATAAAAATAAAGTAAATATTTTAATGATTTGATTATTCCTATCTATCAAATCATTTTAATCCCTATAACATCTTAGGGATTGAATCTGATCTAATACAATAATAAAACGATCATAGATCCAATGGCAGAATGCTAGGAAATAGCCAAAAACTGTTTCATTTACTTGATATAATTTTGACAACTGAGCTCTGTGTTGGTTGACTGGTGTGTGCCTTCCATTGTTTGGCATTCTTTTTAATGTAGTCACAGCTGTAAGACATGTGATACTGTCACAAGAGACAGAGAAGGCTGATGATGAGCTAAAACGATATGAGAAAATTAGCCCTACAAGGCAAAAGAAATATTAAAAAGTCAACCATTGCTCTAGGTTTCCACACCAGGATTCTTTTTTTAAAAATGAACAAAAAGGACATTTTAATTTCCAACCCTCAGTAGATACCCTAATGAGACAGGAAGAGAAAAATCACCCTGCACCCCTCACACTCTCCCACTCAGAACCCATAAAAATTTAACAATTTACATTTAATCTCATTCTCAAAGTTACTGACAATAAGTTTGTTTACTGGCTATTCATTTTCAAGGACTCTGAAGGGGAGTAGGATTTTTAAAGCACATATGAGTTAGCCATATTAATGAAATTCTAAAATAATGCTATTGCAGTCATCTATTTCTAAGCACTGACTTTTGAACATTTTCTGAAGGCCCTGATTGAACAGAAGCAGACGGCAAGCCAGGAGAGGCACCTTCTATTCTCAGTTATAAGTGAACTTCTTGTAATTGATCTTACACTTTAGGTTTTCTCCTTCCAAGAAATACTAATATTTAAGTTTCTCCAGAATAGCAAAATTATGTGGATTGATAAAGTGTACAAAAAAGTTTTCCAAATTAAAAAACTATTTTTTCTATTATGAATAATCATACTTTCATTCTGTAGCCTTTACTTGAATTTAAATTTAAAATGTGTATATTAGTGTCTCCCCCAAATAAGTGGCATCAGAATATAGGCAAAGTGAAATTCAGCAACATGTATTTTAAATATTTTTCTCCCATTTGATAGTTGTTTACTGGGGGAAGTCCACAAATAATTCTAGTAATAGCATACTAACAAATACATAATAATTTTATTAAGTATTTAACTGTGTAACATAAACTCTTGAGCACTTCAATGTATTAACTCATTTAACCCTTACAACAAACATATGACTTTAGTGCTAATGTTATCCCCATTTTATAGAACCTTAGAAACTGAAAAATTACAAGAACTTATCCAGACCACAGAGCTACCTAGTAAGTGGTAGAACTGGGATTCAAACTTGGGCTATTCAGTTCCAAACCCTGTACTCAATCACAACTCAATGGAACTCCATAAAAGTGATCCAAAGGGACTGAAGTAACCAAATAAAGTGAGTTGTCTTTTATGGTAGACGTGTGTGTGTGTGTGTGTGTGTGTGTGTGTTCCTGGTAATCAAACGCAGGGCCTTACATGTGCTGGGAAAGTGCTGTACTACTGAGTTATTTTCATCCTATTGTAGGCTTTGGCTAGTCAATAACATACTTAATTTTTCCTTGTTTTCCATATCTGCTGTCTGAATTATGTATCCCTTTTCAGAGAATCTAGGAGAGATCCTCTTCAGAAAGTTACTCCAAATTCTGTGTTCAGTTTTTCTATCTATAAGGAAATGACAGGTCAACAATCCCTAGTCCACAATTCCAAAATTTAAAAGACTCTAAAAACCAAAAGCATTTTTTTTCAGCCAATCCTTTGACCTGACCTGAACTCACTTAATAGTATCCTCTCCATTCCTCCCTTGTCCTCCTATCTAATCTTACCTTGTGAATCGTTCATGGAGCCTCCTGTTTTTTCCAGGCAGAGTCAAATGTTCCTCCTCTGTTTCCCCAGTAACATTTCAGGTTATAATTTGGTTGCACAAGTGATGTGTTTAAATCAACAGTCTTCTTTACTCTCCTACTCTTATCCTCATTTCTTCATTCTTTGAGTCAGAAATCATCCACAATGCCATCCTTAGAGACAAAAAAATAAATGAGGATAAACTTCAGAGTTTAAGTTATCTAAAGTACAAAAATTGAAAATATATACCAAAGCAAAACATGGTCTTAGGGAATCCTAATCAAGTATCCCTGGATACAAGGGTATGTAGGGAAAATATCATTTCTTTTATCTGAGATTTGTACTAATTCGTTTCAACATCTAATAAGATAATAAGCCAGGGCATGAAATTTCTCATGCAAATATTTTTCTATGACCTTTTACAGATTGTTGGGCACTGATGGAAACAATGACAATAATAATCAATATTCAAGTAAGTCAGGTAGTTAGCAGCCTTTTTATTGAGAAATATTTTTATATTTCTATGAAAAAACTAAAATTACTCATAGTTACCTTTTTATCTAAAGGAAAATATAAAGCATGATATATTGGTTATATATTCATATATGAAAGATATGAATTTAAATATTGGATTAAAATATTAGACTTTTTAAAAATTACTTGTTGGTGCATATTAATTATACAGATAGATTTCATTGTGGCATATTTGTTCATGCTTATAATATGGTTTATCAATATTACTACCCAATATCTCCCATTACCCTCCCCTAGCTCCCCTACCTCTGACCTAATGGCTTCCCTTCTACTTTCATGACATCTTTTTGCCCATTTAGCTTTCAGAGAAAATATACCATACTTGTCTTTCTGTTTTTGACTTACTTGGGTTAATGTGATCCAGTTCAATTCCACCCATTTTCCTACAAATGAGATAATTTCTTTCTTCTTCATGGATGAATAAAACCCATTGTGTATGTGTGCCTTTGCTTTATTCATTCATCTGTTTATGGACATTGAGGCTGATCCCATCCCTCAGCTATTATGAAATATGCTCAAATAAATATGGGCATACTGCCTTTAACTCTTTTGGGTAAACATTAAGAAGTAGTATAGCTGGACCACATGGTAAATTAACTTTTATTTTTTGAGAACATCCATACTTATTTCCATAGTGGCTGTAATAATTTACATTCCCACCAATAGTGTATAATAACTTACTTCTCTCCATCCTCATAAGCATTTGTTTTTGTTTGCATTTGTGATGAATTGCCATTCTGATGTGTGAGATGAAATTTCACAGTTTTGATTTTCATTTCCCTGATTACTGTATATGTTCAACATTTTTATATACTTCTTGGCCATTTGTACTTCTTTTTTAAAGTGTCTGATCAGTTTATTTGCCCATTTATTGAATGGATTGCTTTAATATTTTTTGAGTTCTTAATATAGTCTTGATATTAATCCTCTATCAGAAAGGTACCTACCAAAGATTTCCTCCAATTTTGTTAGTTTTCTCTTCACTGTTAATAGTTTCCTTTACTGTGCAGAAGGTTTATAATTTGATGCAATCCCATTTATTCCTTCTTGATTTTATTTCACGATCTATAGGAGTCTTATTCAGTAAGTATTGTCTGTGCCTATATCTTGAAGTGTTTCTCCTATGTTTTCTTCTAAGAGTTGTAAAGTTTCAGGTCTTACACATAGATCGTTTATTTATTTTGAGTTTATTTTTGTGCAGGGTGAGAGATAGGGATCTAGTTTCATTCTCCTACATATGAATATCTGATTTTTTTCAGCACCATTTGTTAAAGAAAGAGACTGTGGTATATTTGCACAATGGGGTATTACTCAGCTATAAAGAAGAATGAATTTATGGCATTTGCTGGCAAATGCATGTAACTGGAGACTATTATGCTAAGTGAAATAAGCCAGTCCCAAGAAGTCAAAGGTTGAATGTTTGCTCTGATATGCAAAAGCCAATCCCAAATAAGGGAAAAAATAGAAAATCAGAGGAGTAGAAAAAGGGGAATGAAAGGAAGGGAGGAGGAATGGGATAGGAAAAGTCAGTAGAATGAATTTGATCTAAATTTCCTCTGTTTATATATGAATATACCATAGTGAATCTCACCATCATGTACATCCACAATACACTAAATTGAAAAATATGAAAGTAAATAGAAGAAAGAACAGTAGTATAAAGAGAAGGGAACAGGAATTTGAATGAAGGGAGGGGAATGAGGACTAAATTAAAACAAATTATATTTCATGACATCATAGTATATTCCATTGTCATGTATAACTAAAAATAAGCAATAAAAAGAGGAAAACAAAATAATTTTTTTTCAAACAGAAGCTCCAATTTCTGTTTTTAGCACCTTTGTCATAAATCAGGAGACTATGGCTGTGTGGGTTGTTTCTCTGTCTTCTGTTCTGCTTCATTGGTCTTCGTGCTTATTTTTATGCCAGTACCATGTCTTTTTTTGTTACTTTGGTTCTGTATTATCATTTGAAGTCAGGTATTGTGACACTTCCAGCATTACTCATTTTGCTCAGTATTGCTTTGGATATTCTGGGTCATTTATTCTTCCATTAAAATTTTAGGATTGTTTTCTCTAGTTCTGAGAAGAGTATCATTGTTTCATTTATGGGGATTACATTCAATGTGTAGATCACTCTTGGTAATATGACCAATAAAATGTTCATTTTTTGAAATGCATTAATTTCACAATAGCAATATGTTTTAAATTATGCTGATTAAGAAATGTGGTTTCAGTTTACAGATATCAGCATGGAGAAAATAAACTATCAGGTTTTCAAATTGTGAGTTTATTGTGGTACTTAATACCATTTTATTTTGAACAGAGAAACGAGCTAAATTGCTGAGAGTTTTTGTAGACACTGGCTAAAATTGAATGCCCATTTAGAAACAAATGTCGTATAACACTACTATTATAAGATTTAAAGTTCATAAAAGGCCATCTGAGGGTAGAACATTGAATTTTTTTCTATAAGATACAAATGACACAGGTAGCCAGGTTACCTTAGAGCAGTTGCTCAAAGTCAGTATCATATGTGACAGCAAATCCATAAGGTATGGTGGTATATGAAATCAATCCTTTTAAAAATATTTCATTTAATTCTAACATGAAATCAAGGATTCATTACATTTTGAAACTTGGTTTATTCTGCTGTGAGAAACAAATAGAAATAAACCAGACAAATCTCCTTAATGTATTCAGTGATCCTGTATAATTCAGAGTTTTCCTTCCTTTATTATGATAAAATTACTTCCATGCTATATATTCCTAAGCAGTATAGCTGGTATCTAACTGATACAGTGATTCTATTCATTAACAGAGTTACTTGTATTGAACAAGTAACCTCACAGTCTCCCCTTACTCCCCCTCACCACTTCTTCCATAGTGGGAAAAAAGTCTTTGCAATAGAATGCCAATTTTGCAAATGCCTGGTTTATATCTTTACACACATTGTTTGTTTATCATTTATGTCATAGTTCCCCCACCACCATTTTCTCATTTCTGTCACGGTCTATTCTCTCATCTGTGGTCACACTTCAATGTGTCATAAGGGTGACACAAAGCTGAAGTGGCTTAGTTTATAGACCATGAAATTTTGATGACAGTTAATTTTGCATGAAGATCAAGGAGCCAAAGCTGCAAAAGTCATTCATAGAAAATGACTTTGCAAGTGGAAGGTTACTGTCTAGTTTAACTGGGCCCATCTCTTTGCTTGAGATTATTTCAAATTGCATTATTCACAGCACACCACTTGTTTGTAACAGTGTTTTCCTTTCCAAAAGCTTTATATTTAAAAGTGACAGCTTCTGTATGATTTATTCATTTATTCAGTCATTGAAAATATAATACCCTTCTTTAAAATAAAGTTTGGATCTAACAAGATAATTAAGCAGGTGAAAATCTTGGATTTTTCTTCTCACAATTATCAAATTTTGTTTTCCAAACGCCCACAGGCTCATGAATTTCTGAAAGACTATGTATAAGTCAGTCTAACAGAACCAGTTAGTAACTGCAGTATAGTGGCTCTCAAGATGCAACCAAATTTTAGTGATTCATTCATTTATTTATTCATTCATAAAATTTCTAAAGATTCAATGGTAAGCAAAAGAAACTGTGCCCTTAGAGAGGCAGCAGCCTAGTGGGGAAGAATTACTTTTCATCAATTGTATTAAAATATTTTTTTAGGTATGAATTATAACATAACAAATTATCTCAAACCCTAGTAGCTTAAAACAAAAATATAGCATCTATGGGTCAGGAATTTGAGAATGATTTAGCCACGGCTATAGTCATTTATTAGGTTGAACTGAGATTCTGGTTTGCCTGAAATTATCCTGGTTATATCACAATTATGATTACCCTTCCCTTTCTAGATTGTACAATATATTGGTCACTGAACTAATTAAGAAGTTATATCCCAAGCAGATTGTGGAAAAATGGTATATTGATTTCATAATCCTTACCAACCCCTAATATATACAAAGTGACTTTCCTTCCTATTTCCAAATTATCGCATCTTTCCATCAATTCTAATATCAACTGATATTCACCTAGTAAATTCCCACTTTCTTGAGTTAGCCCAAATCTAAATCTGTTGCTTGTAACCAAAGAATTCTAAATTGATACAACCATTTGTGGTGATTTTTCTTTCTGCTAATTGCAAAGTAAATTTAAGAATGCTTTTACATATATTGAGGTGAGGAAAGTAATTAGATATGTATTTCAAAACAATTGCTTAGTTTCATGCAGAGAAGAATCAGAGGGATAAGAGTAATAAAGACAGAGCAAGTTAGGAGATAATACAGTAGTCCACTTGACAGATAATGTTGTAAACTAGAATATGTTACAAAGATAGGGACATGCGAAGCATGCAAAAGATTGTAGTAAAACACACATGGTGTAATGGTGGGATACAGAAAGTGAAGGAGACATATTAAGGATGAGCCCTGTGTTTCTGGCTTGTCCAGGGTATGCGTGATGAGCCTATTAACTGCAACAGAAGACAAATGAAAAAAAGAGACTGAAGTTTCTTTAAGACATTCTAGAAAACAAATAAGGAAGGCAGTTGAACACACACTGGGATGCACTGATGAACAGTCTACACTACAGAGACATTTGCATCTCATCTGCCTATAGAAACCATAGGTTGAATGAGATCACCTGGATCAGTACTCCTGAACCCTGGCTGGACATAAGAATTATCTAATGATGTGTTATTTTACAAAAGCTGATGACTGTACCAGAGATTTGATTTGATTAGTTGGGATGTGAACACTATATTTTAAGCACTTTTCTATGATTTTAATAATCATCCAGGATGAAGAACTACTATAGAGTAAGCATACTAAAGGAAAGAAGAAGGGCTAAGATTGAATAATGAAAAAAATTCAACATTTACTGGCCAGTTGGAAGATGAACTGTCAATCAAGAGAGTAAGCAGCCAGACGTATGGAAGGAAAAACAAACAGGGGATGTTCACATGAGAACCAAAACACAGGTGTGTCAAACCAAGGAGAAAATAATCAATTTTGTCAAATGACTAGAAGTTGATAGTGAAAAAAACAGAGCAAGATGACAGTGAGAGAGAGGTATGGAGGTGGAAGTTGGAAATGGCTGTACAGTTAAGTAAGGTGCTTTGCATATGATCCAGTTAAATTCATTTAAAAGTCAGTGCAAAGGAACCAAATGAAAAAAACTATGCAAAAAAAGACTGAACAGCAAATAGCATAAATATTACATAAAGCCGACATCTTAGATGAAATCCTAAGAATGTGGGGAAAGATTACCTTTAAATAGGGAGAACATCTTCTCCAAGATGGAACAGAAGTAGGATTAAAGCAAAGACAATGGTTTTAGTTTGAACGGTAAAGACAAGAAAGGTCCAATCTGATCATTTTTCCCTCTAAAGTAGAAGGCAAAGCATGAATTGAAAATAGCTTGGGAAGCACAGGTGACAGGCAAAAGTTTGTAGAGAGTGGACAACTATTAGGATGGCTTTTGTTGAATTAGCTGATCATAAAATGATTAGAACTGCTAAGTAGTTTGGAGGATCCTTTTAAGAAAAGCTATTACTAATTTATAAGTACAAGAATAAATTTCATCCAGAGATGGATTTTTCCATTACAGGTAGGTACAACAAAAAGAAAGGAGACAAGGGAGTCACATATGGTAATGGAACACAGAGTTATGGAAATAATGTGTATGGAATCCAAGTTGGACAGAAAGAAAAGAAAAAATAAGTTGATAGATTAGGGAAAAACAGAAATTCTGATAGAATTAAAGAACAGATGAGATCCATGTGGTTATTTTGGATAAAATTTTAATTAACCTCAATAGTATTTCATCCAAAATGCTAATATTTAATTTCATCACTGGTAGGGATCTTCTGACTATGGCAGTGTGAGAGGATTGTTGGGCAGCCTTCATTATCTTTCATTCAAATAAATCAGAACTTTAAATCAGGAAAAGCAAAGGAAGAAATGTAAACAGAGGAAGGAAATTACACTACTGACATTTAAACTTGAAAATTAAAATTAAACTCAATATAGAACAAAATGGCAGCCAAATTTATCAGTCAACCACTAAACATGTGATGCTCCTATGACACTCTGAGTTACATATCTTACTTTAAGAGATAGATACAGAACTTCCCATCACAACATGAACAGAGTTTGTAATCTATCTATCCTGGAATCTACAAGTCAGAGGTATCCCAGGGTCTGCTACCACTAAAACAAAGTAACTTGAATCAACTGTAGTTGAAACACTAAGACCCAGGAAAGTTCTTGAGTCCCTTAGCTGTTTTGCTTGAATAGTTAGATTCCAGAGCCATAGGAGAATCTAAACAGAGGCACGTCAATCATTAGTTAATAGTATTTTCATAAAATGTTCTACATGCTAGTCACAGTACTAAGCACTACATATACTGTGGTTGACAAACAGAAATGGTTTCTTCTTTCATGGAACCTCACACATACTCAGGAAGACAAACAGATATTGAATGGTTTTACTTAATAAAATAAGTTTTTAAAAATGAACTATAATGACATGCCTTTAATCCCAGCAACTTGGGAGGCTGAAGCAGGAGGATCACAAGTTCAGCCTCAGCAATTTAGTGAGGCTGTAAGCAATTTAATGAAACCCTGGTTCAAAATAAAAAGGGCAGTAGATGCTGTTCAGTAGTTATGTACCCCTGGGTTCCATCTCTGGTACTAAAAGAAAAAATGAACTATAATTAAAGAGGTGCATGTTAAAAAGATATTTAGGAATATTTGGGATTTATTGGCCCTTGTATTGGGGAAGGAGGTGATAGAGAAAGATTCAATATGGATACTCAGATTTGAGAATCAGACAACTTGTGGTATGGGTGGCATTTACTAAAAAAATCTAGGAGTCAGTTCTGGGAAAGGAAGGTGCTGAATTCAGTTTGGACATGTTACATTTGAGATGCTTCTTAAACAATGTAGTATATAAATATATGATAGATGGTTAGATAAGTATCCAGACCTCATAAGAACAATTTGAGCTGGAAAGCCAAATATTCTCCCTGTTGCCCCTTTGCTCAAATGAGTCACAGATCTAACCACTGATGCAATCACTGTACAGTTAATGAAGGCAGAGTGGGTGAAGGAGGAATAGATGCTCTTTTGCAGACTTCCTTTTTACCACATACCACTTCAGTGCAATCGCCAAAGCTGGTCTTAAGCAAAATTATGACAGAGGTAACAGCTGCCTTTGATATATCCTTCATGCATCACCGCTGTATTTTTTCTAAAACATAGTTAGGTTTATAATATTAATTTCCCACTTGATCTACAGGATAAAATCTAAGCTTGTAAGCATAGGATTCAGGATCTTTTATCATCTAGAATCATTTCACCCCCATAATCTCCAGGACCATTCCATGACACACATTATTTTCTACAACCATAATCACATTGGTTTGTCCATAATCACATTATTTTCTACAACATAATCACATTGTTGAAGCTGTCCATTCAACAGTTCATGTTGACTCATATCTTTCTACCTTATTCATGTTTATATATCATCCCCAAATACTTTGTCCCTTTCTCTACCTAGAAAATTTCCTTTCTACCCTCAAGATCTAGCTTCATTTATCTACTTCATTTATCTATTGATTCAATAAGCATTTTGAGTCTTTCCTGTATGATACATAGTTTTAGATGTTTGATATATAGAGCCATACAAAAGAACAATAATATCTGCCCACTCCATGTTGTATACAGCATACCAGAAAAGGACACACACAGATGTGCTGTCCATGTTTTTCCTGCTTGACAATTGGTAAAAATCCTTATCTAATATGCTTATATATAAAATCTATAATATAGTCTGCCTTTCATTACCCATGGGTTCTGCAAATAGATTCAACCAACCACACATCAAAAATATTCAGGAAAAAATTGCACACATACTCAACATGTACAGACATTTTTCCTTACCATTACTTTCTAAACAGTACAGTCAAATGATGATTTATACACCATTTACATTTTATTAGGTAATCTAGAGATGATTTAAAGTACTTCGGAGGATATGTATAGGTAATATGCAAATACTACAGCAATTTATATAATGGACTTGAGCATCCACAGATTTTTCTATCTGCAGAGAGTAATGTAACAAATTCCCCACAGATAGTGAGGGACAACTATGTGCATATACACATAGAGTTTTATTTTTTGCTGGAACATTCTGGATCTCTTTTAGCCTTGCTTTGTCTAAATGCTAGTGATCTTTTTTATGAACATTTACCTCATGCTGATTTGCTATAACATTTTTATCGGATCATTCAATCTTATTTGCTTTTTTAATTGTTCAAAGTTCACTCTGATTTCTATGAAAGTTTGTTGCTTATAACCTAACAAAATTGTTGCCATCATTTGCCTGGAGGCTAGCCTTATTTCCTCTGTTTGTAAAATTACACTGGTTCCTTTGTTGCTGTGTATGTATGTGTCTTTTAAGTATTCTGAATTTCTCAGCTTTTCATTATTAGGATTGAACTTATTAGGAATGAATTTCTCCATGGGATTACATATTTCTGTGTAACAACAGCAGCCAAGGATTTCATGTGCAACCTTTCAATGACTGCAATAATAACTTCATATCTGTCATCACTTTCTCTACTTCCCAGTAACAACAGCCTTGTCAGTGTCAATTAATTCCCAACCCTTGATCATCCTGCACTCCAACTCACCACTCCTATATCAGTCCCAGATGCACTGCAGTACTCCATTTCAGGTTATCAACAATTGGAATTTCTACCACACTTTAGAGGATCTTAATCCATCATAACAATGACAGACAAAAGATAGATGCAAAGTAAAGAACTGCTATGAGTCTTTTTATGGGTTATTTGTTACTTAGTTGTTTTAGGAGCATGGAACCATCAAATAAATGAGATATTTGAAATATAACTAATGTTTTTTGTGCAAATTTAAGATCTGAAGGTGATATGTCACCACATGGACCTCAGGGTATTTTAATAACATTTATTTCTTGATGATCTTGACACTAGGTCTTGAGGGTATTTCAGAATAAAACTACTACAGAGCTTAACTTATAGAATTTGCTTAGATATAGGAACTCTTTTTCCCAGTGTGGTTATGTAAGCACCTTAACAACAAATGGCAGCGACAGGAAAATGTTAGGCAACATTAAATAATTTGCAAAAGGGGAGAATGACATTTCTGAAAATCAAAATGTTCTCCTTCCCATTTAAGTAAGGATGCAGAAATAAGAGGAAGGGACATATCTGGACAAAGAAATTTGTTTAAAGCCCAATTCCAAGACTCTTCATGAAACTTAAAGTTAGTTTCCTTTAATCTCTTCAGTTCTCAATTATATAGTAATCTATTTTAAAATGTCTAAGGCTTAATTAGAACAGATGCTATTATGATCAAGATCATGAAATAGTCTCCTGAAATGAGGATGGATTTCATTCTGCTTAAAAATTACACCTGCATTGATTTAGCTATCTTAAAATTACATATCTTTGATCATAAAAAAATGGATAGGATTGTTTGAATGATCCAAATCACCTTTGCTGCTCTGGAGAAATTATCTTCAATCCAGTATCAGTTATAAAAGAAAAAATTTGAAACAAATTAAAAAGTGGGATAACAGAAAAATAGTCGAATGAATCTGACCTATCTTTCCTATGTGCATATATGAATATAATATAGTGAATTTTACAATTATGTAAATCCACAAGACACTAATTAAAAACAAACCGGGAAAAACCAAGTGTAAGTAAATAACAGAAAGGTCAGTGGAGGAAATGGAACAAGGGGAGGGGCAAGGGAGGAGGGTAAGGGTAAGTACTGGGTCTGAATTGGGCAAATTATATTCTATGCATTTATAATTATGTCAAAATGAATCCAAACATTATGTATAACTAATATAAGCTAAGAAAAATAGTGGTTCAGTTACACATAAGGTGATCATTTTATGTCAGCAATAAAAATAATAATAAAAATAGTAGATAAATAATAGTAAAAACAACAATAATTATTTTGGTTCTGGGGAGTGAACCGGAGGCAAGACCAAGTCACATCCCAGCCCTTTCTTTTATTATTATTATTGGTTTTTGTTGTTGTTGTTGTTTTGCGGTGCTGGGGATTGAACCCAGGGCCTTGTGCTTGCAAGGCAAGCACTCTACCAACTGAGCTATATCCCCAGCCCGCCTTTATTTTTAATTGAGGGACAGGGTTTCACTGGGGCCTTGCTAAGTTGCTGAGTCTAACTTTGAACTCACAATCCTGTGGCCTCAACCTCCAGAGCCACTAGGATTACAGGCTTGTACCACTCTACCAGGCTGAAAAAAAACAATAATTAAAAGCACATACCTAACACAGGAAAAGGTTTATTACATCATGCTATGTAAAATCTACAGCAAACCGATTACAACCATTTTTAAAATATATATTCAGAGAAAACCTGAAAGGGCATCTACAAATATAAAAACAAAAGTTACAGTGCTCAGAGAATTATGGATGGTTGTTCTCTACATTCTATGATTTTTAAAGTATCATTACTTTGTATAAAAGTAAGCAATGGCATGCCAAAACAATGGAGCTTCAGGGACAAAATCTTTATATACAATAGACAATATTTTACTATTGCCAAGGGAAGAAATGTTGTCATTCTACTACCTTCTAAACTTTGTTTTAATTAAAAAGGAAGAGTGATCCTACAACAGTCTAAGGCCAAGTAAGTGTCAATTCAGCATTTGTGGAAAATGCTCAGACTAGAGGCTAATGATGAATTAGCCTAATTCAGAGACTAATACTATTGCCAAGTGAAATGTCATCTCAGTTCCCACATGAAATATGTCTCAGAGGAGCAAATGTAGATAGATACAGTGGAGGATTTCTACCTCTATTACCAAAATGGCTGAAGTGTTGGTGACAGTTTATAATCAGAGACCTAGATTTTATTAGTTTTAGGTATCAAGAGTATCCAGGGAATACTAAAATCTTACTGGTAGGAATCCCTTCAAAATGATGGATGCAATAATGATAGCACTGAGAATAACATAGGTTCTTGTAGGAAGAAAAAAACAATGAAAAAATACACAAATTATAATTTTCATAGGAAACTTATACTGTACACAATAGAATGCACACATCTAAAGTGGTAAATCAATAGAAATGTCACTTTTCACATTTAATATTTAACTTTGGAAAATTATTTGAAAGCCTAGATTAGTGCCTATAAAACTTCTATTTCAAAATAATACTGTCTATTAAATTCTATAGGACATTTCATAATGTTCAAAACATTTATTTTATCCCACATGACTGTTACATGAACTATTTGAGGGGATAAGGCAAGCATTAATAGTCACATTTTACACAAGATAAAAAGGATTTAACTGACTGCCACTCAGCCAGAAAGTGTCATAGAGTCCAAAATTAAATTCAAGCAATTGGATTCCAAACCACCTGTAGGTCTTGCTACCTCCAATAAACAATGTTAAAACCATTCAAGAAGTAAGTTGGCTTCCAGCAAAATTCATATTTAAGACACAGCTTTGATGCTCGACTCACTTTCTACCCAAAGATCCTATGCTCTCAGTGTGATTTCTCCCTCTGAAGGGTTATAAAGGTACTAACTATGCTTCAAAGTTTCATTTTGCATTAGAAATGCTAGGAAGACCAGTAGAGTAGAGGAAGAAGTGGGTGAAAGAGGGGAGGAAAAGGGGATGTACTGGGGACTGAACTGGAGAAAATTATATCCCATGCATGTATTATTATGCCCAAATGAATACCAATATTATGTACAATGACAATACATTAATAAAAACATTTTAAAATGCTAGGAAAAAGCATTCTTTAAAACAATGAAAGGAATTACTAAAACAATTTCAGAACAGCTAAAAACAGAGGGGGAAAATACTTGGGAAGTTTCAAAATATACCATTACAGGAGCATTTATTCTACCTACTCATGCAACTGATCCTGTACAACATTTTCACCAATTTGGAATGCCAGCTGTGGTAAAATGCAAACAGGAAAAAAGTTTTCTACCACATATAAGCTGTGTGACATATAATAAATGAGATCAAATGACTCAACCTCCATTTCTTCATCGGAAGAATGAAAATCTTTATTTACAGAGTGGGAGTAAAGATGAAATGAGATAAAATTTCATTTCAGGAAAGGGGTGATCATCACTCTTAATATTTTCAGCTGGCTTTTTAAAGGGTTTTATCTTTCAAAAATCAAGTTATTTCATCTACCAATATTGTTATTCTAGAAGCAGTCTCATAAATTTTACAATTTACTCTTAGCCTTACAAAGAATAAGTAACTCATCTAACAGAATGAATGCATTATGAAATCCATGTTTATCACTTTGAGAATTATCTAGAAGCTTGGGAACTAGTATGATTTCAAAATATTCCAAACATGGGTGGTTTTTGGCAGTTCCTAATCTCAAAGAAGGCACTTAACACTTTTAGAATAACATACACTGCTATTTAGATAGATCCATGTAGATGTTATGTATATGTATCTCACAAACATCCAACTTCTAAAGCAGAAATCAATCAAGTTTATTAACTTCATCTCATTTCCCCCAGTAATTATTATTTCAAGAGTCCTTCGGGCAAACATCTGGCAATCTGTCTTACAATGTTAATGTTCTGCAATTCTGATGCTATGTAATCATCTGCCTGTATGGTGTAGATTTGAGAGCCTCAGGTGGTGCAACCTATCATAATTCTTCCTTCACATGGCCAGCAAAAGTCTTATACCTTGAGGTAAAATTAAGTTTCTAACTATCATCTACATAAAAATGTAAATATTCCTTAAGGATATTACCATCTTTTATCATACCTTGTCCTTAAACCACATGATTTTCTCAGCTTTTAATTAAAGTCTTGTGAAGAATGTATGTTGGGAATTTGAATAATTAGTGAGTTAGATCTAGAATGTGGAGCACTTGTAAGAGTGGGTACATATGGGTATTGAAATGACAGGACAGCAAAAGAGAGATCAGTAAATCTTATAAAATTTAAGGGTTATTTCCTACTCAACATCCCTATTCTACCTCCCAAACAACACTCTAACTTGGATACCTCCAACAATATAGGCTGTGTGCCTCAGGGGAAGCCGATTTATCCCCCACTAAATTGTGAGATAGGTCTGACTGGACTAAGGGTAATCCAGACTTTCTCCTTGCAAGTGGTTGGTTCAGAAATAGGTACAAATTCACTAAGAGTCAGTAAGACTTCTGATGAGAGGCTTTTGAGTGGGAGGGAGTCCCAGGATAATCATTCTTTATTTTTCTAGGACAGCATTCAAAGGAACTCTTCCTCCTCTTCCTTTTGGAGGCTGTTATGCATGAATGTGAGATTCAACCACAGGAAGAAGTCAATACCCAAAAGGAAGTAGAACAATGAGAATCACAGGGAAATGAAGCCTAAAATCACTGAATGACATGTCCCTGAAGACCATTTCACTGCTGCATGTCTCCATGTGTGCACCAGTACATTTCTTCACTGTATAGGTCATGTGGAATTATATTTTCTGTGCCTTGCTGCCCATTCAGCCAGAATGATATGGAGACAAAGACAAATGCTGTGTTGTGTGGGTCCCACAACCACTATTCCCTATGAACACATTTTTTAAAATCACAGGCATCTACACCATCTGTCACTTTATATAAGTAAAATTTAGAGAAAAGACATGTGACTGTCCAAGGTATTGCTGTACACCCAACAAAATCTAGATTGAAATATTCCTGTCTCTCTTAAGTTTCCTTCCCCTGGATTGCATTTTTTCACCATTAAGATCATCTATAAACTAGAAGAAATGTTTCATAAAATGTCACCTTCATTCTGTAATAATTTGAATACATAATTATTCATCCAAGAAAAATAATCCATTTTAGAAAATTAATTATCAAGTATATAAAGTACTTTCATTCTTAGAATCCATAATGTGAATTGGCTGGATTATAATTAATACTTTCTAATGTGATTCTTATAAAGGTGTCTCTCCAATCAAGTCTGACAGCCTACTTGCCCAACTTGGCTCTTATTCTTTCAAGATCTTTATAAAACAGATGTGAACTTTATAGTTGTTCCAAATAGAAATGTAAAATTGCATACACTATTCTGATCTAATATCTTTGTATTTACCTAATATTGTTAATGCCATAACCAGAGAAATAATTATTTTAAAGTTGCCTTTGCCCACAAAGCTATCTATTTAATCTTTTCATAAGGAATAGATAGATTGTTAATGGGTGCAACCTTAATATAACCACATTTCACAATCTCTGCCCTGTCTTCTTGAAGTAAAATGTGTATATCTTTATTTTTATACTAATAAAACATTTTAATGATTGACTTAATAATATTTTGAAGTCAAATCATACAGTATAAGTTACGTTTAGTATAATAAATAAGCAGGACTCAATCTTGGTCCACACACACACCAACTGTTTATAAGACAGTGTTACTGAGTAAATGGCACTCTTCAGTCACTATGAACTATTTGGGAATATAAATATTTGCTATTAAAACATCACAAATTCCCAAAACCTCTAAATGGGATAATACCTGTATTTAGAGCCTTCTGAAGGAACTAGCTTCTAGTAACAAAGTTTCCACCTCACAGGAAACTATTTGGCTAACATTTCTTGTGCGAGTTTATGTTAAGGTTCTGGTGACCCAATTTTCCAGTTGATACAATAAATATTTCTTGCAATCTCTTGCTACCTATTGTATTTGTCTGGTTGCCTTCTACAGATAGGGACATTTTGCTCCTTCATCTTCAAAGACAGATGCTGATATTCTCAAAGTTTAACAGAACAGTGAACTCATAAGGACATTCACAAATAGGTCCTCTATATCCTTAAAATGCAGGGACTCTGCATCATCATTCATTTATCAGAGAGACCATTCGGCTTTTGGATTTTTGGGATTGGCCGATCTCACTTAGCA